>BJKM01000568.1:0-297500 GCA_015082035.1 Chaenogobius annularis | reverse complement strand
ATAGCCATAGTGTGTAGGATGTTTATAATTTAGAGCTTTATCTATTTATTGTTTTGCATTTTTGAACTGTTCAGGGCATGACTCCGCTGATGTACGCCTGTGTTCGTGGAGACGAGGCCATGGTCCAGATGCTTCTCGATGCTGGAGCTGACATTAACAGTGAAGTCAGTGTTCCTTTCTGTTGTTGTTATTATTGTATGTTTGGAGTGAATAAACAACGCCTTGCCCTTTCCCCTCAGTCTGTCACCTACTCTTGCATGCTTTGATGGCAGCTCATTACATCAAGTGCACTCTATAAGCTATCATCTGTGCACAGAGGCTCATGGGAAGTTTTTGCACTGATGACAATGAGGTCACTTACTTCACTTACTGAAACTGTATGAGACAGAAAGAAGCTGTGTTTCATAAACCATGAATATTGCATTATAGTGGGATGAGTTAGTGCACTTACAGTAACTTGGTGCTGCAGCTAAACATGATGCATGAACTTCATCTTGGATGTTTACTGGATTGTGGTCAAAGTGTTGAGTGTGAGATCATTTCAATTTGGGAGGTTTAGTTTACTTCTAGTAATTGTTTTTCCATCTCAAGACTGACCCATCTTTTAAGGGTTCACCAATATTTTAGCTGTATGTTGACTCCTACACAAAGTGCAAGAAGTTTAAATCAAAATATATATCATACATACAGTACAGGCGGCATGGCCTCATTGTATTAAGCATATGCAGTAAACCAGAATCCTCAAAGGAAGAATAAACCCACGTTACTATATACCATATTATTATTTACACCACAAAGTTCAGCGCTTTGTTCATGAGTCAGTTCTGCTCAATGCCTTTTTCAGTGTTTGTGCCTTTGCCAATGTTGTGTTTTCTCTCCGGTTTCACTCTAAAATTCAGACGGAGCAAGTAAGTTCAGGTCAGACCACCAGGACCACCAACTAAGACAGGCAGTGTAATACAGAACTTATATTTTAGATCTAAGATGCAGGTTTGTGATTTAAAACTAATGATGATTTCCTGTGAAACTCCAGAGCAAAATCTGCCTCTGCCATTCTGCCCTTTCACTTCACTGTTCTCCTGCTTACGCGTCTCACTCCTCCCCCACATCCTTTTGGACGGAGCTTTTTGATGTTAATGGCTGTATCTCTCTCCCTGAATCTTACCTATGACTTCCCAGGTGCCAAGCACAGTAAACAAGCACCCCTCAGTTTATCCTGAAACGCGCCAGGGGACACCACTCACATTCGCCGTGTTACACGGACACGTCCCTGTTGTGCAGGTAGACACTAAATGACCTCTTAACATGTGGCCTTTGGCCTCGCCTTTGCCCCATCCTCACCATAAAAATGCTAAATGATGATTATTATACTGATGCATATAAACAATACTGCCCCAATTCTTCCTCTTTGTCCCATGAAAGCCATTTGGAGATAAATCTAGGTTGGGGGTCAATGTAACCTCTGTTAAATGTTTGTTTCAAACTATTATATTCTGCATAGCTATGTTGCCCCTAACCTCGTGTAAAATCAATTGTCGAAACGTTAGTCTAAACGATAATGCATTTAAAGATAAATCTGAGACACAGTCTTGGGAAGACACTCATGAACTTATACTAATGTATTATTGCTGTAATGTAATTTGACACGGATGCAGCCATATTTTCAGAATCAGGATCAGAAAGTGGTTTATTGCCATTGTCAATGAACAGGATTCCAAAACTAGGAACTTGCTTTAGCATTAACGTGTAATCCCTCATTCGTTCCATTCGTCCATTGAGCATTAAGTATAGTATAGTATATAGTATAGTATATTGAGCATTTAGTATAATATTTTTTAGAAAAATCTAAACGTTTCTAATGTGAGGCCAGACAACAACAACAAATAAAGAACCGCTAATAGTATCAGTAAATGTCAAACGCTCCGAATTGGCTTGTTAAGGTTGTCTTTCATAGTTTGTTGTCTCATGCTCTGTTTCTCCCTGACACAGTTGTTGCTTGATAATGGAGCCAATGTGGAGGGTGCCCTGCAGGATGGGGCAGAGAACTACACAGAGACCCCCCTCCAGCTGGCTGCGGCTGCAGGTAAAGCTTGGAATCAGTGCTGTCACATTTTGTGTGCATCACATGCTACAATCAATAAAAATACAAGTATGGATTAAGAGTGCTGGTATTTAATCCAATGGCAGCAAGTACATGACAATGCTATAGTAGTGAGGAAATATAGCAACAATATTTATCTAATTGGTAACTTCTTGTGTGGTGTGCATGTGTTATTACGAGCTGGTTAAAACTGATTGTTCTTTAGGTAACTTTGAATTGGTCAGTTTGCTCCTGGAAAGAGGAGCAGACCCCATGGTGGGAACCTTGTGCCGAAATGGTATCTCTTCTTCTCCTCTTGGTGACATGACTTCATTCAGCCTGGCTGCAGCTCATGGACACAGGTATGCCTTACGTCTTATCCGCTGTCACAGAACACATCAGGCAGCTCTGATACATCTATTACCTCAGTATTGATCCATTTATGCTCATCTGTTGTGCTTCTCTCATGGGACTGGGATTTATCAGGGGATTGTGTTTTTGGACATGGACTGACTATAAGGGCTGCAATGTATTAAAAAAAACTCAAACATGAATATAATACATAAGGTACTTGGATTTAGGTGTGTATATCGGTTCATCTATAAACTATTGTTCCATAATCTCTTCAGCTCTTTAGTATGATTTTCAGATTGCATAAACAACTCCATTTTCAATTTACATTAAAAAAATGCCTGTAATTATAAATATTATTTACATCTGAGCTTTTTCCCACTTCTCCACCATCTATCAAAATGTTAATTATTACTTTGTTACATTGCACTATATGTTCTTTTTTATTTTTTGCTATTTTTTGCTATTAACATATTCAACAGACTGTGGTAAGACTGTGTATTTTTTCTTCTCTCTGTCCTGTTATGTTTTGAAGTTGGCGTGCAATTTAAAATTACTTTGGCAAACTTGAATTGACTGATTGGAATTAAAAGGACTAAGTAGCTTGGACATTACAATTTAAGAATAGTTCTTTTTAACAAAAGAACAGTAATAAAACTATGACTAACAATTGTTGCAAAACTTTTTGGTGTGAAATACATTTGCCCTTTTTGTTACAGTTTTTCTTGTTTTACTAGAGTAGAGTACAAGTAAATGAAACCACCACATACTGTTTTTCTCTCAGGAATGTCTTTCGAAGGCTACTGTCCCAGTCGGAGAAGGACAAAGGGGATGTAATGTCGCTGGAAGAGATCTTGGCTGAGGGATCGGAGACTGGCGAGAAGAGACTTGCCCCACACGTTAACGGAGGAGGGACTCTGCGAACAGGAAAGGCCAAACTGAGAGCTCTGAGAGAGGCCATGTACCATAGCGCAGAGCACGGCCATGTGGATATCACCATAGACATCCGCAGTTTAGGTCAGACCCACTAAATCATGGTTCAGTGGCGCGCATGTTGCTGTTTGATGCCTCCAGCTGTTTTGGAGATGTGCTCAAGCTGTGCCCGTCCTGTCCTGTGCAGTCCTGTTGTTGTGTATCAAGTCAGAACTATTGCTGTTGACCACAAGTGTATACAAATAAAATGATTAGCAGTGTCAATAGAGTACTGATATGAATATATGCCTATATATTTGCAAATCCTACATATATATTTATATTTATTTGCTAGGCATATATATAGATAAAATATATGCAATAAACAACTTGTACCACATTTGTTTTTTTCCTAATCAAGCCATTTGACAGTTCACGGAAAGCAAATAGATACATAAATACTATACATAGTTTGAATATTATTGACCTTGTATTAAATCATTGTATTTACACAACAACTGTTATAGATATTTTACCTTGATGTTAACTCATAATTTCACCCTTTTTCACGAAGCAACTGTCTTTTAAAACTTCCAACCATTTTTAAAAGACGTTGTAGAAACATGGTCGGTTCTGATGGTCTTAGCATGTATGTTTCAATAACTAAATGAGCTATTGTTGTGCTATTTACAGTAAATGTGCTTTTTCAGGCGTTCCCTGGACGCTCCACACCTGGCTCGAGACCCTTCGCACTTGTTTTATGCAGCACCGACGGCCACTGATCCAGGGTCTGCTGAAAGACTTTAGCTGTATTAAAGAGGACGAGTACACAGAGGAGCTCATCACCCACGGGCTACCTCTCATGTTCCAGATCCTAAGGACCAGCAAGGTCAATCCTTATCATCTGTACTCCGCATGAAAAGAGTCAGTCATTAGGCAAATACCACACATTTTCTGCTCTGGCCATACTACTAATGATGCTGGGATATCTTTATTAACACTCCCATTTGCATATATTGTTTGGAGTTTTTTCCCCAACCATTATATCATCTATTAGCTCAAAACCTTGCCCTAGATAGCAGATGTATAGGCGTTACCTCCACTGAATGTACATTTGGCTTTTTGCAGAATGAAGTGATAAGTCAGCAGCTGTCGGTCATTTTCACCCAGTGCTACGGGCCGTTCCCGATCCCCAAGCTGACGGAGATAAAAAAGAAACAGACTTCGCGCTTAGGTAAGAGCCTCACGAACGGTGGCTCCTTCTCATTATCGTCTTTGAGATCGTTTTGTGGATGGTAATGAAGGGGGAGAAGGCTGAGCTTTAATAAGACAAGACAGCTGTCAGGGCTGTTTTTAAAGACAACTCTGAAATCCCTTGTCTCTCAACCTCCACAGTGCTTTGGTCTGTGGACCTGTGATTTGTTTTGTTTATGGACGTTACATGACTGGATAATTGGCTTTATATCGTTTAGTTCAGTTACTTTTAACAGGCAAAAGTGCAGAGTGACTTCTATCAAAAAGACCTTAAAATCTATTTTGAATCTACTTGATCAAATAATGCAATAGAAAATGATGTTTGAATCAATATGACATATAAAACGATGCATCTAAATCATTTGTTTAGATCTTCTTATAATAACAATTCTATTACATTACATTACATTTCATTTGAAAAATAGATTTATATAATAATTTTCAAACATACAGTTACAGTAAGTGTATATTTTATCATATTCAGGGCGGTCGGCGGGGTGACAGCTGGGGTGGCAGGGGACATTTTTAGGATGGCGCACCTTGCCAACCCTTGTTAACAAGCAGCACCATCTTGTGTGCAATGCAAAACAACTGACTGCCAATTAATTTACATTATCATCTCAAATCTGCCTAAAACATACACGCCTGAATTCCACATAAAACAAAAGGGATTAAATTTGGAACTGTCTCCTCCTGAACATGTGTGACAGGCCTGTTCTAGGCTCAAAACAGTTGTGTTTAGCTGTGCATAAGATTGAAGGCATTTTATCTGCACTATTTTCTTTTATGATTCATGCTTTTATATGTTTGTTTTGTGACTTTAATGCGTCTTCGTTATGTCAAGCACTTTGAATTACTAAGTGGACGAACTCTGCCCTACAGTCGCCTTTCCGTAAATATGTGCTTTAATTACGTATTGCTTTAATAATGATGTGACTTTCTTTTTCTTTTTCTTTCAGACCCCCACTTTCTTAATAACAAAGAAATGTCAGATGTCACTTTTCTGGTGGAGGGAAAACCATTTTATGCACATAAGGTTTTGCTATTTACAGCTTCAGCCAGGTACTTCTTCGTTTATCGTATTTATGTGTCGTGGTAAATGTGTTACTACCCCTGAGCTTCTTGTTATCGATGTGATCTTATACAGGTTCAAGTCTTTACTACAAAATCGACCAGCAGCCGAGAACACCTGTATAGAGATCAGCCATGTTAAATACTCCATATTTCATGTAAGAACAGCACATTTGGTGTCAGTTTGTTTTAGGTGTTGTTGCTTTTTTATTTGACATTGTTCACTTTAAATTCTGTGTATCAGCTGGTCATGCAGTACTTGTACTGTGGCGGCACGGAGATGTTGCACATCAGAAACACTGAAGTTATGGAGGTAATTCCTTTTGTTACACAGATTGCAGAGGAACAGCATTTGTGCTTGTAATCCCGTGTCATTCTCTGTGGCTGTACTGTTCCCACCAGCTCCTGTCGGCGGCAAAATTCTTCCAACTAGAGGCCCTTCAGAGACACTGTGAGATCATCTGCTCCAAGAATATCACCACCGAAACATGCGTGGACCTCTACAAGCACGCCAAGGTTAGCTCTGACGCACACTGAAATTACTGACGGCTAATTGTGGAAGAAAATGTGCTTCAATTCCCCTCTTATGAACTGTCTCCATAGTTTCTTGGTGCATTGGAGCTGACAGCTTTCATCGAGGGATATTTCCTAAAAAACATGGTGCTGCTGATCGAATTGGAGAACTTCAAGCAGCTGTTGTTCGAGCCCTCTGCCCCCGAGAGTCCCAGCTCCTGTGCTGGCCCCTGCACTGACATCCTTCACGATTTGGAGAAAACTCTGGCCACTCGCATCCACTCCATCCACCTGTCTACTTCCAAGGGCTCTGTGGTGTGACACTGCCCCCTCCTGGTCACAGAGTTCATGTTTTGTGCATAGTCCACCTAGTCTGGCTGGGCTCAGAGAGGAGCTGTGATTTGTTGTCAGGGATTTACCCTTTAATTCCGGTCCCCCTGGATGATCATGTTCTAATGACACACATTACACAATCAGTGGGAGGATGTTCTTGCCTTATTGAGGGTTGGTCTCTTTTGCCTGTTGGTTACCACATCACTCTTGTCCTAGTAAGTGAGATTTTACGAACTATAACGAACAACTTTGTACTGTTCAGGCAAAAGAAATGCATGATAAAAGTATTGTTTGACTTTCAACCAAGCAGCTTCTAATAAAATATTTATTTTGTTTTTCAACTGGATGCCATTTTTCTTCATATTGTTCTGCTATCGTAGAAACATTAGATGAGAAGTAGCAATGCCAGCAGACAATCCGTAGTTGGGACAATTGAATTAATTTTTTTTAACTTTTGCAGTGGATGTGTTTCACTGTTTCCCACTGTGTGTAGAGATTCAAAGAAATTCTGCTGTACTGACCCACTTTTGAGAACTATGCTACATTAATGGCCGTGTAAAAACAGACTTTTGCATGACACCTTCTAAACTAAGCTGCCCTGAAAATGCTTTTTATGCAGAACTTCAGAACCACTGGAATACAGATCAACCTGGAGGCCTGTAAGGGCAGGGACTAATTAAGGCAAAGTTGTGTGAAGTATTCTCCAACGTTTTTGAAGACACTAGACTCATTGAATGTGCTCCCTGACACTTTGTATTTTGTTGTCTATGTGTCTGTTTTAGGAAATTTGCATGTTTGACCTCTTCACATATGAAACCCTTGTTTTTTCTGTATGTGTGCTTTTTGTGTTGGACTGGATGGATTCCAGACTGTAAGGAAATCCCACAATTTTCACTCTACCTTTTTGTCTTCATTTGTTGCAAAACATGTTGTCAATGCACTCATTGTACCTCTGCTCCCTTACGTTGCATAGGACACAGTGGACACAATGTTAAGGGGATCATAATTTACAGACACTGTCAATGCTGCAATATCAATAAACTATAGAATTTGCACTTTAATATCAAATTAATTAATAAAACTAGACAAAATCCCCGGCAGTCAGAGTAAGTTCAGTCAGTCTTGACAAAATAAGCTGTGTCCAGACTGGCAACACACACCAAAAAGACGCTTGATATCGCTTGCAAATAATGCAAATGTTACTTAAGTGTTGTCATTCTTGTTGTCGTTGTCTTCGGATAATAGCGTGCCATAGTAAAGAAACAATATAATATAAACAAATACTGTAGCACACTCCAAATTCTATATTTATCCAGGGTAAATAAAGAGAATTATAGGTATAATCTTGAGTTATATTTAAGTCATGTATATAGCTAAAAATAATTATTTTTATTTTCATACTACAACATACATAATGTTACAATGTCTATTTTATGTTACATTTAAACATTTTGTTTATTAAAGTGTGTACCTATAAAGATGTGTTGAATTAAGCAATATTGATTATGTATAATTCTGTTGAGTAAACACAGCAGGTTTCAGAACTACAAATGTGAACTAAAGACTAAGTCACTGAAGATGCATTATTAATAGGCCTATTATAGACTATTGTTCACATTGCTTAACATTCCAGTATTATATGTACTTCTCGCTTTGATGGCTATGGAGTAGACGTGAATATGGAGTTTGTCCTGTGCAAATATTTTAACTGAAATGCCTGTGCAATGCACCTTTTAGGAGTTAACAAATTCACAATGATGTCAAGCACTTTGTGTGCTAGAGTTAGTGTAGCCAAAGTCCATTATAAAAGTGAGCATTGGTTTAGCAAATGCTTTGATGCTACAGTGGGTCAAAGCGGTGTAAATGTTGGTTTGCATGGCTCTTCTTGTTTAATGTTGTTGAGAATGAGCTCTAGCCTCTGTACACCAGCTCTGTCATACCTTTTGATTTGTATGAGCGTTTATTTGCCTGCGTATTTGATCCTAGTAGGAAGATGTCTCCTAGAAGCAGCAGATGCATGGGTAAATGTGCAAAATTATCTACAATGGTATTTTCGCATTCTTACATGTCCTTTCATTACATCATTTGTGAACAGCTAATAAATGGCCAAACTTAAAGCTGTGGCCAAGACATTGCCTTGTTTTATCACTGCCTTTTGAATGTTACAGTTGCAAATCAATGTTGGAATTTAGTGCTAGTATGTCTGTTGTAGATATGGGGTCGTATACAGGGCCGCTTGTAGACATTTGGTGGCCCTAAACAAGGTTTTGGTTGTGGCCCACCAAATGACAAACACTATAATTAAACATATAGACATAACAATGAACCCACTGTAATAAAACAAAGGTGCTATCTCAATTCAATGCCAAAATATATTTTTTTTAAATTAGGGGTGGTCTGGGGAGAAAAAGTGACGCATTTACATGCTTTACGAGTCGTGTGGCACTCTGATGACACAAGCCCTGCACACACAGAAGCTCCGTTACTTCCCAGGTGAAATGTTCATGCTCACAGCAGATCATTAAAAAATGCCCTTGTGACTCGCGTTACTGAGATTGTAACGGGTAAATATATTGCCCATTTTCAGTAATCCGTCACTGCTTCACTGAAAAATGCATCACTGTAACTCGTTAATTTTGTAGCACATTACTCCCAGCACTAGTTATATTAACTAGCAAATATTAAGATAATTTACTAAATACGTGTAACGTGGGTGTATGCAGTGCACAATACTCAAAACTATATAGATAAGTAAGCCATTTACTTGGTCCACACTTTTTCTGATGTGCATTTTGTTTCAAAGTTTGTTTTTTTTCAAGTAACTTTTACTTGTTTGGGTTTAAACCAAGTCAACAACCAGATACATAGAGCATTGAGATACGCGCAATGGCCTCTAGAGGCCTCTAGAGGACGGTGTTTCAAAATGTAGTCAAAAGCCTCGCACATGCGCACTGGAAGACACAGAGCCGCCCTTCCTCCCGCTGGAGCTGCACCGCAGGGTCGTGCAGACGTCAACTCAGCACAGCCCTGATTACTTGCAGGATTTACCTTAACTATTCCAAAACATAAAATGGAGAGTGTACATCTTATTAAAAATGGTAAGTCTTAGAAAGTGGACATTCAGACTCTTGATCTTGAGAAATAACTGTCCCTTTCGTATTGTGTGCGTCCGATTTTTAACATGGCGTATCCCGCTCGCAGAGATGGCGGTATTTCCGCCTGATGCTAACAATGTAGCTTTGCACTTCGGTTATGTTATCCCGCGGTTTAGGAAGTTTATTAAGGACGTCATGTTGTTTCTGTATAGCTGCAATTGGCTAATTGCTCCGCTAGTTGACGAGCAATGTGCTTGTTATGTTTTGTGATCGATGAAACATGACTCAAACTTTGAGCAAACTGACTGTAAATGTTGCGTCTGCGGCACAAACTAACTCATAAGCCACGTTTCTACCAGAGCCGTGGCCTCGAACCAGAAGACCGTTTTGTTTTGCTTAGTAAGTGAACGACAAGTAATGACAGAATAGACAGACAACAAACTCGGACATTCATGACAAACATTTAAACACCGCCTAAACAGGGCGATAGCAAGAACATCAAGGATAATAAACTTAAAAGATCATTTTGCTGCAGCCCTTTTTCAGGCTGATGAATGCAAAACAAGCCTAATGCTAGCTATATCAGAAAACATTTCAAAAGTGTCAGATTTACAATTGATTTACACCATCAGAAAGGTCATGGTGACCAGAGTAATACTTTTGGAATAAATAAATGATCCAAAAAAAACAACGAGGAAGATATTCAGGTTTTAAGATTGTCATATTGAGGTAAAAGTGTCCACACATTTCAGCCATAAAGCAGTGACCACTGCTGGTCAGTGCTGCTGCTGTGCAGGGGGGCAGTCACCTGTGCAGGGGGACTGTCGTGTGTGTGTACAACCACCACATGATGTTGATTGGCTGACTGGCTACAGCTTTAGCCAGTCAGTGTTACTGTATTCATGCATCTAACCACACCATTTATTTATTAATTAAGGAGGTAAGAGTCAGCATACTAATATCAAAGATTTATTTACACATTTTGTGCCTCAATATAAAATAAGTACACAGGGTTCATGTATATCATATTGTGTATAAACTGGCCGACTTGGACCTCCCTTCTGTAGTTTATGATTCATTAAAAAAAATTAGGTGGACAAACGATCTTACCAGTATATTTTCAGCATTTCCGTGAAGTACTTTTTCAAAACTTTCCCCAACTTGTATATTGTCCTGTATCATCATGGGAAGGTCACGTGGGCGTGACTTAGGTGGTGATTGACAGTTGTAGCATCATTTCCATCGATGGTATTGGTTTGTATAGCGAGAGGAGCAATTTCTGTAAAAGTTGTCAAACGCAGTCCCGCGGAGGACGGTCACAGGCGCCACGCAGAATCAGAAGGGGTTTATTGCCATTGTCAATGAACAAAATTCACAAACATAGGAAGTTGTCTCGGCCTTAAGGTGCAACATAAAACGCTAATCAATAATAAAAACAACATATATGAAATCAAAAAGGGCATGCATTAAGAAACAATTTAAAATTACTATAATATAAAATAGGCATTACTATATACACAAGAATTAGAGTTAAATTATCAGTTGTAGTGCAGAAAGTGACAGTGAAGTGAGTGGTTGAATGCCGAACTGCAGGACTGGATTGGACTGGATTGGCAGTGCGCCTCTAGCGGATTCTAATATACCTGCTAATGCTCATGTTTGGTTCATTTTCAGAGGTCTCCCTTTCTCTTCCTTCACTTCGTCTTTTCATCCCTCCGTTGCGCCTGATGTCTTCTGCCATGTGGCATGTGGTCCAAGAGGGTGATGTCCATGGCTATGGCCTGGTGGAAGACTTCATCAACAGTGTGACAGACATGGTCCCTGAGCTGTTGAGCACAGACCAAAGGACTCAGCTGCTCCTTGCTCTCCGTGCGAGGGTAATGTGTTTGTTATGGTTCTTGTTTATAAGAATAATACCTAAATTAAAACATTTCATTGTAGGTTGTTCTCCAAATGTGCCGAGATGACCAAATAACTAACACTGAATCTATTCAGATGCACCTAGAGCAGATCAAAAAACTTGTATCTGCATGGGCTTCACAGGTTTGTAATAAAACATTTAGCTTTTTTTTTAATGATTTCATGCCTTGATTATTTCTATTTTAATTATGAATATTCTTTTTAAGCCATGTTTTGCAGAACTTGTGTTCCCAGAATCCACTTTTGTTGATCAGGTGCAGTTGCTTTTGAAAGATCCTGTCGAAAAAGAAACGTTTTTTAAGGTTTGTATTACAACGCTCAATCCACTTTGAGATGTTCTCTTTTTTTAACCTTTTTATTTTTTTACCTTTTTGACAAGTGTGTCTTTTTCCCCAGGATATATTCCCTCTTGAGTTTGGACCGGACTTTGATAGTGCACTGCAAGTTCTAATGCTGGATTTTTTAACTCGATTAGAGAAGCTATTTCCAATACCAGATGTCCAGCAGGTGAAAGTTTTACATTTTTAACTCAACCATTTACCATTATTTAGTTTTTATGTTGATATGGAAACATTTAAGTTAAAAAAGAAGCAACCTAGAGTTAACTGGACTCAACTGAATTCAGTCATTTTCCGTCATGTGTTTACATATTTTAAATTGTATTATATACTTATAACTTTATTGCTGTTTTTATATAGATTACGTCTATTCTCTGTGCGGTCCCATCCGCCCTGGAGGAATGTCTCCACTCCGTCCCTGACCCCCAGCATTTAAAAACTGTTCTTCAGTACCATGCAGCACTTGGACACTTGGATTCATCAGGTGAGTTAATGCATCAAATGTAAATCAGCACCACTTTGCTACACTTCTTTCCGTTTGTGTTTTAAATCCCAGATGCCCTTCATGTTGCAACCAGTTACAATACCGTGACCGGAGCTGGTGGAGGCACCAAATGGGGGCCACCTTTTAGAATATAAAATGACCCTCTTTTTTTTTTTTCCCGTTTGCAGATGAGACTCAGACCATTGCGTCATCGTTTGGAAACTGCATTCTCTCCTCCCTCTCGCTCCCTCAAGTGGAAAAAGTAGTAATCGATGCAGATCAAATACAGTTACAACCTTCGTCTGAGCAGATGCAAGGCTGCGTAACGGTTCAGGTGGAAGGACAGACCCTTACACTTTTGGACTACATACAAATTGAACAGCCATCTGATTTGATAGAGGCGGATGAGCAGGAGGAGTCTGGAAATGAACAAGAGACTACTGTGACAGGGAAGTCAGATGTGGAGGACGACGACCCCTTAAAGCCTGCTCCATTTCAACCACTAAAACAAAGCAAACGAGTGGAGGTAAAGAATGAATCTTCTCAAACTGCCAGGAGACAAAGAAAAAAATTCCCTTGTAACAAAACCTGCCCCATTTGTGAAAAGTCCTTCCTGCGCGCAGCAGCCATGCGACGGCACTTGGAAACCCATTCAGAAAACCGAGAACTCAAGTACAAATGCAGCAACTGTGACAAAAGATTCAGGGACCAATACGACATGACACGGCACAACATGCGTGTCCATGAAAAGGAAGATGTGGGCAGCCCTCCCTCTGCTGAGGACTCTGTAGAGCCTAACACATCCCCTTCATCTGAGAACAAGCATTGTGTTTTGTGTGGTAAATACTTTGCCCGTAATGTCGACATGGAACGACACATGAAGTCTCATTCAGAGGACCGACCATATAGCTGTCCCTTGTGCAAAAAGAAATTCAAAAATCCCTATATTTTAAAAAGGCATCAGAACAAAATATGCAAAAATAGAGATCTTCAAAAGTCTATCACTGTAAAAAAGAAGGAAACTTCAAAACAGCAGCGGTCTCCAGAGGGGTCAGCAGAAGGCAAAACCTGTCCTATCTGCAGTAGAGTCCTACCGTGCACTGCAGACATAGCCAAGCACTTAAGGTCACATACCGAAGAACGGCCATTTATTTGTGTCACTTGTGAAAAAGGCTTTAAGTACAGAGATACATTAAAAAAACATCAAATCATACATGGACATGAAGGTATTCGGGAAGAAGAGAGCAAGTCTGTTGAGCAGATTTTGGCTGAGGCAGATGCACCAAGTTGCACGGAAACTGGTGATAAAAAAGAAAACATTCTTGAAGCGGCTTCAGCTGCTCCTCAAGAGCCGCATTCCACTCAAACAAGAACAAGACGAAAAGTAGCTAAGGTTTGTCCTGTGTGTTTACGAACTTTTGATAGTATCAAGACATACAACCGGCATCTGCAATGCCACACAGATGACCGCCCGTATCATTGTGTGCACTGCAAGAAGCGATTTAAACACATGCACGGGCTGAAGAGACATCAAATTTATGCCATTTGTCACAAGAAAATGACTAGATTCTTGTGGAAAAAAGAACCCAGAGTAGGAGCCAGTGACAGTATTGGCTCTGATTCCCAACAGGGTACATCAGCTAAGATACCTGTGTGGTGTTCTAATTGTGGTAAGCACTTTGAGTGTCTTTCTGCTTTGAAGGCAAAACATCAGGAAAAAGTGTTGTAGACTGGACATGAGGGAAATTCTGAAATGTGAAAAGTGTGCAAAAGAGTTCAAGAGTATGACACTGCTCAAAGTGCATCAGAGAATTCATGACCCTCTTTACTGCAAAGAGTGTGGGAAAATAATGCCCAATGAGGCTGCTTTTGAGAGGCACAAGTTTATGCATAGACCAATGCAGTGCACCATGTGTGACAAGTCGTTCACTTTGCTTAGACGCTTGAGGGAGCACTATGAGAAGCAGCACAACTTCACAGGGCCATATCCCTGTGGACAGTGTGACAAAAGCTTCATGCAGCTAACATACCTGGCCATTCATGGGAGGATCCACCAAGGAGAGTTTCCTTATGCATGTGACTTATGCCCAGAGAAGTTCAGGTCCTCCAACTGTTTGACAGTGCATCAGAGGAAGCACACTGGAGAGAAGCCCTTCTTGTGCTGGCAGTGTGGAAAGTGTTACCGCTCTGCCTCAGAGCTCACAGTGCACATGGGGACGCACTCTGAAGAGCGGCCTTGGTCCTGCACACAGTGTGACATGGCCTACCGCACAAAGCAGCAGCTCACCAATCATGTGGAGCAAGTGCACATCGGGTTGAGGTACCCCTGCAAAGACTGTGGAAAACAGGTGTTCATGAAGGAGACGTCTCTGAAGAGGCACGAGCTGATCCACACAGGTGAGCGGCCGCACCAATGCACAGTGTGTGGGAAGACTTTCCTGACGGCCAACGAGCTGCGGCTCCACACCAGGTACCACACGGGAGAGCGGCCGTACAAGTGCGAGGTGTGTGGGAAGGCCTTCATCCAGTCTGGGTATCTGAAGTCACACATGCGAATTCACACCGGAGAAAAGCCATTTAAATGTGACATTTGTGAAAAGAGCTTTAGACTCTCCTATCACATGAAGAAACACAGAAGAACACACGCTGGAAAGGTAAAGGGCTTTTTGTGTGAGGATTGCGGGACGACTTTCCTCCAAAAGAATTCGCTTTCGGAACATTCTCTGACTCACAATGTCAAACTGGAAACATTTACTGAGGAAGTAAGCATAGATTTTGAATGAAATATTTGTGTTCAGGTTCATTCTTTTGTAAATGATTTGGGTTGTAGCTGATTTTGTCTGTTTTGATTTTTAATTAATTAATGAATATGATTCTGACTACTGCTACTTCCAGCCTTTATTTATTAAATATATTTAAGAAGCCAGTCTCATTAAGGGCTATATTTTGGTATCATCAGTCTCATTGAACTAACGATGGCAAAGAATTATTCATTTACAACCCTAAAATGAAACCGCCTGTATTCCTTTACTACCCCCTTCTTGTTGTCGCAGTACCTGTGTTTGATCAGTAGATGGTGGTACAGTCTAAAGCAGGAGTCTCAACTTTTTCTCCAAAAAGCTGCTTTTTATTAAATGAAAATGGCAGTGTCTTTCTCCTTTTTTGTAGTCTTTATAAGTCTTAGATGAGGAACAGTTAGAAGCCTATGAAAATAAACCATTATCAATGTAATAGTGCAGAAAGCTGGGCCTCTAAAGTTTGCATTTACAATGTGATGACACAAATGATAAATATTCGGTGTCACATATGCAGTATATATATTCCAGAATCCTTTTGGAGACTTGGTTGATCTACAGGTTGGAGACCCCTGGTTTGAAGTAGACCACTGTAGCCTACTTGGAAAAACCACAAAATCAAAAACAAAAATGCCCACTTTGCTTAACCCCTAAAATGCTGAGTCCTGCCCTGGTCTTTGTCATCTGCTCACACGTGTGGCCACTGGTCTCCGTGTTTTCAATTATTAAAGTTTATATCCCAGGTTAAAGCCATGAAGCAGCAGGAACACTCTAGTCAAATACTGCTCCCATCTCCTTGTTTTTTGTTTTGTAGGACTAGGACTTTTTTAATCCAAAGCATATTCATTTTTATTTGAGTCTGTAATTGGCTTCAATATGCTCTGGATTTTCTGTCTCTGCAATTGAGGGCTGGAAATGTGCATTTTCCTAGATATATTCTTTGAGGTGCCAGGTGGTGGGCCAAAGAGGCTGGTTTTCTCAGGCCAAATGCCCAACTACTGTTTTTTAAGGTTAAGTAATCTCCAACCAACACGCCAAAGTTTTTGTGATTCCTAGTTTGTCAGCCTCACGTATTTGGCAGGACAATTTTTTCCCCATTTGTGGAATGATGTCAAACTAGAAATGAATGTTCACAGGACATGTCTTCAAAGGTGAAGCCGGAGTAGTAGAGTGACATGGACATTCAGACCTCACTCGAGAGTTTGGATATCTGCCATTCCAAGAATTGAATCCACGTTTCACATAAACTAAGTGTTAGTGTTTGGTATTTGTACTTTTTATATACATTTTTACATATTCCTTCAAAAGTATGTTGAGCCATAAGTCAATTCTGACCAGCTACATGGTCTGTTTCATTTAAACACAACCTCAGAATGATTCCAGAAATCACTTGAACTTTATGCAATATTTATTTGTATTAAGAACAGCTTCAGCAGAGTCTGAAGACTAGTTTGAAACTAACCCTGGATTTTATGGCACATCAATATTTCCGATCTTTTGTATGTGATCCTCATCCTGTGTGAAAGCCCCTCCTAGCCTTTCATCTTGGATCCTGAACCATCCCCTACGCGTTTGATGGTTGATGGTTTGAACCCCACGTGGGTCGGGCTGCAGCATCATTGTAGACCATCTGCATCTACAGAGTAACCTCTTCAGTTTAATGGACAATGCAAGCAGATTGCATCATTACATTATTACTGACTTGTGCTGAAATAAATGCAGCTGATCATGTTAATAATAAATGTATTAGTAAGACCAAACAAGTCAAAGCACTGGAAGGAGTGGAAACGATTCTTTCTCTGGTCAATGAGTTCACTGAAGAGGACGTTTTTAACTGCAAGACTGCAAAGGGGAGGAGACAGTGAGGGTATAAAATTCTTGCAACTGAGGAGCAGAGTTTTGAATGAGGGAGAGAGAAACCTGGCACCAGGAAAGCTCAGAACACAGGGCGTTACAGACAAGGAGGAAAAGGTCAAGCCTCTTCTATCACCGCATCAGCAGATACAGGCTTCAGCACAAGGCTCCCGCTCTTGTACCACAGAAAATGATTGGAAAGTCTTCAGAGCTCTTAAATGGGTGTAATTTATGAATATTTGCCTCTGGAGGTGCGAAGCTGTTGTGCTGTCACATCTTGAGTTTTGACCCCACAAGGTCAATTGATCGTAAAGCAGCTTTTCCCTCTAATCAGCAGAAAACCATCATTATCATATTCCACATACAGTATCAGCAGCTCAGGACCGTGATGCAATTCACAGAGGCAAGATGCTGCTCAAGCAACTGACAGAGATGACTCAGATTAAGGTCAGTTTCATAATGACTGAGGTGGTTATAAACTCTTACTCCAGTCCAACGATGATTGGATCTCACCCGCCAAGTCTCGGGAAGCCAACCACTTTAAAACCTTGTGATAAATACAATGCCATAATTGTAGAATACTTGTAAGGTTGCAGAGCTGTTGTCTTTTCTGTGGCATTCTCAAAGTTGTGATCTTCAAGGATTTATGACCCTCTCACCTCGAGCGCAACGGTTTTAGTATAACATTAAATTGTATTATTTGTGTGTTTTTTTACTTTGTGACTAAATGTTCATGCCATTTTCTCACACGTGCCAAAATATGCCACTATTCTGTATAACGCACTAAGTCCAGTTTACATCTTAACTATATATTTTTTTTTTCTTTGATCATAAGACGGAGATCAGAAACAGAATACAAGTGCATAGAGTTTTTGTTTTTTTTGGCTATAATACAGGCCTACAAATTTGTGCATGGGTGCCCTCGTAAACACTAGATTTAATGTGGTTATTGTGTAGCCTACATTCAGCCCAACACAACATATGTGGGTTTTTTTTTAAGGTGAAGAAGAAGTGAAAGTGCTTTATAACAGTCTTTTTTACGCAGTGCCAAATTACGCACGATCATCATCCGAACTCTCCCTGGCGAATAGTTGCATTCATGAACTTTAAATGAGTAAATCTCATTTCATAATCTGTAAATCCAATCGCTCAGAAAACTGCAAATTGCGTTTGTTTGAAATGGTGCCCAAAAACCTTTAATGAATAACTGTGGACGAGTAGGAGGCAAATGCTGCCCCAGCTGTTTTCCTGTTGAGAATGTCTGTGTAATGTAGATAATGTGAGGGATTTTCTCTCTAAATCCGTCTCCTGTTCGCTTAAATCTCACTTCTCCAAAACGAGCCTGCGCAATGGAACATAGTCGGAATATTGAGATGTGACATTGCCTGCAATCTCATCCTCTTGTAATGATTTTTGAAACAAGTTTCATTTCGCCGGGCTTTTGTCTTCTGGAGACCCGAAGTGATGTCTAACGCTCTGTTCTTTCATGGGCATTTATGTGATGTCTTTAAGGTAACTTACCTGCTTTCCTTTGACATTATTATCACCTGATTTCCTCAATGGTTTAGTCTTTGCGCAAAAACTCGCTAATATAATTTTTTCTTGCAATGAATGAAATGAGATGTTAGTTTGACATAGTGCATTTGAACGCATTATGAGATGTCCTGTTTCCACCTGGTTATCCCTGACAATTATTTACGTGCATGACTTTCTTTCGTTTTCATGATTGTTACCTCTGCCATAACAGTAATTTTGACATTCATTAAGAAATCCACCCAATGGTTGTTTTTTTTGTTTTTTTTAAAAAAAACCCTTATACTGTTTTTTGGCCCTCATTTTTTTTAACAAGAATATCTACAAACTGTTTCAGTTACTGTTGAAGTGCTTAAGAGTGTAAATGTATAAGAGTTGCCCAACGTTTTTTCTTTCTTATTGTAGTGTTTAACGATCTTCTGTGGGGCAGTTTTCATAGTATTATTATTTATTTTTGGAAGGGGGGGGACATGTGATGTGTGGTCATTTTTTAATATATATTTTTTTTATTGTGAACACATTTGCTATAGAAACAATCTAGGAGATTCAATAAAACGGTGTTACAAACAGTGTCAGCAGGTGTGATGCATCGAGCCGGAAAGAGCGCGTTTACTGTCTCAACCTGGCAACGTCTGTGCACTGGACATTTTACCTTTTCTTGTGCCAGTTTTTATACCTGGAGTCAGCTTAACCCAACTTTTTAGGAACAAGTCATGTAAGGTGACAAAACTCAACAGTTGGTTAAAATCCAGCGATGTTCAGTGTGCGATTTAAGATGCGTGACGTGTTGTCAAAGCCGTTGAATGCTGCGTGTTGTGCGTACGAGCGACTGCGTGGTAAAGATGTGCTCTGTCTCCGTGCGCAGAGTGTGATGTGCGGTGTCCTCTGCAGCCATGCGCTCTCACTACTGTGCGTCTTCACCATGACTCCGGCTGCCACAGGGGTTGGGCCAGAGACGCTGTGCGGGGCGGAGCTGGTCGACACGCTTCAGTTTGTGTGCGGAGAGCGAGGCTTTTATTTCAGTGAGTGCACCTTTTTATTTATTAATAAAGGTTGGCCCTTACTGTCCTCATCTTTTCTATGAATAAAAACAACACATCAAATCTCTTGACTTTATTCTTAAACTGGTACACGTTTGAACCAATTGCATTAAGTCATTTATTTTAGCCTAAACATTTTATGTGTGCTTGAAAATTTAATGTACTTATCTTTGAAAGAATCTGTAAACTAGAGTATACATTAACATTTAACTACAGAAAGCATGCATCCTGCACACAGGCATCTGTCCAAAACCACACAGAGTTCACTTGTCCCTCAGCAGCAGGAGATTATGTGGATTACAGGATGATGACATCCCTTTCACGCTAGTTTTACATTAAACCACATATTCAGGGGGAGACCTCTTTTTAAAGAACATCCCCTGGGCCCTCTGTGAGGCAAGAGTGTTAAGGACTGTAATAAAGCAGGTTGCATTAGGATATGGAGTAGAGATGATGGAGTTATATTCCCAAAAATACTGGCCTTTGCTTGATTTTAAAGACAGATAACCATTATGCTAAATAGCTATGTATTGGGATTAAAAATGTGTGTTTGTTTGTTCATTTGTTTGTCTTTCAAACTGTTGGATGACCTTTTCCTTCCTTCGCCAAATGTCCTTAATATGCCTGCAGCACTAAACCCCCCTTCCTTCACTCATTCACAATGAATAATGCAAGCTATAAATGCACATTTATAGACCACGCATACTGTACATTCATGTTAATAATGACAACACAAATGTCAGTTACAATGCAACATACTTTACCTTATTACTTGTAACCGTATAACCTTGCCTTGTTAGACCTACAGCCAATGACGCAGCTTCAAAAGTTTGAACGCCCTCTTTTGGTCCCTGTTTGTAGCCACTCTCAGCACTTCTATAGGAGTCTGAGCTCAACCACAATCACTGTAGTTCAGGCTCTGTTGGATCTGTGTGCGCACCTGACGCATGGCCATTATCTCTATATTTATTATAAAAGATTGGAGCTTAATGCGCCTATGTCTGTTCACTACCATCTGCATCAGTTTTTGCACAACATTTTAATTGAAAACCTTTGTTGATTTTGTTGCTGCAACATCAACACCTTTATACAGAGAAGATTTTAAAGTGTTTTTTAGATGGAACTAAATCCATTTTCCCTCCTAAATAATGCAAAGAGTTATTTCTAGTTCTACATCATGGGGCAAATTGAACGAAAGTTACGAATGTAACTAGAGTTCTATGAATTCCGGATGACCGCCAGAAGTGGTGCTTAAAGCACTGAATCACTCTTTGCGCATGCACAGGTCGAGAATTAACAATCTAACATTGTGACCTTCCTGTGACCCACGTGAGCCTATTTAGTCAGTGACTCCGGAAGCTTAAACCCTTGCAGGCATGAGAATTCCGATGGACAGAGACCTCTGGTGGTCATCCAAGATTCATTGAACCATAGTTAAATTCGTGATTTACATTCTATTTCATCACTTCTGACCGCCAGAGGTGGTGCTTCAAGCACTGGATGTCTTGTACCAACAAAGTCATAAGGAATCCATGGACCACTTACAAACACCCACCTCAACAAGACAAAGAATGATGCTGGTGCAAGACCCCGTCGAAGGGATGGGAAAATGCCCCTTTAGCCTTGTAGAATCTAGCAAAGGTGGAAGATGACCTCCAGGCCAGATCACGTCAAGAGGAACCCCATTCAGGGCAACCCAGGAGGTAGACTGGCCTCTCTGGTATCTAGGGCTGCAGCTATCGATTATTTTAGTAATCGAGTAATCTATTGATTGTTTTCTTCCATTAATTGAGTCATCGCTGAATATTTTCGTACAATTCGGAAAGGCTGGCAAAGTGGACTAACGCCCATGTGAAAGGATGCTGAGTTCTCTGTGTAAGCTTTACCCACCCACCGTGAACCATTTGCCTGGGGACAGAACTTGAAGCGCTTCCGCAGTGCAGAGCATACGGAATGGCATAACATAACAAAGACACCGACCAACACAGACCAACAACCTACGTCCAGTGCTGGACAACTGGGGGAGGGGCCCGACAGTGAAGGCCCACCAGCTGTTGTGTTGTTTGAGAGGCCTGGACTGTGTGCTGAAGAGCCTCCTGTGCAGCGCCAAAAAGCTTACCCAGAACAACAAGTAATCCTCTCAAGGTTCACCTGCAAGTCTCAGTCAAATGTGATTGTGCCAACCACACTATCCGACGCATCTGGGTCAGGGTGGCCATAAAGGCTTGAAGGGATGTATCAACCAAATTCTGCGCAGGTGTATCAACACCAAAAGCACTTGGAACCATTGGCTGTACGTTAAGTGAATCCAAATCCAAACATGCCAGAGCCATGCTCATCTCCATGGGAGCAGATGGAGGTATCAGAGCTCAACTCTTATGCCTCACAACAAACGTTTGCAACGCAGTGTAGATCTGTGTCCTAGAAATGTGGGTCTGACGCCACCATGGAAAGGGCATTGTCCTCAGTAACAGAAACCACATCCTGTTGAGTAGCTTCCTGATCATGAGCCCCAGCCCATAGGGACTCCAGGAGGGTCTGAGTAAGCTCTGTGGTAAGGTTATCCACCTTCGGGGACAGTCCCGCAGAGCGCCCTACTCAGCTATGCTTGCTCAAAAGAGCGGAAGTATCACCAGTAGAAGAGTGCTTTCTCACCATTCTCGTCGCTGTTTGCAGTTTGATTGGCTGTAAATCAGACAACGGTTCAGGCTCCTCAAACATGGCCAAGCATGTAGCGCTCAGAGATCTAGGCATAATACTGTTATTCATATAAGCGGTCTCAGTTAGACTTTCACTCCCAAACACAAGGGGACATAAATTGGACCATCATCAGGTTGGAGAGGAGCCATGCAAGCTCTACAGCAGGGCCAGATATTTTGGAGGGCAAGACCTCTGGGCCAGAGGTGCACTGCTGTAACAACATTTGGGGCCACACAAAGTACACTGTTAATACAAGTTAAAAGTTAATACAATAAAGTAACAACTGATAGATTTGATTTTTGTGAGAAATAACGTCCAAAATGCTTTAACATTTATTTGCCAAATTGCCCATCCAGAATTTAACCAGAATTAAACCAGGACTGAACCAATCCAGAATCAAAACATGTCTAAAGCAGAAATAAACAAGGACCACACCAAGACCAAACCAGGTCTAAACATGTGCTAACCCAGAATTAAACCAGCAAACATGATTTATTATTATTTTTATTATTATTATTTGGAAGATGGGCTGTGGGCTGGATCAATCACTTGGAGGGCCTGATTTGGCCCCCGGGCCTTATGTTGAATAGCCCTGCTCTACAGATTATGGACTCCATCACAACAAGAGAAAAAAATAATTGATAGGACAAACCACACTCGCTACCCTGACCGTGACACACTAATCCACAGGTCACGAAGCTTTGAAGGTAATAAGCTACTAACCTACAAAACAAAACAACAAGTTGTGGAACAAGCAGTAGAACGCAACGAGCCACAACACACTGGCCCTAACAATGAGAAGAGCATAAGTGAATAGGCTCACGTGGGTCACCGGAAGGTCATAATGTGAGTTTGTTGTTATTAATTCTCAACCTTCATGCGCAAAGAGTGATCATTCAGTGCTTGAAGCACCGCGCCTCTGGCGGTCAGTAGGGATGAACTAGATTAAATTTGTGCTACTTTCAAGCATTATCCTTATCCATCATCCCATTTATAATTTTTGGATGTACATGGCATAAGTAAAGTTCTTGAGAACAAAATAAATCATTTTAATTTGGAGGGTATAATGGGTATTAGCGCATAATTTTCATTTCTAACCTTTAGTAGTAAATCAACAATTTCTGTGAAGCCCTCCGAGACAACTGCTGTTGTGATTTTGGGCTCCACAAAAATAATTTGATTTGATGATCTAAAAGTGTGTCTTTATAAAACGATGTGACTTGAAACTGAAAACGGAACATTGTGACAGACACATGCAGTATGGCTATTCAATGAGGTATAGATCCACAAAAATGTTAGATCTAACTCTTTATATCGTCCTGATCTTTGAAACAGGTAAGCCACCGGGCTATGGTCCAAATTCACGGCGGTCACGAGGAATTGTGGATGAATGCTGCTTCCAGAGCTGTGAGCTGCGGCGCCTAGAGATGTACTGTGCTCCATCTAAGATGAGCAAGCCTCCTCGCTCTGTGCGCTCACAGCGCCACACAGATGTGCCGAGACCTGCCAAGGTTAGTACTGCAGAGCAAGTGGACAAGAGATCAGAGCGTAGGACAGCAAAGCAGCCAGACAAGCCAAAAAGCAAGAAGGTGAGCATTTCCCAAAACAGATGCACTCATTACGAAGATATATTCTCTAAGTTTGGTGTAAAGTAACAGGTTGTTAGATCATATACTGTATAAAGGTAGTATATTAATTCAAAAGCTTCAAAAGTTTTAGGTGAGGCAACTGCAAGACATGATTTATCAAGAACAATCAAATTAGTATCTCAATGCTAGCACACATATTGTAACTCACAAGTTTGTGTATATGTTTGTTTGTGACCCATTTGTGATCAAAAAAGTTTAACTTATTAAGCTTGTTTCCACAGAGATCAACACACAGCCACAGCCATTCATCTTTTAAGGTATGGACGCTACCATAACAGTATTATAGTCCTGACATTTGATATTATAATGTTTCTGCTGAAATGTCCCTTTCCCATAGGAAGTTCATCAAAAAAATTCAAGTCGAGGCAGTGCAGCTGGTAGAAGTTTCAGAATATAAGATTGAAGAGAATGGACAAAGCCCTCAAAGAGGCCTTACCCGGTCTCACTGTGGCATGCTTCACTGTACACCAAACATGTCTTTAAAGTTAGCTAGGGTTTGAGAAACACAGCATCATTCCACACTGGGTCATCAAAAGGACAACGCTGCTGAGACACAAACAAGTGTTTATACACCTCCATCTCCATCGCCTCTTGAACAATGCTGGGCAAGTGGACCATACTTTGAAGAGACAACTACCTCTGAGAAACTGGATTTATGTGCTCATTGGTAGGACAGGATGCCTAATCAACACAACAAACACATTTTTTAAGAGGACTGGCTATGGCATTACCTTCCATAAGCGTAAACTTAGATAAGCATTGCTATGGTTCTGATCACACTATGGGGTTTTATGGATGAGGAAAGCCCTTGTACTGAATGGTGCTATTTTGTGGGTTGGTTTGTTGACACACGCTGTCAGGGCTTCAGAAGTCCTCAAAGGTCTTCCCTTCTGCACTTTTTTCCCTAACCCAGTTCTGCCAAGACCCAGTTTCTAAACCTGCCCCAAAACCCTTACCTTAACCAAAAATATCTGTTCCTAAACCTAACCCTAACCCTCACCGTAACCTGATTGGGAAATGTTCTATCGTCATTTGCAAACATAGTAACCGATGCAAAGTGGCTTCTGTGTAGCATTAGTGGGTAGGGAAAACATGTGCTGATTATCGCTTGAATTATTTTCTCAAGCTATAAACACACATTTGAATGCTAATTTTCTTTCACCTTACAATTAGACCCCAAAATAAAGCCTTATTGATTTTCTTTTAGAAAAATAAAGGTAGAAATAAAAGTACTTCTGGCCATAACAGAAGAGATTCCTATTTAATACAATGGAATAATTACATTTTTCAAACTTTAGTTTTGATTGATGCTACTTATCTTTAGTGTTGTCCACTGTCCTGTTGAACCAAGTCCAAATTACGTCAGGAACAGGATTAGGTCCGACCTATAATGAAGAACTAACCAGGTACAAACCAAGTATTAAACCAACAAAAACAAAACATATACAAAATGTGACAGAAATTTGTAGAAATTATAAAATTTTAAAAACAAGACCAAAAGGACTGGAATCAAAATTTCAAATAATAAAATAATATAATAGAAATATATTCTATGTGGGAGGACATAGGACAAACTGCTGCATTTTTTTGCCCTTGTCGGGAAATTCCCAAACTACAATTTCATATAATGCTAATTTATACATTTGCTTAAATCAATGGAGTGGAGCTTCCACACAAACCTGTCCCATGGGAAATCAAAGTTATACAATGATTTACTGGACGCAAATCAACAAGCAAGCTAACAATATTCAAGGAATAACTTTGGTTGTAATAAGATGTGGTTTGTCCAGAAGAAAAAACATTTGCATCCTTTTATACAGAAAATGCAGGTAATTGTTTATAGTTTATGCAAATGGCCTAAACATTATTGGGGTCAAATCAATTAGTAGCACCAATTGTTTTAGAGTTACACATTTGTAATCATAACAAGTAACTTTACAGATATACAGTAATAACAGTTTTAACTATGATCTGTCGTCAAAATAAGATTGCATATTTTGGTTTATTAAGCCCTGACCTTAATTTACTGCATTGTAAAATACTGTAAATATTTTAAACATTACAACCAAAGAGCATTATTTGTATTGAACTGTCATATAATGACTATTTATGAAATTACCTTTGTGTTGACCCTGTACAACTTGTGTAACAAGTGTTAAAGAGGATCTGTGCCAGTTTGCGTTATCTTTTTTTTAAGCAAAAGATTGCCCTATGCCAACTATTGTAATAATGAAGCTGAACGCTGCTGTTTAATTGCCTTCTGTACAAGAAAGTACGAAAAAAATTGTCCACAGTTCCTGCTGAATAAACCTCATGTCCAAATTATTTGACTGGAGTTATTCAATACAGATCCAGTTACACCTTCTTAGCCTTGTCTCTGTGTAATAAATTATATTATGTTTAGTTGTATTGTTTCATTTGCACAGCAGCCTGACCCTTGCTGTATGTGTAGATAGCAGTTCCAGTTGAAGCCACAGCTAAGCTGTCTCGTCAGTGGGAAAGTTACAACTGCTGTGCGTAAGAGTATATTGAATGTCAAAGCGATTCTCAGAGTTAGACAGCGGTGCCAAAGCTAACAGGGCAAGGTAGACCAGAGCAGCAGGCGTGTTTGCTTCAAACGAAAGAAGAAGAAAAAAGATGAACAAACGTGAATATAAACGGACAAGAAATTTAATTTGATCAACAGGTTCATCATGAATGAGTGCACTTTGGAAATTAAGGTACACTTTAAGGTTAAAGTTTATATGACGACTCGCTAATTATGACTTAGTCTGGTGTTATTGAACCTGTGATAAATATTTATAATAGTTTTAAATCCGTGAAGTTGCAGTTTGTGAAGAAATTTACAAAAAATAAAGATAGAATACCTCATAAAAATGCGACGTGCCAGACAATTTACGCACAATTGACATATGAAACAAAATCAGGTGTTATCAGACTATTGTATAATTTATATGGATTTTGATCAAACTGAGGATAAGTAGGCAAAATGTTAGGCAAAATCTAAAATATAATCATAATCATTTTAGTGAAACGTGTAGTCTAACCGGTCATATGCACTTTAAGGTACACTTTATTATCCCTGTAAGGATCCCCATATTTTACCTCTTTGATGCATTTTTTGGGTTGACAGGGGACTCTGGAGTGCCCGGAACAAATCTTCCCAGACATGGGGAAAAACATGCAAACTGCACACAGAAGAGACTCGGTCTGGCGAGTCAAACCTACAACCTTCTTGCAGTGAGGCGAGAGTGCTAGCCACTTATATTTGTTTATTTATTCAAGTAGCCTACTACTTTCTCAAAAGCAGGGTGCTTTTACACAGGACCATTCAGTTATTTTAACATAGTGTTTTTTTTATTGGGTCTCACTATTATGTTATTGAAAGATCCCATCAACATCCTTTAAATGAAGATTACTTTCCTTATATCATTTTAACTTTTTTAGGACTCTAGGTTCTAAAAGTAATACCATGCAAAGGGCATTAATTTAAGTTATGCACATGACAATTCAACATATCGAATTTTTAAGTGTGTAATGTGTGATGCTCAGCCATTGATAAGCACAGGATAAATATTTATACACACATTTATACATATATGTCACAGTAAGTAAGTCCAACTGAAGATTATCTTTCTTTCTTTCTTTTTTCAATTTATTGTGGAAATTCTCACAAGTTTGATTATAGCCCGTGTTAGCTTCTGCATGTGATTTAAGAACCCATGATGTCAGGCTGTTATTTTCCTTGGAGAGCCTCAGATCAGCTGCATTGTTCCAGGAAACTATGGTCTGTTCACAGTGCAACAAAACTCCTGCCCAACTGTAGCATTCACTCCAGCCAGGACCCAGCTCTGCTGCAGGGCATGGCATCAGTACACAGGCATATGAATTTTCATCATACTTTTTAAACACATTCTAACACATTATTTACAATGTTCCTTTGATACGTAAAGGATACAACCCGCATAAAAGTGCTGTTTTCTCACTAAATTCTATAAGGCTACAACATGATTTTTTTTTTTCTGAAAGAACAGGAGAATGTTACTTATGGGCATAATGCCAAACCACTTGGTTGAGCTTCTGCTGGAACTGCCGTGTCCCAGTGGACAAGTGAGGTTCTCCAGTAGAAATCTTTCATCTTCCAACAATAATACTTGCAAAATAAAGGCTGAATGCTCCAAGCAAAATCACTTCAGCTGGCTTCAGCTTCTACACACGTCTCATACTTTGAACTATGACTTCTGTGATGTTAATATAGTAACCCTTTGAGCCAAGAAGCAGTTGTATCAACATGGAACCTCTTTGCTTTTAAGTCTAACTCCCCTTTAATCATGCTGGTGTATGGCATGTACAAAAGGCAGTGACGCATGAGATTATGCTGTTGTAATTGCTCACCTCTTTCTGTGACCCCCTTACAGATATCAGTAGCCTCAATTACAATATTTCCCTGTGTCACAGAGGGTGATCCATTTCCGAGCAAAGCTTGTGATGAAGTTCACAACACTCTGTGGGTATCTTCTGTTCTGAACCACTTTGTCCTTTGACTCTTTGCCCTTCTGAATATAGGCTTGACATGATTCAGGTAGGCATTATTCAATCAGATTAAACATGAACATCTTGAAATTTCTTGTCGCTACCTTTTCATATTTAAATAATCGTGAACAAGTCTTCCTCCATATATAGGACACCAGAAAGCAAAGCTACCAGAGTAAGTAAAGCAAGAAAAAGTAGACCGCATCATATAGAGAAGCTATAATGTCATTATTTTCCATTTTGTTTACTCTGGTCCTATTCTCTGAGCTAAGCAGTCGATGGGTGGCCATGGCTTTGCCAGCGAGCAATGTTGAAAAAAGCACAAATGAGGAAGACGACTTGGGTTTAATGCTGAAAGATCAGACAATCTCTGAGCCAGCATTGGTGTTTTTAATGCGCAGAAGCAGCACTGGTCTGGCCAGCAACATCCAGGACGACAAGGGAACTCCACAACTCAATATGCTTTCGGTAAGTACCTTTTTACTAATAAGAACCAAACACTATTGATTCATGTCCTAAGCCGACAGAAGAAATAGACTTAAGGCAATAAATATGTTACCAGCACTATATCATTTCAAAGGCAAGATCAGGTACAAGGAAGATTACTGTACAATACTACTTAAGCCTCATTTTATGAACTAACTGGAAGTTTAGAGCAACACCACTGCAGCTCTGCAACTGGAAGTTTTTCCATTGACCACTGAAAGAGTCACATCTATGAAATAATTTTATAGCAGCTCTGGAAGGCGGAAATACCATTAAAAAATTGAGTTTGGTAGAATATAAAAACTACAATTCCTCTGGCGTGTCGTGAATATGCTGCTTATCTCTGAAATAATTGGGAACAGGCTTTCACTGAGGGAGAGTGAAGCCTCTTGGATGAACCACACCATGGGAAAAGAAATGGGCCACTGTAAAGGAGTAAAAACAGGGAAACACATTTGTTCCACTTGTGGGACTTGTGGTTTGGATCACCAAACACCTGTGCTTCAA
The DNA here is from genome assembly GCA_015082035.1 of Chaenogobius annularis. Lineage (NCBI taxonomy): Eukaryota > Metazoa > Chordata > Actinopteri > Gobiiformes > Gobiidae > Chaenogobius > Chaenogobius annularis. The sequence goes on along the minus strand of BJKM01000568.1, from coordinate 268,052 downwards.
TAGCGTAACGGGGTTTAAGTATTGTGGAAACTTGTGAGGTCTACTATATAAAAGCAAAGTGTTTAACATTGTTTTCTAGGACATGCACCTGAGGGGAGACGACACTAGTAGGTCAATTCCTGGTTTCAAACTCACAGATTGGAACTCACGACCTTTTCCTAAACCTATTAATAAAATGGATCGCAGAAACAGTGATCTTGACGGTTGGTATCATCCACAATTTAATGCTTGAATATGTGATACAGCTTAAGACAATGCAAGTATTGATTGTTGTCTTCTCTTTGCAGTGCTACGTTGCATGATTGGAAGAGTTTATCGGCCCTGCTGGGAAGCATAAATGCGAAACTAAAAAACAAAAAACACATGGCTATAGCCAACCAGTTAAAAGCAAAGTTAAAAAAAAAAAAAAAAAAAAAAAAAAAAAAAAAAAAAAAAAAAAAAAAAAAAACTACAATAAAAAAGTATTAAAATTAAATCAAAGTTTGGTTGTCGTAATTTTACCAGTTGTCCTTCTTGAAGCGTGTTTAGTCCCTTATACTCAGGCATGAACAATACACAAATCTTAAATAGAGGTAATCAAAACTGAACAAATGAGTCAGGGAAACCTGATTTACAGTCTGAAGAAGGTTGTAAGTTTGCCCTGTCCAGCTATCAACTTTTTTATTTGTAGTCTTGCTGATGGCTTTACCAGGATTTTTCCCTGTAGTGGGAGGTTTCTTCTTTGGAGGCTCATTTTCTGACCCTCCAGGCTGGTCAGTCTCCACCTGTTTCCTCTTGTTAGCCTTGATTTGAATATCAACGCCAGCTTTGTTTCTTTTGCCTGGCCCGGCAACGCTGTTATGGGCATTTCCAGTCCTTGGTCCAAGGGCAGCCCGCTGCTGCAAGCTTCTAGTCTCAGGGTTAGAGCTCTCAGAGGCAGAATTGTCTGAAAAGAAACAAGTTAAAAAAAGCAACTCTGTGACAAGTGTGAAAAAATTGAGAACAAATCTGACGAAACTGCTGACGTAAGCTGCTCATTGAGGCAGGCCGTATGGTTATTCTATGAGACTGAAAGTGAACATTTGTCATGAAACTTGATGGGGCCAAGCCTGAATTCCCACAAAACAAAAGACAGAAGGGAAAAAAAAAAAAGAAAAGAAAAAAAAAAAGTGTGTGCGCGCGCTCAAGTCTACTACAGATGTGGGGCTTCATAGAATGGGGATTCATTTAATGGCTGATGCAAGTACCAGTCCCAGAGCTGGGGATAAGAAGAGGTCAAGGCTGAAGCAAAGAGGCTGCACCTGGGCCTCAACCAGCTGGATGACGTCAGAAGAAACTCAATCTTAGCCGAAAGGGTGTTACAAGGGTTATATGGACAATACTGTTCCCTCTATACCTGTGTCCACACTTGGAAAGCACTCCTCCTCCCCTGACAGCCACCTGGGTTTGGGAGCTGGGTGAACACATGTTGGCACCTGACTGGTGCTGGGGAACTCCAGCACACGGTTCAGTGGCAGCTCATCGTCATTGTAGGTGCAGGCAAATTGAGATCTTATTTTTTTGTCTTGAACCTGAAAGACACTCCTATTAGACCAGGGAATTGCTACAAAAACAGAAAATCACAACACTGCTTGTAAAAACATACAAATTTAATTTGATAGCAGTGCCCATCAATGTTGTTCTGATATATGAGCATAACATAAGTATTGGAGAGAGATTTATGGAGAAAGTTATTCAGCAGACAACAGGAAACCATAACCCTTGTAGTTCCCCTTGCCAGTCCAGTCAAGAGTCTGATATCGCATCTTCAAAGTGAAATAGAGGCAGAAAGCTTCCGCTCTCAAGTTCAGGAGACGGTGAGCTGCCCAGGGACCATTACAGCACACCAGCAGGAAGGGAGCCAGATTGTGGGGAGCTAAAATGACATCTGCTAAAGCACTTTTTGCAAACTGGGTTTGCATGCATGATTAAGATAAGTTTATAAACTGTTGGTACACCTTGTTTTACTATTTCCGATCTGCTCATGTTCAGTTTTAGTATAATGGCAGCAAATGAACCAAATTGCTCGTGAAGATCAGTACAACTCAAAAAAGTATTTGAAAATATGCATTTATTTTTTCTGCATGGCTTTGTTTTCTCCATATTGCATTTAGGTTTTAAATTGATTTTAAAATGTTATCCTTATACTTTAAAATTAAATTCAAACCTTGCAAAAAAAATTAATGACTTTATATATTTAAAAAAAATAAAAATAAAAAGTCCCCTGTTACCTTAGGCTTAAGCAGCTCCAGGCGACTTTGGACTCTGTCTGTTAGGGAAAGTGGAGAGCATCCCGTGGACACTTCAGGAGATCTAATAAGTAACCACAGAGGAAAAAGGGTTCAGTTTATAACCACGTTTTCCAAGCATTCTAGTACAAACATGACATTTGGCATAAAATACTAGAATAATTAATGAGAAAGGACCACCTGTATAATGTGAGCACACAGACTCCCTCTTCTCCATCTAGTATAGGCTGATCCTCTGACAACAGGTCGGCTTTGTTTGGACAAGGGGTCTTTAAAGCTTCTTCATCCAATAATGCCATGAGAAGCTTCACACTGTCCCGCCCTCCTAATGCAGTAGCATGGTTGATAGCATATGCTTTTGGCTAACAAAAGAAACACAAAAACTCAAACGAACACACCCGATGATGATAAACAATGACAAACGTGTGGCAGAGTAAAGACGTGACGATACCCTGGCAGGACTTATCCCCGTCATGCTTTCATTAGTGGCCAGTTTGTGACTCTGGTGCAATTGAAAGAGTCGTTCCTTTAGCTCGTTTGCAGTTTCGTCAGCCGCCATGTACACTGGATCGCCACTGCTGCGTCCCTTCACAAGAAGCGCTCTTATGGCCATCACAAGCCTAGTGCAACACACACTACAAAAGATGGTTACATATTAGTTTACACAGCAGTCAAGAACAAATATACCAATATAACTAAAATGACAAGTTTAAGCCCTCAAATATAAACAAATACGCCACAAAACTGTTGGACCAAGAACATATTGGAGCTACAATGCAATAGAGGGGCGCTTTTAATTTGAATTCAGTACAACTACCGATCATACAAGAACTTTAAAAGGCTTTATAAACTATCGATTGACAACTAATGTGGAAACAATAGTGTTGGTTTAGGTTTACCTTGGGTCTGGAATCTCGCCAAGAATTTCCTCCAGGTTGTCAATAACTTGCACAAAGTCACTCAGGCCTTTAACGTGTTTCCTTAATGGATGGGATTCTGCTGGGGCGTAGCCTTTGCCTCCGAGCTGAATGATTCTCACAAAGGACACAACAGCCTAGTCAGCAAACAACAGATGTTAGATTAAATTGATCATCGGTGTTCCATTACACTGTTTAAAAAGAGCCGCGATAAGATTCAAGCATCTGTTAGTGGATGAAGCGCAAAGACTACAAGTGAGACTTGGACTTGCTCAAGGCCTTTAGCTAGGTAAATGTAAAGTAGTGCTGCAAAGAAAAAAAATATATTCATACACCATTCTAATATATCCTGGTCCTGTGGGGTCCTCACCAGAAAGAGTGAGGTCTTTTCATCACGGGAAGCATGTTTAATGTTTGTAAAGGCATCTCGGCCAAGACTGCGCTTTGGGACGTCCAGAGTTTGTGCCATAGCCAGGTCATTCTTGGAATTCACCAGTAAACTCAGATAAGAGCAAAAAACACGTCTCACAGCAGTTTGGATCTGTGTACAAGAGGGAAAAAAATAAATTTTAAAATTGGAAGTCATCTTCAAAAAAACTCCAGACCACCACTTTTCATTGTGTTGTGTTGTGTGAGGTCTTTACTTGAGGCAGAACTACAATATATTCCATGGTCCTAAACTAAGACAAAGACAAAACTGACCAGAGACAACAGTTAAGATTTCTATTGAAGAATTTTGCGGTTTAAGTGCAGATTTATAGTTAATCAACAATTACTGGGTTTAGCAACATGAAAACACAAAATGTGCGATTGTTGTCAGTTGAAAGAACTTAAGCCATGAGTTTAATATTGCAGGTTTGTGGAGCCAAGTTAAAATAAATAATGATATGGGGAAACATTTGTGCATTTCTATTTTGGATATTTCTTCCAAAAACAGTGACTCTTCCATAGAGTTGCACGGGGCCATCTGAGATTAGACCCAAAAACTGACTACATAAATGTCAAAGATGGTTTTGAAAAAGGGTAAAAAAGGAAAATTATGTATTAATTTGTCATCTAGTCCTCTTAATCCAAGATTTGATGCTGCATTACTTGGGAGCTGCATCTCCTTGGTGTACTAGATGGTGTGGATGGGACAGAAGGGGTCTCTGCCTCAGCAGACGGTGTGTTTCCAGACAAAAACTCCAAAAGCTGGGTCTGGGTCAGAAAGAACAAATTAATATAAAATGTCCAAATTGACATACACACACCACCATCCTACTTACAGGAGTCATGGAAACTTCTGAATTGAAATCCACTTTCAGTTCTTTGTACATTGTATAAATATCCAAGAGATCCACAGTGTTGGAGCGCTTCAGGAAGGAGTTATATTCTTCAAGAATGAGATTGTAACTTTCCAAAGGCACAGAGCTTGGTGGTGGTAAATTAAGTTTGTGTAAAATTAAGTGTTTCCAGGCCATTAGAATGTCACTTAGGGTCACTGTAAACTCTCCCCCTTGCCGTTTTAAAAAAGGAGAAACAAAATATTCAGATTCAAGCACAAAGTGAAAGTTTTCAAACATAATGAGTTTGTTACCCTTTTATTAACTTCTGCCATAGCAAGCTGGAGCACCATGAGCATGCAATCTGCCCCATGAATGGTGGTCCTCTCTGACTGCTGGACTCTGTGGCATTCTCTCCTGAAAGTCTTCACCATCAGTGCGAGAAGTTCTTCTGCAGACCGCATTATGCACGTGCAAACTCCACCGGAAAGTTGAAACAGTAATTTCAAACACGCGAGGTTTACGGAGAAAACTATCAATAAACCAAGTCCACGAGCCGTTTCTGACAACACACCGAAAACGCGCAGCTGTTTGAATTTTTAAACACCCAATGACGTGGGGGCCTTTGAACAAAGCCACGTGCAGTGGGCGCGGTGGGCTGCCTTAGATTTATTTAAACTTTATAATTCATTCTTAAGTAGGTATTTGAATCTTCACAATAAGTTTACATACAGTAAATGTATAAATATATACAAAAGTATTATTATGTCGTATCTTTACCGTACTTTGCCAGCGTAGTTTGAGCCCCCCCCCTACACTGAACTACCGAGTGGTCCAGTCCGCTGCGTGACGTACCCGGAAGTAGGCTGAACAGCTCCATATGCGCGCACTGCTCCAAGCGCAATATACCGCTTTATTGGCAACTCCAAGGATATAAAAGAATGGGTAATTTAATTGATTGTTTCTCATATTTAGATTATACTGCCGATTTCAAAACGAGTGTTTTAATTACCGATTACTATTTCAGTTGTATCACTTGTCTTTCCAATCAATTCTGTTTGTTATTAATCTTTGTTGCCATTTGCAAAAGCCAAAGTTTGATCCTAAGTATTCTATTCTCTATATATTCCCTTGCAGGTACAGTGCACGAGGACAGTAGTCGCAGCCCCAGCTACACCGTGTCATGTGAGGACTATGTCAATGTGGTGGAGTTCAGCCCGTTTCCTTCTGGGACCCCTGCATCCCTTCTAGCTTATGGTGGAAACCAGTGTGTTGTGGTTGGAACGTGCCTCTTTCAGGTAAGACCTGCTCTTTAATATCAGCTACTATCAAATGTAACCTCTGAGGTAAAGACCTAATTTTCCAGGAGGAGGATATGGACATTGAAGGTGTTGAATTTACAGTTCTTCGAGCGTTTCATCATGAAGTACGTGTTGATGCTCTTGCGTGGAGTCCAGAGTCTCACCTGGACAGAATTCCCCACATCAGGTGATTATCTCAGGATATTGGTGTGATGTATAAAAGTTTACAAGAAAATCCCCAATGTATTTTTGAGCAATATGTGAATTGACACGATACCAACACATTTACGGGTTTTAATGATTGTTTTGCTCTTAACTTAAGCAAACACAAGGTACTTAATATTCAAAATAAGCAATCAGCATGCAAGCTTTGGCTTTAAATTAAAACAATGTCATGATGAGGGCCACGTGTTAGTGTTAGTCCTTTCCTAAACTAGACTGCTGCAATGTGACATCTTGCAAGTTAATCAAAGCAAACACTTGGAACGTGTAAACCGCTGCATGTTTATGCGAGTCAGATGAGTTTGTTTTACTTGTCATAAATGAGGTAATTATTTGACTGCTTGCTGGCTCATTATACACTAATCTTGATTAGAGGGAAACATTGTAGAGCTTTTAGACAATACGCCATGAGCAGTTGTGATTTTGGGTTGTCGTTTTAAGCACATTCAGCCTATTAACTATTCAGCTCTTTTCTTAGATTCTGCACCGCTGCGGCTGACAGAAGACTACGCCTATTGACTTCTGATCTTCAGGATAAGCATGAAGTCAAGGTGGAAAAAAAACAAAAACATTTCAAGTTCCTGAACCAGATCCAAGGTTTTTGCCCAAAATTCTTAGAAACAAGTCTGTGTAATCCCTCATTCATCATGGATGACTTTCAGATCAAAGTCGAAACGTCCTGTTTTTCCTAAAACAGTGTCCAGATGACTACATCTGAATCTTTTTCTGTGATTTTAAGCACGGACAAAAACTCTCCATATTAGTGGGCATGTGTAATAAAAATAATGACTTAATTTAACTTATGCATGCCATATTTGACTCTATAGACGTTGTGGTTTTGTTGTTGTTTATTATTTGTTGTTTATTATTCATTGTTTTATGTTGCACCTTTTAATGCCGAGAAAAGTTCCTATGTCACTGACCACAGTTCACAAACAATGGCGAACCTTCTCTGATTCTGATATAATTGGTTGTGGAAAATGTTTAAAACATGTTCTTTGCTGTTGTGTAGATGATGGAAGGCCACACAAGTTACATCAACCATTTGGTGTTTGAGCCGACCGAGGGGAAACAAATCGCTTCCGTCAGTGACGATCACACTTGCAGGTCATACTTTTTTCTTGGTGTCTCTCTTGGTATAAGCTTTGATCTGTTTTATTTTATTGGTACAGAAGGTCCTGACTCTGTTTTCCACAGTGAAACGTAACACAATTTGATTGTGATGTAGTATTGTGCAGCCTTACTGTGCAATGTGGGCAAAGCATGGGACAGTCCTCATTTATATTTAATTTAACATAAATTATTATCTTTTCAAAGATGAATATTTGATGACTGGCCTGAGTTGTCCTATCCTAGGGTTAGCAAAACAGCAATGTACTCCTGCTGAGAGATTTAAATTCTGTCCTGTTGAGCAAATATGAGAGCAAAGGATAGATCAAGTTAACAGAAGCGGACCTTGCATCAGCCCACACAAACTGAGCTGCAGGACAAGCAGAGGAGACCACTCCTCTGAATGGGAGGGAAAGTGTATGTTCTTCATGTATATGATCTCATGACCTCTTCATCACTGTTGAGTTTGGCAGTGCTTTGCTTTGTCATCAATGTCCCCTGCAGATGTGGGAACTCTTCTAGTTGCCAACTTGAAATTTGAGCCTGAAGAGTGTAGGCAGGGAACCAGCTCCACTTCCTCAGTAGTGATTACCTTTTAAGCTCACACAGTTTAAACAGCTTCAAGTAGCAGTCGCGCTAGTTGTTTGGTCTAGCGACAGTCGCCACCTAGAGCTTCCAAGTGAGAACTGCATGGTGTCCAACTCGAGGGATTTGTGGTTGACCGAGTTTGTTGATGAACTGAGGACAACTGCTGCCCTTACAGGTTTAGAGCGCTTGGTTCTGGTCTGTCGTAATCCAGTTGTTGTGTGTCATCTCGGGACTTCGGTCACATCAGCCTGATGATCCTTGTTTCTTAGCTTGTGAGCTTTAACACGCCCAACTGTTGTATGCGATGAAAAGGCTGACTAATGTAGCACTCCTAAAAGTCGTAAATAATTTAAACGCATAAAACAATCCTTCCAGATCCTTCCCTGCTGTAAAGGACAGTTTGTACTTCAATCCTGGCTGCCCTTTTAGGTGTCTGGGATTTGATCTCCGTTTTTCTCCCTGCAGAGAGACGCGTTTGATTATTTACACCATTCTGTATAATAAATCAGATCACACAGTGTTAGCAAAATTTCCTGTTTCCTGTGATTTTAGGAAATCCGTAAAACTGCTGCTTTTCTGTTTTCTCAATTAAATAAAGCAGCAAATGTTTTTCACATGTCCTTTTCAACTCTGTTTAGATGGAAGCACAGTGTGGTTATATGATGCAGACTTTCTGTTTTCTTTCCTCTGGGTGTGTTTCGTGTCTCTTGGGTTTCAACTCGATCAATAAAGGTTATGTTTTTTTGGGAGCTGACGCTTACTATTTGATGGGAACAGTGGTTGACCGCAGTTTGGCTGTTGGTGGTGTAGCGTGCATTTGTGCGCCGCTTGACTAGTGGTCTAATAAAATAGAATAGGGTTTAGTACATGTTTTGCTAATGTGGTCTGGGTTAATTTTCTTCCCTTAACCCGACTATACTATAAGTTAGGGATTCAAACACATGCGCGGTACATCCTCTCTGCAACGGCAATGACTTATTTTTATTCTACACTGGTAATGAGTCAGTACACTAAATCACTTAATCCCATGTTATTGTGAAAATGGTTGCATTTCGTTCTCAGAGACACGTTTTTCCAGTGTTCTCTGCGATGGTAGTAGTGGTGGAAATTCAACTAAAGGCCAGCTTCAGGATATGTAGAAACATGTTTTATCATAATCTTAAATACCTGCACGTTCAAGTTTAATCTAATGAAATTGCTTTTTTTGTTGTTGTTGTCCTTTTTTGCAGTTACAGAGACCTATAGTTTTGTGAATATAGCGATTCGTTTGTAACTCTTGTGAATGCTACTTAAAAAGATCATAGTGGAGATGAGGCCTCCCTAAATCCCTTCTGTTCTTTCCCCCTTTTTGATTGGTATTTTCCCACACTGATTACCGTGAAACAGATTAAAACTTGACTTGGTCTCCTCACATTATTGAGCACTTGATATCTAACCATCTTGTTTCTTCTCTCAGCGGGCCAATTAAAATTTGGTTTGTAATTGAGTAGTTTCTTTTGTTTGCACCAAGGCCAAGATTTCAGTATAAATAAGTTGTGTTTGACCTCAGTAAATAAAGATAAAAGACACAATTGTAATGTTGTGCTTGTAACTTGATTTTTGTGTTAAGGGTGTGGGACCTAGATGGAAATGAGAACACTACACTCAGACTTCGCTCTCCAGGCATAAGTGTGTGTTGGCATCCTGAAGAAGTCTTTAAAGTAGGAATACAAAGTGTCTTTTTACACTCTTTCAAAGGCATTTGAAAACCTGAAACATTCTTACCGCGTGTTGTATCTTTCAGTTAATGGTGGCAGAAAAGGGGGGCACGATACGTTTCTATGATCTGATCACCCAGCAGGCCATTTTGTCTTTGGATTGTGGCCAGGCGCCGCTAATGTCAGCTGATTGGTGCCTTACCAACACCATTAAAGTTGGAGCTGTGGCTGGAAATGACTGGCTCATCTGGAACATAACTCGCTCCAGGTCAGTTGGCCACACGTCATGTGCAAGCAAGACTTTTCTGTGTTAAAAGTCTTTCTCGATTTTGCAGTTATCCACAAGAGAAAAGACCTGCCCATTTTGATAAAGCACACCTATTCAAGTGAGATTATATATTCCAGTTTTAGTCAGTCGTAATGTGACCACAATTGCATACAAATTGAATGATCAAATGTTAATTCTGATTTATTGTTTCTGCGGTTTGCTGTAGGTGGTCACGAGCAAATGAAAATCTCTTTGCAACCACTGGATGTCCTGGAAAGATCAGCAGTCAGCTCCTTATCCATCACCTGGGACATCCACAGGTTTGACATCTTTATCTGCATTTTCCCTTCTTCTAAAGTCAAGTCTCAAGTCACATATTTATGTCTTTTAGCCGGTAATGATTGGATCAGCAGCAGTTGGATCAGGACTCAGCTGGCACCGCACTCTCCCGCTCTGTGTGATTGGTGGGGACAGGAAGCTTTGCTTTTGGATGACTGAAATGTAACGATCCCCTAAAACTGTTCCTGCTGTGTAGCTTTTGCTTTGTTGTTACTTTATATACAAATAATAAAATAATTTTTCAACATTGTTATTATTTTCTATGGATTGTGAGTGTCCATTTTCCTCAGACCATGGCAAAACCTGTAGTCAAGAAACAAGTGCCTCGTGGTTTTATGAAGTAACTATCCCAGGTTGTGTCATCTTAAAAGTAAATGTGACTTTACCTGGTGGAGACTATCTGACCATGATTCTTCTGACAAATATATCTTTACCATTCTGTGAAAAGGATTAAATGTGTATGACTACATGTATTAAAACATTTTAATCCATTTAATTTCATTCTGGATGTTTACTGGGGGGAAATTGTACTGTAAATATGTATCTAACAGATTATACATGGAAGAATACAATAGGAGTTTTATGTCCTTACTGATCAGGGCCCATCTCTGGTCTCATTTCCGTCACCTTTATTCTCAGCTTGTGAACAAAGCCAAACTTAATTCATCTTGATCTGAGCTGCATCAAAATGAAAGGTTTGCAGCAGTGCATGAAGTGTTATGTTATTAACAATGTGGGTGTGGTTTGTCTTCTTGAGAAGGGAAAGCAATGTCCTCTGACATTCTGACGTGCATTATCACCATTCTTGAGATCAAACAATGGAAACTTGTCAAAACCTCATGGACCAGATTTTGGAAATGAACAGGAAAATCAATAAATGCAGAAGAGCATCAGTCAGCAGCGCAGCCCTGTAGACCGTGCTGTGGTCTGCGCTGAGGTCCCGGTGACCTGGCTGGCCCTGCGAGCTCAGCCGCAGTGTGGTTGTTGGCCTTCCCTGAAACGGAGAACACGATACAGAAATCATTTGTAATTATGTTCTTCGCTTTTCTTATTAATACAAGAAGATAAATGGCTTCCATAAATTTCCCAAAAGAAAATGGTTGGTTTGGAGTTAACAGTGAAACACTGACATGTAAACCATGTATTGTGGTCTGTCCCTGTAGCTTCTGGTTTAGGGCTGCAACGATTAATCAAATAATTGTGACGAGTCGACTATAAACAACAATAGTATTTTAATAACCATAATGAACAATACAGACTATAAAACACAAGGCAAAAGACACTTTTATAACAGACTGGCATTAAAAAGAATAAACCACTTCTGAGCTCCATCAATACATTGTATAAATATGTTCTCTTTGGATGCCTCCAGTCACCATATTTCAATCTCTTTTTTTGTTGATCATTTATTTAAAAAGTCTCAATGTACAATAGCCTTGGGTCTTGCTGAAAATATATTTATTTGTTTTTACATAGGCTTCACATAACTGAGTAAAAATACACATTTTATTGGAATACAAGTAATTTGGAAATAAATAACAACAGCGGCGCAAACGGGTAACAGTAATTACAAATTGTACTTTTTGGAGTGTTCACTTGTAACTGAGTATGATTCTAACCATGTATTTGTATTTTATATGAGTTTCTGAGTACAGTAACATATCCAATTCAACTGCGTCTCACTGATGTGTCTTTGTGTACCTACAAACCATGGAAGTGTTCCTAGTATTGACCTATATACACAACAGCAACACACTGCCTGCTTTGATTGACACGAGTTCAAAGACTAGGCAGATTTCTACATTTTAATTTAGCTTTAAACAGTTTGAATAATGAATACAATTTTGTAAAAGAGTGATCTAAAATGTTACTAAATTGTGTAAAGAAGTATTTGTATTTTTCCTGCATACAATTTTGTCAGCAGTACTTGTAATTGTGTCAAATTTAACTGCACTTTTACTTGAGTGCACATTTTCAGGAGTCTTTCCACCACTGCATAATATCATCTGCAGCAGGATTATTGAAATGTATCGCTGGCTCACAAGCTGAGCTTTTCTAATGCAGTCTGTAAAGTCTTAAGGTCTTCTCTCAGTTGGCTCAGGGCAGTCTTGATCTTGCTGGGCTGGTCCAGGACTTCCACTCTGCATGTAAATGGGTCATAACACACAGCAAATGGACGCTTGATGTTAGCAGCGTATCTCCTGGAAAAAGATATTGTAAAGGCATCAAATAAACTGGTGAAGAATATCAGGTTACATTTATTTTGCCCCATTGATTGCATTTTTAAATAAATGTCCTTGTTTGTTGAGTTTTGTTCAAAATGATGCACTTACTTAATTTTAATTTTCGCATCTTCAAAGCTCTCAGACACATAGTAAACTGGTTGGTATGTCTGGTCCTGGTATGGTTGTACAGCAGTCTCCTCTGGATTAAATGGTTTGTATTCAGGCTCATTGGATAAGGCATACTGCACAGAAAATACATGACTGTTACTTGCAATTAACATACTACAAAAAAAATCAAAGCCACTTTTATTCCTTTCTGCACACTTACAACAAGTTCTCCATAAGAGGAAAGTAGTCCTGCTCCATAGGCCTTCACAGTTCCATTTTGTTTACACAGTCCAAACTCCACTGTGAACCAGTACAACTGTAAAGGAGGTAGAAACACTGCAATCAGGCTATGCCAAAGATAATACCAGCACCTGCCACTAGATGGAGAGAGAGCGCTGCATGTAGTGCGATTTGAAGGACATCGACTTTACACAGGACCATTTATTTAAGCCGCAATTTAAGCTTTTTCCTCAATTAAAGTATTTTGCCCATTTTAGGCAATTAAACTCACAGTTGAAAGCTTCTCAATTTCCTCATCCGATGCTCCAAGTGACGCCAATCCAATTTCCTTTGGGGACATAAGATGGGTAAGACATATTCCATGACATAAAGCAAGGCTATTAAGGTTATAAATAAATGTATTATTTTCTTAATATATTTTCTTTTTTGCTTATTGAAGTTACCTGTGAGAACTGCGCAAACTCTTTATCAGCCAGCATGGGAATATGGCCGAGCAGTTCATGACAGCAATCTCTGTAAAGTAAAGCAGAACTGTAAATGTAAAATAATTAAATGAACATTAAAAACTGCAGGAGCTCATGTCAATGGGACTCACGGCTCGGGTGAGTGCATGGGCGCAGAGGCGTGACGGATGTACTGAGTGCACTGAAACACTCTAAAGGCCAGACTGGCCAGAAAGTCTCTGGCAGATAAAAGACCCGCGACTGGGCGCAGCTGGAAACCAGTCCTTTCTAAGAGGACACAGGCACGTATTTCAAAATCTGTCAATACATTTCACAGAGGCACTGGACTTTTTTCTTGTCTTTGGGCTGAAGTGTACCTTTCAGAAAGGCAGATATGTCTCTGAGCTGAGGGATGTGCTCCTCGCTGTAGCCGCACTCCGCCTCCAGCTGCTGCAGACCGTCCAGAAACTGGCGACAGGCCAGACTGGGATAAACACTGTGAAGCTTCAGGTAAATCTCTCTCCTTAAGGCACAACCATAACACACATTAGGCATTATTCCAAGTAGGTTTATGTTGTACCACTGTTAAATTATTCAGCCCTACAAAGGAAAAGTGCAATAGCTGCGTATTTACTGTACAGATTGAGTTAAAGTGCATGTGGCTGGTTGGACTACACATTTCATTAACATAGTGAACATAATTATGCTATGAAGGCTTTAAAAATTAGAAAACATTGTTAACCTGTACTAAGCACTACTACAAACTACCTTCATACCACCTTTTTTGTGTGGTGGGTGGTTTTATGGCTCTACTGCTGAGTCCTGCTTTTCAGAAATCAGGAGGTTAAAACTGTAGTAACCGTAAACATGTCCCTGATAAAGTAAAAGCAAAGTAACTGCTGCACTGAATGTTCTAATAAGAATAGACCATTTAAAAGTCTGTAAACAAATAGCTTTGAAATTCTGTATTAGAGGCAAAAGTGAAGTGGAACATAATGTCATTTTAATTGAGAAGCAGTGATTAACCACAGATTATCACATAATATGAGAGATCAAGGGGCTTCTGGTAAATGACCCCACAATAGTTTTTCATTTAGTCTACAAGATAGGCCTAACAAATAATACTTTTTAGGAAATGCAAACACAATTTTGAGGCTAGAAAATAGTATTTTTTCCCCTCCTTTTTAATCGAGAAGCAAACTAAGAGGCTTTTAAAGGGTCTTTTCAAACGCATCAAAAATAATTACAACTGTGAAACTATTTCTTATTCATCACACATAGTGGTTTTGGTGGTGAAAGAAAGAAATATGTACTAAATGTTTTTTCCATCTCGTATACAGCAGTTCAACTACACTTTTGGAAGTCAAAGGCCAAATATTTGCAGTCGGTGTGATTGATAATTATGTGTGAATAATGTACACTTGATGTATTACTAGATTACACTATCATTAGTGTATCTCTGACATACACAGAGAGAAAACATCAAGACTTTATAAGACATGCATCTGTTTTTCCTTTGTAGGGCAGTATTGTAGACAAAGTCCTTACCATGTGGCTTTTTCCTCAGCTGTGTACTCCACAGTTGGTAATGGGTCCTCTCTGATGACGACAGGTAAAGGAAGAAATGATCTACATTACTGCTGACGGGTATGAAGTATTTCTAAAATATTTCTAAATTAGACTTACTGTTTATAGCCAAAGGCTAGTTCAGAGATGTATGCACGTCTTTTCCTGTACTCCGGATCACTGTATCCCTGAAAAAAACATGAAATCAAAATGAGGCCTAAAACAAGTTTTGCTGACTACAGAAAATCTATGTGACAAAAAGCAAATAAAAAGGTGAAAAACTCACTGGGTGATCGGGGTCCATTTCAGGATCGAATTTGGTGATTAAAACATTACATCTGTCCAGATCTTTAATCTGTTTGGGAAACCAGGGAACTATAGGAATGGCAGAGTTATCAGAATGAGTCAGAATGAGCTTGATTTGAAAAAAAGAATACATTTTGTGAAGTCATTCTAACCCTTTTCTTCTGGGATTGTGCGCACATCATCTGCCACTTTCTTGAGTGAGTTTATAAACACGTCGAGGTCCGAGCTGTGGACCTCACATTTCAAAAGAAACTCTAGATCGGAGCTGCTGTTCTTCAATTTCCTCCCAGGTCGACTTTCAATATGAAGAAGTTTGGCCTCAAATGTCTGCAAATACAGTAGAATAGAAACAATAGAAACACTTACAATCCAACATTTTACTTACTATAAAAGTCTATTTAGATTTTTACACTGATGTGTCACACATCACTGATTTAATCAGCCCTAAAATGGTGTTACTTACTTCAAAAATCTTTCCAGTTTTGAAGAATCCTGCATTTTTCTGATTGCCGAGGGTGAAGATGATGTTGACAGGGACTCGGCCATATTTCTCCTCAAACACAAAGTTGTCTCCGAGCTTGGAAGGTCCCGGGGAGGAGGAAGAGCTGCTGCTGCGGTCTCGACGAGCATCTTCAATTAGGCTCTGCTTCCTGCCGCTGAAAGGCACTGCCGGCAGCCCCTCGGTCTTCATGTGTGAGCTCGGATGTGCACCTCGAGTGACACTTACGAAGCATCGCGGGGAGCTGTTTAAATAGCCCCTCATCCACAGACACTATGGAAATGACCTGCGCAATTGCAGTGTTTGATTTTTCAGGTCATCTGCGTCACACAAAGGATACAGGTTTTGGTGATAACAAATAGGGCTGTTGAGGAGGAATAGGAAAGTTTAAAATAGCCCACCTGAACTTACATAAATGTGTGCCGACTGCACACTTTGAATGATCATTGTCAAGTCTTAAAATACTTTTATGCCATTTATTATTCATTCAGCATTTAATTTAAACATTGTATATTTTTACTGCTTTTAAGTAAATTTGATGAGACTGGAAAATAAAAACAACACATGCATAAACTTTATTGAGCCAGGCACTTTTAGTATGATATAAATGCTTGCGTAAAATCAGAAATGTACGGGGCAACAAGGGAATTTCACAAGTCCAAAAACATCCGTAACTCCTATACTGTATTGTTACACACATATATCAGACATTTGTTCTCTGTACTGCTATGATTTAAGGAGAGAGCTACACAAGTAGAAAAGTAGCAGGAGCAGCAGCAGCAGTGGTAATATAGTGATGGTTATATATAAACAAGAAAGATATTTGGTAGTATCAGAGACAGCAAGAGGCAGCAGCAAAGTAAAGGGATGT
The DNA here is from genome assembly GCA_015082035.1 of Chaenogobius annularis. Classification (NCBI taxonomy): domain Eukaryota; kingdom Metazoa; phylum Chordata; class Actinopteri; order Gobiiformes; family Gobiidae; genus Chaenogobius; species Chaenogobius annularis. The sequence continues at coordinate 251,823 of BJKM01000568.1, read as the reverse complement.
GTTCAGTGAGATGTATCCACCGATTACTCCAGTTTTCTCATGGCTTCACACAGTTTGCTCAGCTCACCTGGAATACAAGAAGAAGCCGTGTTAATGATTTGAGACTTTCTTGGTGCCAGTTGTGATTTAGCATTCATACCATTGATGCTCTCAGCCAGGTTCCTGAGCTGCAGCGTGTTATCCAGTACTTCCACGCTCTGGGTGTATGGATTGTAGCGAACAGTGAAAGGCTTGGGAATCGTGCTGGCGAATCTCCTGTAGAAAGGCAAATTCCGTTTTAACTTTTGGAAAAACAGAACACAATCAACTAGGAGGATTCCCGTCACGGAGAATCTGATTGAATTGTCCTGTTGAAGAACACTGTAACGTTTACCTGACTTTCTCCTTGGCGTCCTCAAAGCTGTCAGCTACAAAGTAAATCGGTTGATACTCAGTTATTGGGTACTTCTGGAGGCACGTCTTTTCCGGTTCAAAGGGCATCAGTTGTGGCTTGTCCGTCAGGCAATACTAGATCAAAACACATTACGCAATGGGTGTTTTTATTATCTCTTTAGTCTACAGACGTGTCACTGATCAAACAGGAAGTATGGTGTGATTCAGAGGCTTGGCGGTGTTTTTGTGGCCAGCTAGAGTGCACATCCTCTGACACAGGCTGATGTAAGTGTGACCCTGATGCGTTCCCCATTTATCTCGTACACCCCGCAGTGGCCAGGTCAGACTTCCCCCAGTGACACAATAAACCTGCGTGGACCACTAACCCACTGTCCCGATCCACCTCGTCTGACAGTACGATCGTGTCTCTGTCTGTCTTTTACCTGCAGCTCTCCAAATGATGAAAGCAAACCGGCGCCGAAGGCTTTGATCTCAGAGCCTTGTTTGCACAGCCCAAACTCCACAGTGAACCAGTACACCTAAAAACACGCACACGGTAAGTTTGAGTGAAGAAAACGCTCTTAAATGATTTTGCAATTCCATGTAAGACCCTTCCAGGAGGGATGAGTCCTGATGTGCAAGCTGCCTGAACATGTTATCACATTCATTTAAATGGGGCTGCAAATTTAAAGGAAACATAATTTTGTCGTTTGTAGACCTGGTTGTTGTTTGTATGTTAACTCACAATTGCCAATAAGTTATAACGATCAATCTCTAACTTCACCCTCTAATTTCTAAAGTTCACTTCTTACTGTAGGATTTATGGAGCATGGTGAAACAAAACATTTCATTGTCACACTTTTGGTGCATTATTGTCAAGAATAACGTTAGATTTAAGACATGTATATTACGAGGTTGTTAGCATGTATGTTGTGTCTACACAAAACACTTCTGGTGGTCGAGGGCTCGTCGGTCGCCAAAAAAGCCCTGGCTTTCTCATACTGCGATGTTTGGAGGCTAATGTTAACTCCCTCATTGAAAACGCATTAGTGCTAACTCCAGGAGTGGTGCTGGGTTTATGGAACTCACTGGAAGGGTCTATAGAATATGATAATAAAAACAAGATCTGTAATGGCACTTACAGTTGCAAGTTTCTCAATGAAATCATCAGGGGCACCAAGGGAAGCTAGTCCAATCTCCTGCAGTAGAAGAGCAAAAGGTTACGTTCACGTAGCATCACAACATTTTATAATCCCTGTCTAAATTGAGCTGAGACAGAGCAGATTTATATGGCACAAAGCTCATTGTCTTCTCTGTCATGAATAAGCAAATTAAATCCTTTTTAGTCTCAGAAAGTGGTGCAACAATCCAGGCGTGATTGTTGTCATTTGAAAGGACTTTAAGACATGAGATGAATATTGCTGGTTTGTGGACCCAACATATAATGATAAGGTTCAACATTTGTGCATTTCTATTTTGGATCTTTGGATCTGGAAATCATCTCATTCTAGAAAGTGATCGCAATCTATTGAAGAAAGGAACATGTTTGGGTTGATTTGTTTTTGTAACTGACTTGGAAAAAAAGCCGAAATACCTGTGAGAACTGAGCAAATCCTGGGTCAGCAAACAGAGGAACATGTCCAAGAAGCTCATGACAGACATCTCTGAAACACGATGTGATAGAAGAATATAAAAAACAGTCCATTTTACGAATAGTCTAAGGCACGACTCACGGTTCAGGGGTGTATGTAGGTCTGGAGCTATGCCGAATGTATTGTGTCGAATGGAAAACTCGGAAGGCAAGACCAGCCAGAAAGTCCCGGGATGACAACAATCCAGCGACAGGACGGAGCCGGAAGCCTGTGCATGCTGCAGATGAGGGATACGTAGTTGTGAGTGTGACTCACTAAACCGGGATGAACTACAGAATAATCTTTGGAGTCAAATATTGCGGGGTTTTTTAACACTAATATTAACTTACATTGCAGGAAGCGGGACACGTCCTCCAGCTGAGGGATGTTGTCGGGTCTGTAGCCACAATACTTTTCCAGAAGGGGGAAGACCCGGTTGTGCTCCCGACAGGCATGGGTGGGGTACAGAGACTTGAGCTCCTTAAACACATTGCCCCATGTGGCCTTCTCATCCTCTGAGTACTCCACCCGCGGTATGGGTTGTCCACTAGAACATGAAGTTGTGTTTTAGCTCAAAGGGTCTTCAGCAGATGTGTGTTTATGTGAATTGGTTCAACAAAGTCAAATTTAAACATTAAGCTTTCATAGTAAAATTTAAATGATATTGTTAACATAAGATAATAATAGTAGTTACTGTCTATAGTTGTAGGCAATGTCTGCAAACTCTTTTCTGCGCGCCCTGTACACCGCATCTGTGAAGCCCTATAGGAATACACAAAGAAAAGCCACGTTAGGAAAGCATATTTGTGAGTAGAAGTCCTCTGCTAGAGCTGGGACCTGTGGCCTTTGACAGCATCAGGCCCTCTGTATCCAATAGACGTCTGCAAATGCACATTCAAATGAAGCCTTTGTAGGGTGTTTTTCAGTTTGCGCTGAATACATTTTGCTTTAATGATGGTGGTAAAAGAGAGCAATTATCTATAATTATAGGGGCTCAATTAATGCAATGACAATTAGTGATTCCAGGTAGTTTCCATTAGAATAGATGGCAGAGTGTGTCCTTTTTGCGGCCTGGCCTTTCATAAGCTGTGCATGTGAGTGGGTTTGTACACAAACGCACGTAGGATGTGGCGGTAAGTGTATTATCATGAATGAGTCAGTCCTTACCGGGTGATCCGAATCGAGCTCTGAGCCATAACTGAGGATCTGGTTGGCAAAGCGGTCAAGGTCCTGGATGTCATTGGGGAACCACGGCACTGTGGAATAAAAAACATCATCACAGTATTAGGGTTGTCAGATACTAGTGATACTAGTATTGATACTGAAGAAACTCGCACAGGACAAAATTTGACCTTTCTAGTACTTCATTCTTTGACTATTTTGTTACTTTTGTAGTCTTTTACTTAGACTTTGGATGTACCAAAACCAAAGTAAAAACAATTGATCTTGATCTATATTAGACCGTGTATAAGACCACATACTAATGTGAAAGAAACTGCTATTATTTTCTATTCAAAATTACATGATGTTGCTTGGAAAAGAGTGTTTTTATTCATTGTGCCATCTAAATTGGTTGAAATGTTAGTATTATCCAGACGCTGCACAGTACCCCTGTTTTTATTGATTGCATAAGTCAATTTGCTCTAACAATTCTCAATAAGCTTCAGTTTACACTATAATATATAATAATCAATGTTTTCTATTGCATAGTTGAGCCAATGTTTGACCTATAGAGAAATATAACATTTTGAAAGTAGTAGGAACATTGTCTTGGTTATGGTCTGCACTTTCATGGCATTTGGACACTTAACAGAACAGTACTTGGTCATCTGTTTCTTCATACAAGCTTATTATGCACAAAACCGAGAGGCCACATCATTAATCTACATTTATGGCGTGTGGTCTAGCCTCAGGCCCAAACAAATGTGTGCCAGGCTCCTCTGTAAACAGACAGTCCCCAAAAGTGGACATAAATATCCCCTCATCCACTTGACCCTGACTCCCAGATCACCCTGAGGTCCATGGTGGCCCTATCATTCTCTGTTCACTTGGGCCTTGGCTTACTCTTCGGCCTGGCGTCAGTCTGCGGCCAAGACACAAAGATACTTTGTTCATTCCAGCTCCAACGGCCACAGAAGCAAACTCAGTGTAATTCTGGAAACAACTAATAAAAAGCCCTAGATGTCAGTAAAGGGTCATCAGTCCTGTTAATGACACTGGCTTAGCATTACCCACGAAGCGTCAGAGGTGACTGGACTCACATTTGACTAGCTATGTTCATCTTCAGATACATCTTGTTTCATTGGATATGCTAATGACTACAATTATTTTTATTCTAGTTGTAAGTATTTTATCTTTTATCTTTCTTTCTTAAAGGAGCTGCCACAGAAAACTATGTGCCCCCTAAAGTGCCCTTGAAACCCTCTCAAATGGTCATCCTGCAGGTGTAGTCTGAACCATTTCATGAAATTAGTTTGACTTATTTCACTTATTACATTTCATGAAATGTACAGTCATTCCCAAAATCTACATAACATTGAATTGTGTTGTATTTGTTCTTTTCTCTTACCTGTGTCTTTCTTCTTGTTTCGTGTTAGTTCATGCACTTGACCACTGATTTGTGTGCGCAGGCTCTCGATGGTCTCGTCCAGAGCCTGAGAGCTGGAGGGGTCCACACTGATGAAGAACTCGTACTGCTCCTTGTTCATCCTGGAGGGACGGGATTCAATGTGCATCAGGTTGATTCCCTTCTCCTGCAACAAAACACTTACTGTTAGATACAAATATATCTGTACAAAAATAATGATACATAAGTATATATGTTGTTACGTATCGTAGTGTTTTGTAATGCCTTTGTTACGCCACTGGGGGGCATTACATGGTCGCTCTTATCATGACCCAGGGCCAGAAATGCTTGAACTTTCTATGTGCCAGCTCAGCCACACAAATACTGTGTGCAGAGGGTTCACAGAACATATTGTGACAGTTACTTTTGGCAGTTGGGGTCTTGGTTCTAAAATGTACTGTTTTTGTAAGAACAATGACGTTTGCGTGGCTTGTGCGGACAAACAGATTGTTTTTATGATACATTCATTCTAGAAAATGCTTTGGTAATGGTGGGGGTGTAAGAGGGAGTATGTTGCTCTCTCTTCACTATAGGCTAAATGAACAAGAGGGCGTGAGTAGGGCCTCTTTTCTGCCATCTGGATTAGATTGTGTTTATCACAGTTTTTAAAAGACCATGTGCTTCTGCATCCCTGGGGAGTGCTCACAAAACAACCAGAAACCTGTCCAGGTATGCACTAATATGAGAACATTATAACTGCATGTCACCTTTAGTCAACATTTATTTAGATTATTTTATTTATGTAGATTCATAACACATTAATGCAGGTATTTCTTCATTCAAGAAAATCTATATCTGGCTTGACATTTTTTTTTATTAAGAGGACAAAAAAATCTGTACTAACCAAGTACTATAGTCCGGGTTAATTCCTAAAGACTTCTGTACCTCTGGGAGCCGTCACTGGGGGCGTCACTCAGACTATGTCCAAATCAGACAATGGGCTTTGAGTTTTCACATGACGCCATGCAAAAAGTCACATGAGCCCAGAAACAACACTATTGTCTAGGTCTATAATATGTATGTAACACAATGACTTCACCATGATGAAGTATCGTGTGTGGAGAAAACGTGGTGTCTAGTATGTTATTTAGTTATTTGTTTTTTGGGGGGAAAGACATGAGTAGTAGGGGGTGGAGCAGGGGAGGAACAGCAAAGAGGACGTTCATAGGTTTAAAGTTGATATGTACAACTGTGGCGTTTGGAGAGCAGATTTTGGCACAAACTTGATGCTGATTGTTGACAGTCCATCCACAAAATCCACCCCCAAAAGGCAAGACTGAACCATTTCTGTCTTTACCTAGAACATTTGAGCTAATTCTCATTTTGATCCCCCATGTTTTTATTGTTTTATTTATCTGCTTATTACAATTCCTGACAATGAGTTTTTGATACTTCAACATGGCCAATCAATACATTGATCCCAATTTGTAGTGAGAGTATTATTATTATTATTATTATTATTATTATTATTATTATTATTATTATTATTATTATTATTATTATTATTATTATGTTTTTTTTGTTTTTTTTTCATTATTTACAAATTTATTTATTTTTATATAATATACTAAAACAATATTTTTTAAAAACAGAGGTTTTGGCGATATTGTTACGTGACTTCTGTCCGAGGTTAGTGGAGCAGATCAAACTGTTATTTTATGTTTGTATTCAAGATAAGCAAAGTTTGTTTAGGGGTCAGCAAAGGCTATGAACTCATTTGGACAAAAGCAAAGTCATTATCCACACACACACACACGCACACACATATAGACAGCAGTTTTGCACTGAAAATAATGTCACGTGATCTAGAAAATTTGAGCTACCTGGAACAGTTTCAGAGCCATGGCTAAAGCGCCGACCTCCTCTTTCAAGGAGAAGATGCAGGAGATGACTTCAGATGTCTTACTAGTCTCTTCTTCCAAGTAGGAGCCTCTTCTCTTCTGTGACACAGAACACAAATCAAGTCAATCCAAGTGAAAAATACAACAACATAATGAAAATATATTGACTGAAATCATGGTTCACATTTTCCCACATTTTTAATTCCCAGTGTATGATCAGCTTCATAAGAACTACATCTAATCGAAGATATAGGCTACAGATGGGCTAAGATGTGGACAACAGTGCCTTGACATTTTCTGTGTATTCAAAATGTTAGCTTTAAATAATAACAATGGTGCTGAACAAGGATTAAATTAAAACGTATTAAAAGTATTATCAGATGCAGTTTTATTCTTTATTCTGTGTGTGAATAACCTGAAACATCCCATGAAATCCAGATCAAAGCCATAATCGAAATGCCAGTCCCAAACCTTTAACCTTTGCACTTCTTTATATGCTCCTGTGTTGAAGTACGCACATAAATCTTTCAGATGCCCTGCCAGTCAATGAGTTCCTTCTAAATTAAATAGAGCATTTTTTGATCACCTGGTCACCGAGAGTGACCTGCTATTTTACTTCCCATTATTTCACTAGACCTATTGTTAGACGTGCTCTAACAAAGATGTACAGCCCTTAGCAATAATATCCAGCAAACTTTACCCTGGTCCCTGGTTCCTCCACTGGCTCGTGGTCCCCATTGATCTTCTTGTTCGCAGCGTCCATCCTGTGCGCTTCAGCTTTACAGTGCGTGTGATGCTGAGACTGGCTCCAGTAAAGTTTGGGTCGCTTATGCACCTCCTGTTTAAATAGCCAAACACCTCTCGGTTTGGCCGGACCACGTGACACCACACCCCTTATGCATCAGTATGTCACACGAAGCTTGTTGTGAAACAGAATCACATGGCACATGTGGTTCTGGTCCATCTCCGCCCCGACAGAGCAGATGGAACCGCTTTAACTGTGAAACGCACTGTCACTGCACGTCTCTGAGGGGAGTTAGCCTCTGGACGAGCTGAAGTCAGCTAATCGAAGCTCCAGCCGTCTTAAAATATCCCCTCATCAAATGTGTCGTCTTTGAACCGAAATTTGATGATGGTGTTTTTGCGGTATATGTTCTTTACAATTCAGTGGGGGTTCCATGTCATTATATACAGGTCAGAATGACGTATATGATTGTATACTAACGGGCGCGCGCGCGTGTGTGTTTAGGTTGGGGTGAACTTTGATCATCCCTAGATATTGGACAAAGTATGAACAATGTATTAGGTAATATGCCTGATCAAAACGAGCCATAGTCTCTGCCCCAGGGCAGCTGTGGCCACAGAGGTAGGTAATTGTCATCACCATAGGAAAAGAAACAAGAATGAATAATAAGCTTGTAGAGGAAACTGTAATTATTATTAGGACTAGTTTGTTTAACTATCTGGAGCGTGAAGGAGCCTAGAAATTGAGACGTTTGGCATTCGCAAACCATTTTCAACCTGAAGGTAGGCCTACCGGTGTGAGGAGCAATTATCTACATTCAAGACATCCAAGGAGAGGGGTCTGATCACGGTGTAAACCTGTTTACGTTTTTAACCAATGTTCAGAAGAGTTGTGTTTGAATACGTTCTGGAGTTGGCGTAACAAACAATCTGCAAGTGACCAAATCATACCCGCACTGGAGTCACTGTACACCCAGTGCTGCTCATTTAGCTGAAGCGTCCTACAACAACCAGAGGGGACCAAAGTGCTGTAAAACATAATTCAGTAAAGATACCACATTGCACCTCTGATATGTTAGAAATACTACTTCAATGATCATAGGCCTCCAGGAGTAGTGCTGGTATTCTAAGTTACATTTTACTTCATTGTGAGCAGTTTTTGCAGATGACAATTTAATAGAGGAGATCAGTTCAATGGGTTTTTTTTGTAAAACCCAAAATCACAACAGCAGTTGCCTTGATGGTTGATGAGCAGATTAAACAATGTTCAGGATTTAGCAAAGGGATAACTGTCCCAGCATCCCCTGTCATTAGACCCTCCTTTTCGTCAAAAGAAAAACAACAGAAATCCCCGTGGGAAAATGCAGGAACCTCAGGGAGAACCACTACGTCAAGTCTCATCTTGGTTAGAACACTCCTATCTCTAATTAATTACTGCAAAAACAGTTACCATTGTTTTCACCAAATCCAAGACTCCCCATACTGACCCAGACATCAGCCAGGTGAACGACTGCAGATTGTAGTGTGGAATCAAATCACACGTCGATAGAATCTGTAACAGAATACAATTTGATCTCTGCAATTTCAAACACATCCGCCACCAAATGTCCACACAAGCCGCTACAATGTTCATGCACGCAGTGATTCCATCCCACATCACATACTGTCTTCCTTCTGGTCACTGGCTAACGCGACAACACTGAAACCTCTGTAAACACTTCACAAACGAACGGTCAAAATCCTGGACAAAAAAACCAAACCACACTCACCATTGCCCCATACGACACAAACACAATCTACTCAGCTTGGAGAACATGGTCAAACACTTAAATCTGTCTAATGTACAAACTGAAGTCATTCATGGTCCAGATGAGCAGCAGAACCAGAGGAGCAGCAGAACCAGAGGAGCAGCAGAACCAGAGGAGCAGCAGAACCAGAGGAGCAGCAGAACCAGAGGAGCAGCGAGAGGGGACTTCATTATCCCCTTCAGGACAAGTAGCTTCAGTCAAACTGCCTCTGACTGGAACCTCACACCCACAATTATTAGAAATGCAAACTCATATCACACCTTCAAAATACAGTTGGCTGATTGCAAACCAGGTCTGTCAACACTAACTACACCTGCTCTTTCTACAGCCCCCTGCCCCCTGAGAGAGTTCCTCCAGACAGTTGAGGAGTATCCTGGTCTACAGGTCAGAGTCGTGAGATGGTGCAAGCGTCACTGGAGCAGCATCAGCAGAGTCGGAAACAGTAAGAATGAGAAAAACATGTGACACAGGTGAACAAAATATGAAATATTGTTGATAGGGAAGGTCGTCAGAAGGATAGTACTCAAGCTGCCATACTTCCCTCAGCATAGTTGCTCCTAGGGCAGCATAGCTGGGAACTGTAGGTTTTTATTTTTGTTCCTTACTGGCCTGACCAGGCCTCCTACTGTGCTTTTAGAGAGTCTTGGGACCACCAGAAGTCCAGCATTTTGAGAGCATCTGTTTGGATGATATGGTACAATTGCATCGTTTAGGTCATTTATGGTCAGAATCAAGATTAGGCTTTTTTTCAAAAGTGGTATGTATGTATATATATATATATATATAAAAGACTAGAATCTGGACATAATGGCTGAAGTTATCTCTGTTTGATCAACAGCATTGAACCTTTCTACTATAACTGATGGATTTATATGGGACACTAGTTTTACAGCTTGGGCTTGTTCAGGGCTAATAGTGGGAATCATTTCATTTAGTTTATCTCTAATTGTTGTGATTGTATTATTAAAAATAGAAGAAAATCCTCAGAGTTGAGAGTAGCTGGGATTGAGGGCTCTACTGCGCTGTGGCTACAGTGCTGAAAAGAAATCTGGTTTGTAAACATGTATCAAATTTGAATAGTATCTGGTTTGGGCCCTACGCAGAGCCTGCTTTTAGGACAGTAGGTCAATTTTCCATGCTTTGGGGGATTCTTACATGTGGAGAACTCATGTTCATGTGAACGCAGCTCTTCATTTGTACCGTGCGGAGGCTCGTTTTGGCCTTTGACTAGCAAGGACCACAACCCCAGCTACGATGCAAAGTGTTTATTGACATACGAGAAACATGAACAGCACAAATGTATAGAAATGAATGCCGTTTTAGGGCTTCTGGCCATGAGGGCTGTAGGCTCCCAGGCCTCGTTACCCCCCATCTAGAAGATAAATTAGAATTAATTAATTAATTCATTCATTAATAATTATAAGAGGGTGGGAGTGAGGGGCATGAAGGCACGAACACAGGTGTGTGTTAACTGGATGCTTAAATAGTGTCTCTGCAGGAAGGGGCGGGAAAGGGGTGTGGTCCTGCTCCCGAATTTAAGATAACAAACTTATCTTCATAATGACCTTCTGTTTTAACGGACCTGCAACATCAAGAGCAGATTTTGGATTAGTCTGTGCACTAAAACGCTTTTGAATCAACTGCAATTGAGAAAAGAAAAAGAATAAACACCATATCCATGTCAGATGACCATCTGCATCACACTGCAGCATAGCAGATCTAATGTGAATTAACCGCTAATTAACCTTCAGTTTGCTCAGACCCTCTGTTCAAGTTTAAACGATACATTTTCAGTACACGAACATTGTCCCACAGTAATCAATCAGTCAAAATGTATTTGTATAGCACTTTTATACATTTAAAATGCAGCAATTAGCAACAGACAAACAACACCCCATTGTTCCTTGCATCCAGACTGAAGTTAAGCATAAAAATAAAACATAAAGCTCTTAAAGATTATACATTTGTGTTTAAAAAGCAACATAGAAACCTTACAAAATGTGTATAATTTATGCTTTGAGTTTTCATTAAAAAGTTTTAATTTTCCTAGGTCCTCAGATCCTCAGGCCCTCGGGTCCTCAGGTCCTCAGGTCCTCAGATCCTCAGATCCTCAGATCCTCAGATCCTCAGATCCTCAGATCCTCAGATCCTCAGATCCTCAGAATCTCAATCCTCAGATCCTCAGATCCTCAGGCCCTCGGGTCCTCAGGTCTTCAGATCATCAGGCCCTCGGGTCCTCAGGTCCTCAGATCCTCAGACCCTCGGGTCCTCGGGTCCTCGGGTCCTCGGGTCCTCGGGTCCTCGGGTCCTCGGGTCCTCGGGTCCTCGGGTCCTCGGGTCCTCGGGTCCTCGGGTCCTCGGGTCCTCGGGTCCTCAAGTCATTAATTCATGTCTCTGCACTGGCTTGAGAGAAGGCTGACTCTGGCTGTAGTTTTAGCCGATAAATTCTTGCTATATTGACAGGCCTAATGTATGTCTCAAAGCTAAGCTTCGGACAGTAATGAACAGTGTGTCAAAGAAGTAGGCTGAAGTACATCTATAAAATTATATTTTTGTAGAATAAAATATACAGTTATGTTTTACGCAGCGGTTAGCGCTCTCGCTTTACAGCAAGAAGGTCCTGGGATTGATTCCCGAGTGGCTCCTGTAGGCTGCCCAGGGACGACAGGTGGAAATTAGCACTTGAGCTACAACCTGGGTTATAGGTTAATGTATATTGTGCGCTGTCCCTGTCTCAATAAATAAACTTTAAATAAATACATTATTCTTATGGTAATTAGGTCATTCTTTATAACTAATGAAATTGGGGGGGAAAGATGTGTTTCTATGTAACATTCTGGTGTCAACATGGAAAGCATGAGGAAGGGTTGTGCAAAATGAAACAATATGTTTTTCTTGTATTGATCAATCACAGTTTTTGTATTTGTTTTTGTTTTTTAATTCAACAACACTGATATTGACTGACATTCAATAAATAGCACAGCATAGCTAATATGTTAAAGAAGAGTAGACCTAGAGTGTAGGTTGAATCTGCTGTGGTGACTCTAAGGGAGTAACTTTTCTGAAAGAAAATACTATGCACTCTCACAGATACCACAAGGTGGCAGTAAAGGTTGTTTTTTATAATGTCAGAAAAAAAAAAAACTTTTCTTCAGGGACTATGTTCAGAACATTTGAAAGTCTTTCACTGGACGTCCCTCACAACACTGATCTGACATCTTCTGATTCCAACCGCTATTGACCGGAGGAGGCAAATGCTCACTTTGTCAAAAATAATAGACCTGGCTTTTCCTCCTTGTCTTGATTGATACAGATATTATGATTTTTTTCTCATTAAAAATAAATGAATAATAATAATTAATAATAAATAATTAATTTCATGAACATTAACAAGAGCAATTTTTGCTGTCACTTAACCAATTTATTTCTTTATGGCCTAAACTCTCTTTTTACTGACTGAGGATTGGCTGTAGACCTGTCACCTGAATTCCATTTTTTGATTTGAAACTTTGTCCTATATTAAGTGCATTTTGATTCAATTATTGAAATAATAGTGCTTGTATATGTGCTGCTGATTTAATTACCGAGTAAAGCAGAAGTGGTTCATGCAGATGAGCGTGTTATAGAGTTGTGTGGTTTGTAATTGTGCTTTCATGATGATTGATGGCAGACTTCTGTGAATGTTGACCACATGGTGCTCTCCACAGGGGTGCTGAAGAAGCCACTCCAGCATCCAGCAGCATTGTGCTGCATTTTTTTGACTGTGTAGAGCAAAGAGGAACAGAGAAAAACTTTGGGACTTAGCAGGCCTGTTGTAAGAGAAGTGAATAAGAGTGGGGGCCTTGCCGCTGCCACATGGGCTGTTCTCACTCAGGATAATGGAGGCCTTTCTGTTGTTCTTAACCTCTTCACTGCATGCTGGGAACAGCCAGCCGCGCGCCCGCTGCTTACAACAGACACGTTCTGTCGCTTTATATTTGAATTTTACAACCAAAAGTTACCCCAGACACTGGACGTTCCTGGCTCCATGTGGCCCTGACAGCCGCTGTCCCAGGAAGGAAACTCAGCAAATGCTTTAAAACAGCACAGCTTTATTTATTATTCAGTTCATGAAGTGCATTTTTTTGATAAATTAAATTTTTTTTTCTTCAGACTAAGATTTCACTCCTCATTGTGTAGGCTTGATAACATTAGAATAAGCATGAAGTTTTGCATAGAAGTTTTAGTTCAGTTTATGTCATTCAAACAAAGCATTAACTAAAACAAGGGCCAAGATGCAGATTAGATTAGTTTGCAGATGTTATATTTAGCAGTTAAAGAGTGAGATGGAGTTGCATTAATGATATGAGAAGATAAGAGTAGTGCCTGGCTTTCACTCCCTCAGGCTCGTTCGACAGAACCTGGGTCGTTTCCCTCCGCAGCTTCTGACCAAACACAAAAGGTGTTTCTTCCCAGCGGCTTACTTTCACCTGTCACTCAGACTTCTGCAATGCTGGCTCTAATAGAGCACTCAAGTGTGACTAATATCTCACCTCATCCCTTAAAACATACTCCAAATTATTTGATCAATATTGCTATTTTTATTTTTGAAAAGACAACGCCTTTATTTTTTACCACAATTGGCAGATTATACAGCATTGGGGGGGAGTCAAAATATGTATAAATTATGGATATTAAGAAATAAAAACATGCTTCAACAATATGACCCAAAAGTATTCATTCATTTACTTATTTATTTGTATTTATTTCTTTATTTCATATTTATTGTTATTAGAGAAAACAATTTGTCAATTCACTATTGTCTTCAAACCAAATAAATACATTTGACATGTGTTTACACTGTGCTCAGGTGTATTTGCTCACATTTATACTGAAGGTGGAGAGGAGCAGGGTTTAATTAGAGGCCTGAGACTGACTGACATTCACAGTGCAACACACTCCTTCACAACTGTTGACACTAAGCACACACAGTGTGCTCGTGTGTCTTCAGTTTCTAATCATGGTCATGTTTACGTCATGTTTACGTCATGTTTACATAATTATTTTCCCTCCATTTGTGCTACAGCATTATTATTATATTGTTAATGTGCATTTTCATGATTTTGACCATAAGTAAGTGCGTTATTGTAATAAGTTGTGCTTTTAGAATGGCTTCATTTTGATGTGTCCAAATATGCTGTACCTGTTTTGACCAACAGAGGTCGACATTTACTCTGACACATTTCTTTTGTAGTTCCCTCACCTCCTCAGAGCTAGTCTTTTCTCCTGCACAGGCCTCTCATCAAAGCCATAACCTCTTCTAATCCACCCCCAACTCTGGTTTCCCTGGAGACGGCTCAGACGAGCAGGTGATGCATTGACAGGGAGCAGATGGTTCCCTGCAGAGGAAGGCACGCCTTAACAATACATTCATATTCATATTGATTATAAAGTCTGCCTAACTCCATCAACTGTACTCAAACTCAACCACAAAGTAGTAGACTACTCACTAAGCCTCACACAAAGTCAAAATGGCTTTTGTATGTTTAATATGTGGGTTGGTGTTAGTTTATGGATCTTATGAAAGATAAACTTTTCAATTTTGTTTCTGTTTGTCTCCTGTTGGTGTTTTTAGTGTTGTGCACTACCGGTACTTACTCAGTTTTCTTAAGGAGTTTCTTTAGCCTCTGTCTCCACTGCAGATAAAGTACAGACACCCCACTCTGTGCTTCTCTTTCTTTCACCTAACTCCTCAATAATCCAACAACAATACAGGGCTCAGAGACAGTGTGCAGCGATTTGCCAGAGGCCTAACTTGTTTCTTGGGTCGCGCAGGGGGGTGAGCTGGGCATTATGGAAATCTACTAATGCATGTAAAATATAGTCTTCTTTTCCAATGGCATTGAAAGACGTGGAAAAAGGGTGCCAGACAAATCAATAGAAACTTTAAAGTGTTGAGCTTAACATGGCACACCTGGAGAGTACAACAGTACAACTCGTCTCCTACTTCACCCCTGGTCACGGCAGAACTCTGCTTATCAATAAAGACTGTAGAACTGTAGAAGCTCTGGGAGGAGGGGCATGTGTGTATTCACAAGCTGACTATGATGAAAACGCACAGTGAGGAGCCATTCAACAGCCCTGTGCCCATAATGGAGTCACTAATAGGTGCCTCTTCATTTCGGTTTTAGTGTTTTCTGCAGAAAAAAAAGTTTGGGAAAGCAACAATCACTTTATCCACTGCCTTGTGTATGTCAAATTTATGCAGCTCTCCAGCCCTCCACCCTTGTCCGTCTCTTTCTTCTGTCTCTTTCTCCTCTTTAGAGAGCGTCATCGGTGAATAGACTACATGTATAGTTTGAAGCCCTTCTTTCAGTCTCTCTTCAAGTTGAATACTGTGTTTTCAAGTGAGTTCACGGCACAGGCTGGGATCTTATAAACTAAAACTTTTTTTCATACTTTTTTTCCTCATGCAATTACTTGTTATCTGCATGAGTTTCAGGGAAATTACATATATTAATAATTAGTTGAATTAAAGTAAAAATGCTTTGTTGGATTGGATTGGATTTCATGCCATTAGTTCAAAGTCTTAACACTTCTTTGTTTTATATGTATTTTCTTGTTTATTTTGTTGTTGTTTCTGCCAAGTCGTTCACCCATCACCATCATGTAGGGTGCAGGGGAGAACCCTTTATCAAAACCACCAGGAACTAGCCCTGTCAGGGGAGCAGACTAATCTTGTAGTACTGAAACCATATTGAAATGAAGGCTGAATTGTGTTTTGTGTCAAAAGACTTTGATTAGATGAGGAAATAACAGAGCCAACCAGGGGACAGGAGGAGAAGGCAGCAGGGCACACTAGACTCCCTGCAGGCCGTCCGGGCAGAGTGCTGAGGGTCACTGCTCTTTGGGTCTGATCCCGGAGTGGACAAAGGGGGCACGCTGTGGACAGGCAGCTTTTCTTAGAGGCTTTGTAACTTTTTGCTTTAATGATATATATATATATATATATATATATATATATATATATATATATATATATATATATATATATATATATATATATATATATATATATATATATATATATTTACAGATTAGTCTCAACAAACCCAGACAGCCATTTATGCAGAATGTATTGGCATTACATGAAAATAATGAATTCCAATTGGTGGAAAAGTGTATTTCTTCTGGTATATTATAGTATAGCATATTTAAAGGTGACATTTTTGAAGACTATCCAAACTAAATAGTCTTCAAAAATTAATATTGTTAAAAATATTTAGGGGTTGCACATCTTCATTTAAAAAAACAAAAATTAGGACAAAAATACTCACAGAACTTTTTTTATGTTGCTACAACAAACAACTAGACGCTAGCGCGTTTCGGCATTTCTCAGAGCGCTTACAGTCTATTGGTGTGGCTGACTTTTATAGGATTCTACCAGGTGGACTGGAGGCCCAATTAATTGGATTAATCGTTATTGTTTTAGGTCTTATTGTCACAATCAACACATCCAGTTAGCCCTAAAACCATTTAATACTAAAGTCATCATTTAGTCCATTTGATGCCATATAGTGTTCAATGCTGAAATCCAGTACATTTCTCTTTGAGACCATTTCTTTCAAAATTTTCCCCCCTCTAGTGGGCATTGTGACCCTTTCAATCCCATAAAATCTCAGAGAGGGTGGTGATCCATGATTCGCCTCTTTGTAGTGTTTGGCCATTGCATAATCCCTACTTCCTGATGGCTGTTTTGTGTTCCGAAATCCTTTGTTTTAGTTGTCTTTTAGTTTGTCCGACATAGGCTAAACCACAGGGGCACAGGAGCATGTATATGACATGTGTAGATTTACAATTAATAAATTGTCTGATTGAAAACTTTCTCCCAGTGTGGGGATGATTTTGCTGTGGTTGTATTATTGCAGCAGGCACAGTTGCTACATCGGTGCATGCCGGTTGTTGACAACCACGCTGATGTTGTTTCAGTTTTATTGATGTTCTTGTACATCACCTTGTCCTTTATTGTGGGTGCTTTTCTTAATGTAAACAAAGGTGGGGTTTAGCAGATGTCCCCCAGCGATGGCTCTGCCTGAAGTACGTGGTTTTTATTTTTGCTTTTTAATGAAGATGTGCAACACCTAAATATTTTCAATAATTGTCATCTTTTTTGGGTCTAGCACTCAAGCTTTGAGGATGCTCAATCTTCACCCTTTTACAATATTACAAGTTGTATTATTAGTTACGAAATGTTGTATTTGTGTTTCATCCTTCTGTTTACAGGCGTTTTTGAGCACATTTCACCTTTCGAAGATATAATATTTTGTTTTGAAAGGTTTTATTCCTATGGCAACGAGTACATTTTTCACCACTCTAAAACCCATAGTTGGATGTTGTGTACTTGTCAGTGTTGGCGGAGTTGTGTGCAATAGTGGTCAGTGTTTAGTTGTCACCATGGAAAACCCCCTCTCCCTGTCCCCATTGTTAATATTCTACTTGTACTTTAAGGGCATATTTACCAAGATTGCCTTGCTCCACAAATCTCAGATGAAGAACCTCCTTAAGACTCTCACGATAATAAGCTTTGATTGGAATAAGAGATAGAGGCCTGCACACAGACACACAGCAGCCAGCTCTGATTTGTGGAATTGATAGGGTCCATTGTTTCCCCAAAGCTCGCCTGCATGTTCCCCGTAACGTAATTACTGCTGGGAGATTTATGCTTCTGTATAGCAGCCCATGCAGAACCTGATCCATGTTTTGTCTGTGCTTGGGCTGAAAAGCTTTCTCTCTGTGTCCTGTTGGTCCTCTGCCCTCTATAACCCTGCTGGCCAGTCTTTATTCATTCAGTCTCATGGTTTATTGACAGAGTTGGACAGGGTTTTGCCAAAATGTGCAAGTGAATTGCTGCTCTAAAATATTTCAAGTAGATGCAAACACATTTTATAGTTTTGAATCTGCCGGTAAACTACAGGCGAGCTGCCCAGAATCAGCAGGCTGCTAATTATTAACAGACATAAGTTATTTAGACTGTTTTAGCCTCCCACTGAGAGGAATGCAAGCTCGGTTCTGCTTAGACACTTGTTTCACTTTTTGTTTAGTACTAGCTATTGTACTTTGTGTGCCTTTTTTTTTTTTTTTTTTACTATGAAAAGGATCAGAGACAGAAGATATGTTTGCTGTTGAAGGAGGGAAGACGCCAGTCAGATTTGCCAGAAGTCAGCACATCAGAATTCCGCAAAGTGTTTTGAGTCGACCAAGTTGCCCCATCAACACGGTGAGTTTTCTTTCTTGAATTTACTGACTTAATATCTCAAATGAAAGACATGTCAAACAGCACTGAATGAATCTCCTGTAGAGAATGTGATAAGAAGATCCATAAAAGCTGGTACATCTGTCCACCTTTTGACACTAATGAATGTTAAGTAGTTTAGCGACTGGTGTGAACTGTCCCACTGTTCATGTGTGGCTGGTGGTGCAGCGCAGCTTTGCTTTTGTGGGTTGCGCCAACCCTGGTGAGATGTCTAAAGTGGGGTGGACTACTGCACACAATCCCCAGCACCATATTGATCCCCCGTGCTTGCAGATTAAAGCATAAAGGAAGCTCTGTCCGAACAGCGGGAGCCCGTACTGACTCCTGGAGCTCATTTCAGGGCACAGAGTCCTTGCAGTCCCCTGACCTGAACCCAACGTGGGCACACAGGCACCGCGTGAGGCAGACACCAACCTTTTCCAGAGATAAAGCCTATTAAACAGGATTGCACCGATGCTCACATTCATGCCTCATTATAGCTGACCTCAGCCTTTCTCTCTCTCAATTTGACCGCTTCCCTGTGCACCCCTGGCTCCAACCTGACTAAAGACACACAGAGGTGGCCACCCTTGCTGTCAGCCATTTGCTTGATTGTTTCTGGCCTGGGTCTTTTGTCATCTTTTGTATTTTACTGCATTGTCTGTTTTCATGTTGTATGCTTTTTTGGGTAATTGTATTCACTCTTTTGTGGTCTTGTTGTTGTTTGTTTAGTTTCAGGACATGTGCCTACATTTGATCGCTGTTGACCTCACAGGATGTAGTGTCCATCTTTGGGTTTCTGCTCAGAGCCTGTTCACTAAATCAAACCTTGCTTAAATGCCTATTAAAGTTAATTGATTCAGAGGCAAGGTGTGATTAGTTGAGAACAAAATTGATAATCATGAATGCATATACTTTGGAGAATGCTTCCCATGAGACAGACAGACAGATGGCAGGAATCACCAATAGAGTGGGAGAAGGGATAAGACCAGCACCACTTTGCTGATTACCCCCTAATTGGTCATTTGAGCTTGCTTGTCCCGCCATTTCTATATTGATAAGACTGACCATTTTGTATGATTTTGCCTGGTCAAATTTACAGGAAGTCTTATGAAATGGATTTGGACAAATAGGTGGTGATATGGACCAATGCAGAGTGGAAATCCCATCTGCCAGAAACCACACTAATCTCATCACTGAGCGACTGAACAAGGAAAAAAGAGCAGCAATCACTTTAGACAACCCCTCTAAAGGATTATGACTTTCAATCACAGGTCAAATGATGACATCAAAGCACTGCAAGTGATTTAGCCATTAAAACCAGATTGGTTCTTGTTCTACAACTTAATAACAATGTGAGTGGCGGCACATTGACCACCCCAACAAATTCAAACCTTCAAAGTGTGATGTATTTAAAAGGTTTTGAAATGAGTTCTGTTCTAAAAATGCCAACTCTCTTTTCTAACCAACTTGTGTGTCAAACCATTTTAAATATGTAAAATTATTTTATGCACAATAAGCACAATACTTTTGTTTCGATTAAACAACCATCATAACAACAAAGTGCCAGGGGGGTCAAACCTGCCTTTTAGAGACAAGCTGGTGGAGGCTTGTGTACGTTAACAGCACTTCTTTTACCATTGTCCACTTTTGTTGTGCATTCCTCTTGCCCCTTGTCACCTACTCTCTGCTGAGGTTACTGCCCTTCAATGAAGGGTGAATCCTGGGAGGTCTGCTCTTTGCTCCCTGGAGTGGCCCATCTCTGAGGCTTCTGGATGCTGCCACAAGATGCAAAGAGAGATGGATGAGCTGCGGTGCTGACTGCAAGGCGTCGGCTGGTGGTGTGTCGTCGTGATTGATGAGTTAACACAGTGTCCTGCTCTTTAGGGTCAATTCTGATGCGCCCTAAACCATAAGTGCACCATACTGTCAAAAGGAAACTACAGCATGAAAAGAATAGGGTTGTTAAGCAGTGGACACTGTCAGATAATGGAGCAGATGGAAAACAGTGTGTGTGGGAGAGGAGACCTAATTAAAAATAAATCCCCGGTTTCACTAGAAGTAACTTAAAAACCCGCTGCTGACAGCATGTGGACTTTTCCTAATAGATTGTCTGACACCTGCAATATTCAGGGCACATCTAGATTTAAAGACTCTTTCTTTTATGCTAGACTTAATTTTGTTTCTTTTCTTTTTCAGAGCCCCAGCTATATGTCTTTTGTCAGCAAAGCTATCTTATGGGAACGAGGTCTATGTAACCACAGAGTAAGTATAAAAGTGTTACTATTTTGAAGAGGCAAGGCAAGGCAAGTTTATTTGTCGAGCACAATTAGTACACAGGGCAATTCAAAGTGCTTCACACAACAGGAAAAAATGCATTAAAATCCCAAAGACATGACAGGAATTTAAAGTGCCATTTTTCAGCTATCCGTCAAATAATTTAAGACATAAAAAAGAAGAGTGCAAAGAAAAGCATTTCAGTCATATGCACAGCCAAACAAAACAGTTTTTCGCTACGATTTGAACATTGCCAGAGTAGAGGCCTGTCTCACAAGCTCACATCCTCAGGAAGACTGTTCCAGATTTTAGCTGCATAAAACTGAAACGCAGATTCCCCATGTTTAGTCCTGACTCTGGGCACCAGCAGGAGGCCGGTCCATGAGGTCCTCAGAGTCGGAGATGGTTCATATGGCACTAACATGTCCGAGATGTACTTTAGTGTTAGGCCATGGAGAGACTTGTATACAAGCAGAGCTGCTTTGAAGTCTATTCTCTGAGCCACAGGGAGCCAGTGCAGAGACCTGAGCACAGGACTGATGTGAGCTCGTTTGGAGAGGCCTGTGAGCAGGCTGTTAACGTAGACTAATCTACTAGAGACAAACGCAGGGATAAGTCTCTCCAAGTCTGGTTTATACACTATACTTTTGATTTTTTGTTTTTTAGATGGTAAGAGAAAAAAAAAGTAGTCTGTCAAGTACATTTTATTGGTCTGCAAGGGAACATGGTCATAGTGGACTCAAAAGAGGTTCATTTGTACACACAACCTTCTCTATATACTCTGATGCTTTTTACAATATACAATATTACAATATGGTCAAAGGATATTACGTAAATATATAAATGTCTTAAACATTTCTTTAGATGTATTATCTGAGGTTTAATTATCAGACGAATGTGAAATGTCTCAAATTAATCACAAAAGTACAAAACAATAACTTTGTACTCTTTACAACATAACTAGGAAAATGTATTGCCTTTCGGGGATAAATAATAATAAAAAGTTATATTGATTGATAAATTAAAGTTAGGCAAAAAAAATCTACTATCATTAGAAAAAAGGGCTCTTTTATTTGTTCACTTTGGATTAAACATGCTGTATATGGATAACATAAAACACTTGCAAACATATTTTCAATACAAATATGATACAAAAGATAAAACTAAAAGATTTGGACATTGAAATGAAGACCCGCATGGCCTCTTTCTCTCCCTGACACTGACAAATCCCTCCTCTACCCTTTTGCTCAAAAGAGCCTGGGAGTGGATGCACCGCGACTAACAGTGCAGTTGCTATGACTACGACAGAGTTGGGCGGGCGAGCTTCCTGTCTCGGCCTCTTGTTAAACAAACAAGTAAATCTCAGGACAAAGAAACCGGCTGGTCTTTACAGCCTCATTTACATCTTCCACTGCCTTGAGTAAGTTCATCAGGCCCAGGTCGACGCGTATCTTTATTTATGCTGTTCCCTGTAGACACCATCCCCAAGGTATTGTGATGATAAAAACTCTCTGGTCATGGAGTTACATACAAAGCCAGCATCTTTGTCTAAGCCCAAAGAAAAGTGACAAGAGGCGGTTGACCCAGCCATGGACTTTTTATAAGCCTCACTTGTGTAATGTTGCCCTGGACACGAGCCATATCTGCGTAGCATTGCTCAGAATGCACAGGTGTCCAAATAAAACTTATAATTAGAATGTAGTCAGTGAAGTGGTCATATGACATCACATCGTCCACACATTATCAATGTAAATTTATTTGTATTTATTGTATTTTTTTTTTACCAACTCCTGGTAAGGAAAGGCTTCCTGTCATTGTGTGATCTGCTGTTGTTGTTTCAAAATGGAAGAGAATTGACAAGCCCTCTGGCGCAGCGTGAGGTTCAAAAAAGCGGTATCATTGTCCAACTGTTGAAAGTAGAAAGTTGTCCTGAATACTAAGCTGTATCTCAGCCTGGCTTCTGACACGAGCTGATAATCAGATTTACTCCACTGATTCCGCTGGACTTTACAATGTAGCCCAGTGTTGTCGTCCCCCGCTTTGCCTCTCCCCGACCCCTCGCCTGTATCCCCTCATCCCCCACCACAAAGCTAATTACACCCTGCAGAAACACAAATCTCCATGATTTAAAAAGTCACTCTTTTTCAGTGGTTTAACCTTGTTAGGCCTAAGACTGGCTTTCTTGAGCAGCAGTTCTGTGAAGAATTCTCTGTTCCCTAAACACTGGGACCACAGACACACTTGTGTCTAGGCTCAGGGCTGTCAGAGGGTTCACTGTGAGTCACTGTCATTAACTTTGTCGTTGTGAGACAGTGTAAGCGTGTGTATCAGCGTGTGTCCAGAGGTGAGCTCCTCTGTCCTCTGCAGGCCATCTGCGACTTTAATAGACTTCCTATATTCATCTGGCTGTGTTTCTTGTACATCTCAATTTGGGAGCCGCTGACCACAAACAGGCCAGTAATGACATTAGGCAGTTCTGGCTGTTTGGGAACAGCGTGTGGGTTGCCTGACGCCAGGAGGTCAGCCAGTTTCCTGGGGGCCTGCAGTCACCCAAAGGAGCCCACACAAGTCATTTAATGTCATCTACACTATCTCCAAATTAGTTCAGTGTCTACTGTAAAATGTCCAGCTTTAGGTTTGAACTCCCACGTTGACTGGTTTTAAAATTCAAACATCAAATGGAAAACTGACTTTCTTCCCTTTCGCCATTTGTATGCTTCTTCATGCAGCAAAAGACATGTTGGTTGAGCAAAAGTGTTTGTTTGTTTGTTCTGGGGCTGTCATTTCATTTCCTGTCATTTCAGGCAATATTTGTTTTCAAGCCACTCTCGTGGCACTATATACAGTATCATGCCGGCGTTGTATGTTTTTTTTGTCATTGTGATTTTAACATTATTTTAGCCTGTGGCAGTGAAATGTCATATTGTTTATGCTGTGCTCTCTTTGGCTGATTACAGATGATAGAGAAGGTTGACTTCCCACAAATAGTCTCTAACATATTTGATTGCACATGTGTACCTGTATTGACTGACTGAGTTTTACAGTACATGCCCAGACTTGTATTAAAGGTCATGGGCCTGGTGAGACCTTAGCAGCTTTTTGACTGACATGTAATGAGGGGGCCATAAGAGATGAAATACCTGTCACTGACTCCTCTTACATTGTTCCTATAACTTGTGTCTTCCCCTCTACATCACAAGAATGGTAATCTTTAAATCCTGGAGTTCTTAGACTAGGGACTCAAAGGAGATGGAGCTGGATTATAAAACTGATCCTCACTTTGAGTCACAGACTCTAACTCCACCTATCTCCCCCTTTTTGCTCTGTCCCAAACCACTGCTGCAGTTTGTTTTCATCATGTTGAGCTGCTGTTAAAAGTCCAAGTCAAACAGAAGCCTGGTGTCTTTGTGAGAGTTGTTGTTTGCTTTCTAAAGGCCACTGTCTAAATGAGTCACAGGCACAACGTCTTTGTCTGTCATAGGCATGCTGCCATCCAGCATATTTCAAATATTGACTGTACCTCTGCTTCTATTTCCCAGCTAAAAAGAGACATGCCCTCATTGTATACATGCAAAGTTGAATTAAGGCTTTTTCTATTTTTTTTTTCACAGAAATGTATTTCCTAATATTGAAATATGAAATTGAGATATTTTGAATCTCATGTTTTCATAAAAGTGTAAAATCGCAATCTAAGTTTTCAGACTAAAGAAGTGTGTCTGACAGACAATAACTGAACAAAATTAGGAAATATGCTATTTTTTAGGTGTTTTTATTTAGAACCTGTTCCTTTATATTTCTGTACAGCTCAGAACTTACCCTACAAAATTATATAACACTCATAAATATAGAGCGCTTTTGAAAAAGTAGAATTTTTGCAGTCTTGGGTTTTAGCACAAGGGGGCAGCAGTGTCTCCCTGCATCATTTGATTGAATCCTCTACTCACTTCAGTGAAACCCAATTCATTGAACCCCAAATCCACGTTTTGTTTACATTAGGACTAAGTTATCTTCATTGTGAATTTCTCTACTTAAAACTATTATGCAGATGATGTATTTAAATTGTATTAAAAGTATTATTTTTGTCATATATTTTGAATCTTTATTGCCCCAATATGCATGTTGCTCATGTGCATTTATCTTTTAAATTCCAAACTTCAAAAGGTTTGAATCATTAATATGGGAAATGCTCAGCTCAATATCCTGCATTTCTTTCTCTTCTTTTTTTCCCTCATTGGTTGTTTGACCATAAATTAATCCTAATAATTGTTAGTTGCAGTCTTAATGAAGATCACAGTGGCACAATCCCTTAAATACAACTTGACTTTATGAAGCATATACCATAATAATAAGTTACTAAACATAATGCGTTTGTCTTCTCTTCCCTTTAGAGCCATTCTGTCCCACAGCATGGTTCTTTACTATGTTCCCGGTTTCTGTCCCACATGAAAACCCGTCCAGAAGATCTTAAACCATCGTGCTTTCTGTACTCCAAGTCCAGACCTCTACCTCTGTGTCAAGAGAAGCAATGTGCACGACCTCCCTCTTCTTCAATGAACCAGCAAACTGAAGGTAAGGCTTAAAAAAACACCTGCTGCTTTCACAACACCTTAAACCTTCACAATCTCAGGATTTGGGACTTGACTTCTTTGAGTCAACTTCTCTTCTCATTAAAAGTGTGTCCTCCCTTCTGCCGCCTACTGAAGTGGTGCAGGTAATGGCCACCAAGCTTGTCGTTAGTGCTTAATCCGTCCATGTGATTGAGGATGATTAAATAGCCCTCTTGGACATCCTCTTTTAGTGAGGAAGTGCCCACAGCGCCGCCCTCCTGGTGGTCTTCTGGTGTGAGTGAAAAGCCTGGGGCCAGGGAGACCTGCCGCTCCATTCAGAACCAGGCCATTAATGTGAAGACATTTTTCCCAGCTCACACCTTGGCTTCACAGCAGGCCATGGCTTTCAGAGCCCTCTGCACAAGTGTGTATTGAGGGAAGGAGGTGGGCATTTTCAATACTAATTATTCTGCCATATGGTGGTCATACTTAACCCTGCTTCCCAAAAAAACTCCCTCAGGTCATTCACATATACAAGGGTTGTATAATTGCCTATATTTTGAATGCATTATTATTGCATTATCAGCAAATAATAATAATAATAATAATAGTAATTTCTATTAAAAAAAATATTCTGCATGCATGACAGAGCTCAGGGTTTAGTTACTTCAAATATAATAACTCAAAAGTTAAACATATTGCAAAACATTTTAAGTAGTAAAGTGTCCATGAGACATATGCATTTCTCACACACACAAGCGGGCAACAGTGTAGTTCATACACAAAGCAAGCATAACTGATGGAACTAACAAAGCAGTGCTGAAATCTGCCCTCTACTGCCCTCACTGACTCTGCCCAGACCCCCAGGAAACAAGAGTAGATTGTTTGACACTCTTTGCCTCCCCTTAATTAGTGAGAGAAAAGAGAAGATATGGATGTGAAGGAGACGAGTGAACTATTACAAATCTAAAAGATGATGGTTTTTGCAAACACACTTAAACCACAAGAAGAAATTCAGTCATTATTTAAGTGTATGTTTTACACATTAACCAAACAAATGTCCCAAGAAAACCCATTTTAGCTGATTTATTCACAAAGACCCAGCAAACATACAGGTCAGCCTTTTCTCACACACCTTGACCCATTCACGTAAATAACCCCAAACTTAACAGGGACGCAATAACAAAATCAAAATCAAATCTGAACAATTAATAATAAATCCAATATCCAATAAATTAACTTTAGTAACAAATAGATACTAAACAAAAAACAATGTTGGACAAATTAAACCCAACAAAACATATATTAAAGACTGATAGGTCCAACTAAATGTTTAAAATGAAAACAAGGATTCAAAAATATGTCTTTTTACTCTTAATTGGTCGGATTAAATTGTCTTGTAAAGGACACTGGTTAATAAAGTATTAAATAAGAAAAAGTATGTATATTTATTTGGTCCAGAAGATTCAGTAAGTCTCATAGATTTACATGTTCTGGGACTGCCAATGTTGTTCTACTGAGTGAGGATAAAGTGTAAGTAAGTAGAAGAACATTTTGTCTGTGCATTTAGAGTAGCTTCCCTCGTGTCTGTGGTGTGAAACATGCAGCTGTTCCAGTGGGCCATGTCTCGCTGCTTTTGTGAGGGTCTCATTCACTCAGCAGGAGCCGATGCCCACTTGAGCTCAGGAAAATAAAGGCGCAATGTAAAGAAAATGTCTGTGGGACAAGAACAAATACTTCTTTTCTATTACATTTCATTCTGATTATTATTGTTTAGGCACTTGGACAATTTACAGTTTAAATATATTGGATATATGGGTGGTGGGTGGGACGAACGCTTTTCATACTCTTCACTGTTGCCAAAGATAGAGACTAAATACATTCTTCATACAAAACATTGTATAATTTTGTTTACAACGTTTATTTTAGTCCATGTGATTTTAATTGTATTTAGACCTAAACGCAAACAAGAGGTACGTTGACTTCCACCATGACCCGGTGCCAGGACAATCTGCTGCTGTTGCTCCTGCTCCGTCTCTCTTTGCGACTACACCGCTGCCCAGGATCACGCCAAAACCTCGTGACAGAATTAGCCCTCATCATGAAAGACCTCCAGAGGATGCTACGCCAAGAGCTCCCCCAAGCCCCCAGACCTTCTCCGCTCCGCTGGAAGACACTTTATTTGGGAAGACTAAAGCACTTGTATTCAACATAAGCGACACAAACTCAGTGTTGAAGTTGTCTCACAGTCCTCCTGAACCAGAGTCTCCACAGTCCCCTGACAGCCTTTCGTTAGGCTCTCGTTCAGACCTAAGTTGTCCTTCCTCCAGCCTATCGAGCCCCAGTCTGGATCTGATGACCGAAAGAAGCAGCTTCATGTCTGAAAGAATCTCAGGTAATACACTCCCTTATCATTTTATCTGATACACACCAGATTAAAGGGATATGTGTGCAATGTTTACAACTTAGCCTTTAATTATGTTTTGTCAAATAACAATGGCACATTTTCACTTTCCATGAAAAACGTGAAAGCAATATCTGCGTAAACACAATAATTAACTCTAATTGATGGTGATAATTGTGTGTTTTGCCCTCTAATTTCATTTCTCACTTTAAACAGCTGAATCCTGGAGCACAGGTCCAGAGGGCGTCATTTGTTCTCCACCAGTTCATTCTTCGCGTGTGTTGCAGACACCTGTGGCCCCCCGTTATGCATCATTACCTCTCTTTTCTCCAGTTAACCAGTCCAGCCATTCTCTAATCTCCCCAAAGCCCGATGGTCAAACAAAAGCTCCAGCTCACCCCCAGACTTCACCTGTGGCTGAGCCTGAACCTAAAGGTGATGAGGCAGTTATAAAATTGACGTGTCCCTTTGAAGAAACACAATTTGAGCTTTGTCATAAGACCACCTCTGGGCACAACATTTCAGTCCCAGTCAGTGCAAAGTCCTCCTGCCCTCCAAGTCCACTGATGCCCTCAGCAGAGGCATCCTTAAAGGTGACTCCCTCTCGTCCTGTTAGTCGTCTGGGGTCTCTGTGGCCCGTCCTGCCTCCCATCCCAATAATCCAAGGTAAGAATGTCAACCGTCTAAAATCTGTTACCTATAGCTTCCTGTCTGCACGGCTCTGCACATTTTATTACTTGACCAGGATATCCACCTAATAACAAAAATACATTGTGCAGCTTCCATAACAATATATATTATTTGTGTTCATATTATGTTCTTCTGCAGTCAGGTTTAATCCACAATCTAATGACGCAGACGACTTTAAAAACAGAAAAAAAACGTCTTTAGAAAATGAAAAGCTGCTACCATTTGATTCCCTGTTCAAAGGCCTGGGGTCCCAACAATAGAACTTGGGATCCCTGCCTCGTGTGCTGTCTCTCAGCGGCGCTTGCCCCATGCCTGTTCTTTTTGTGGGCTCAGAGGCAGACGTGCAGCCGATGCTCATAAATCTACTCTGACCACCGCTCACTGATGGCAAAACATTGAGCCGAGAAAATACAATAGAATACCTCTGCGGCTTTCCTGCGGCTGCTAATTTACCATTCTGAATGTGGATAAAGGATGGGGCCAATGACATCTGACTCCTTCAGAAACCTTATGAAAGAAAGCAAACAATGTGTAAATTGTAAAGAGATTTTCTCCTGACTATAGTATCACAGACATCTACTGTTTGCTGTGATTCACTGCTACAAGGGGCACATGCTGGATTTAAGCTCTCCTTAAAGACACAACACCATTACCTTTAGCTTCACAATTTTTCAATCATTGTTATTTCCTCACAAATTTCTCCTTTTGTAAAATTCACAGATGTTCTGTAGGATTGAAATTATGTTCTGCTGTCTCCTCCGACATCTTTGAGAATGGTCTTTTATTGTGATGCAGGGCACTGTCGTGGCCCACTGTGGCCTTTGGCTCCAGGCGATAAAACCAGGGAAATAGACAGACAGAGGAAGTTTTGTGCTTCTCTGAGTCTGACATATCAAATGCAACGACCTCCCACAGTCACCCCTAACCTCCCTGAAAAATTGAGCCAGTGCAGCCCTGTTCAGCTCAGAGTGACAGCAGCCATATACTTTGAAGTGTCAAGTCAAGTCTTTCTATTGTGCTTTGAGTGTAGCGGAGGGCCACTCAAGTGCACATAAACACGTTGGTATTTGTTGTCCTCGTACTTGACAGCATAAAATGTGGCTTCACTGTGTCTACGCTGTTCTGCTTTCTAATGTGTGAAAAGCCCTGACAACTTCTTTTCAGGATCATGACAAAACATGACACTTGAAGAGACTGTGTCACTCGTTAATCCCTTGTTTTCCAAACCTGGCAGAGTAAAAGTAATGTTTGGATGGCTTGAGGAAAATTAACCAGTGATTACTCTTATGTTTTATGAGTAATATAAGTGTTTACCTCACCTGACATATCTGAGGTCCTATCATGGAGGCAGAAGAATGTGAATTTAAAACCTTGAATTAATATTGCTAACAGAGACAAGTGTTTTGGGCTTATCAGATGTTACATTTAGAATTTCACTCCTGTCTGCTGTAGATGGATGCAACACTGCAGCCTCTTACTCATCTGAGCCGAGCTGCAGTCAGTCTCAAGTTTTTGATGAACTGGATGCCATTGCCCCTTTGTCAGCCTCCTGCTCTTCCATGGACCAGCCCTCCGAGTCTTCGCACTGCCCTTCCAAACATGCAGGTAGCCTATTTAATTGTCTTGTTAGGCAAATTGACTAACCCTTTTTAAAGCAAGATTGTGTGTTTTTATTATTCCTTGTTCTAATGCTCCATTCTTGTGGTTATATATGCTTGTTGCTTGTATTTTTCATTCTTTATCCTTTTTCTTTCTCTGTGACTTGTGCCCTGTATAGACGTACGGCTTAGCGGAGCACTCACGGCTGGCTCATTGTTTCAGCTGATGTTGGCCAACAAAGGCTGAATAATTGTGTTGTGTGTGCATGCCTGGGCCAGATAGTGTGTGTCCTGAGGTGTTTGAGTTAGTCACAGAGCGACATGAGCCACCTCCTCGCTGCTCGCTAATCCCCGACAAGGTGTTTAACCTGCTAGTTTGACCTCTGTCTGCATCTGACCCGGCTGACCTTTGCCCAGAGGTTGTAGTTGAAACACTGCTATAGCAACCATTAGGATGAGATCGCCTCATGATTTAGTCCAGGATTTGATTCACATTTATCTCAGATTAACGTCAAGCTATTTACATGTGTATTGTCTAAAGGTGATGGAAAACAGGAAATGGCACTCAATGGAACACATTTTTGTAGACAAGCCTAGAACGCTTACTATTATATAAAGATGTGTGTGGTCCAGAGGAAGCTGTCGGATGTGTGAGTGGATGGTAAGTAGGTTTGTAATGTTTTAATCACAGATTAGTCAATAGTTAACTACGTCTGTGTTAGCTAAGTGTCATTCAGTGCTTTGGCTACATTTAGCTAATGGCAAAGTAATACCTGGCTAAAAGAAAGTGGGTCCTACATTCTTCTAAACTCTCAGTTATTCCTGGGATTTCCACACAAAGACTCATGTATCAGCTAAAACAACCATTCAACTTCCTCTCGAAGAGATTACCTTACTGATATCAGTAAACCCACGTATAAACTCCCTCTGTATCACTTGTGCAAAATGTGTGCACCTGTAAGTGTAGATTTATTTTCTGAAACATGGACTGGCTGGATGAAATCCCCTCGAACGGCAGCTCAATGCCCAGCAGCGTGGGCTTCAGGATTTGCATGGACACTGCGCTGGTTGCTGATCCGCTTTTAATTGTGTGTGACAAGGAGAACTTTGGAGCCTTAGGGGGTCTATGTATACCCGTAGAGACTATATATTGGGACCCTCATCAAATAACGTATAGACTGACCATAAACAGAACGCAAAGGTGGTTAAATAGAAGGTGGTATTGTTACACGTCTCGGAATGATGGGCCAACTCATTCACTGGTGCAACATATTTAATTTCTTTATTTCAGCATCTGCAACAGATATCAAACACTTAATACAGGACACCGCTTAATTCCTGTTGTGCGCTGTGCTTACTGACTGTATTTCTTCCCTTTTACACTTCCACTGCAGAACTATATACTCAACAAAATGGTCAACAATGTACCGTCAGTACTAGAAAAGTACATAAAACCCCATTTCCAAATCGCAAACATCTTATATTTGTGTTGAATGAACAGACTTACCGTTTACACCTGAAAAACATTTTAAACTGCTTTTACACACGCCTATGAACTGTTTTGTTATCAAATTTTGTAACAAATGAACTGATATTACCACTTTACCATGTTATTTAAACACTGTGTGACAACCACATACCCTCCTGTCTAAAATGAACCAGATTAGCTTTAGCCCATGTGCACACCTGTAGAAACAAACGCAACCTCCACACAACCAATTATCACTTGTTAAACACTACATGTCTTACTCGTGAACATATGTACAGCAAAGCAAACAAACATCTGTTTTCACTGATCTGACTGACTCGTCACGGACCTGCATTCTGCCATTTTAGCTTCAAACGTGGTGGCTACGCACGTTGTGCTGAATGATGTCAAACTGGACAAATCACATCTTTAGCTTAATGAAAGTTACCCTCAAAGGCACTAAACGAACTTCACTACTGATAGATATCATCTGTGTTTTTCAAACCAGCTTACCTGCAACAGATATCAAACACTTAATACAGGACACCGCTTAATTCCTGTTGTGCGCTGTGCTTACTGACTGTATTTCTTCCCGGGGCGTCAGAACTTAGTAGCGAAAGCATCAAGCACCCTCTGCTGGTGACATCCGAGTATTACACTTCAAAACAACATCTAAACAGTAGTGATAGTTCTTGTTAATACTAGTTAAACAAAAAATATATGGGGCAACCATTTTACAGTCTGTAAATTAAATAACATAGTGCCACACTCTCCCCCACAAAAATAAATGTCTCCTGACATTTCTATTTCTAAGGCAGTCTCTTCAGCACACTTTGAAAAACCCACGGTCTCCAAAAGTGGAGCTCTCAATAACCTGAGTCTTAACCTTACAGTCCTTTGAACCAGAGTCCGCTGACCTAAATGTTTGTAACTCAGTACCATTGGTTGTTGTCGCTGTCGTTGGGGTCGCTGCATCATAGTCACAGTCTTACCTCCATTGCCGATGTCTGTTTGGCACTCACCAAACCCTGGCCCGTCACGTCTTGTTTAGGGTTCTGGTTCCGCAGCTGGAACGTCTTTTCGTTCCTGTAGTGGCACATCCTCTTCGCTCTGTAGTGGCACATCCTCTTCGCTCTGTAGTGCACATCCTCTTCGCTCTGTAGTGGCATATCCTCTTCCGGTTGCACTGTGTCCGGCTGAGGCTGGAAGGGCTCCGCCTGGGGTGAGTGTGAGTTTGCCGCTGTTCGTCCTCTTGGGCCGGTCAGGAGTACCACTGGTAGTGCCGCTGTCGTCATCGTCGGATGTGTCATCGATGTTCTGCCAGCTGAATCTCTCTGGTTGGGTTCGGGACTTTCTCTTGGCTGCACAGCTGGGACAGTAGATGGTGGTTTCTCACAGGGCAAGAAAATCGCAAGGCAGCAGAAGATTCCTGTGGCACCACTCTGTCTCTTCCTTTACCATTTCAGGACTATTTGATACACTGGGCTATCTTCAGCTTTTCTCTCCTTCACTTTGTAAACTTGGTCCTCCCAGTAGGACTGAATCTTCGCGGGACCCCCTCTGGGCGTTAGGTTGCGCGATGAGAACTCTATCGCCAGGTTGGAGATCTCTACCTTGACTTTCTTGTCGTAGTAAATCTTCCCTCGAGCAGCTTCCTTGTCCATTGTTTTTGTGGCGACAGCGTAGGCTCCTGCATTCGCCTTTTCCAACTACTCACATAATCATCATAGTCGTACATGGGACTCCTCTTTCTTTATGCCGAACAGCAGTCGATTGGCAAACGTGGGCCACGGCCAAAGACAAGGTAGTATGGAGCGTAGCCGGTCGCTTCACTTTTCGTGCAGTTGTATGCATGAACGACTTTAGCCAGAGACTCTTTCCCAATCTTCCTTTCCTTGTCCTCTAGGGTTCGCAACATGGACAACAGGTGCGGTTAATCTCTCCACCTGTCCATTACCTTGTGGCTGGTAGGGTGTGGTGTGAGATCCCGGATGCCTGAGAGTTCTTTCAGTCTTGTCATCAACTTTTCTCAAACTGCTTTTACCCATGTCGTGATGCAATCTTGTTAAGGAACCCAAACTTGAGTGCAAAGTCATTGAACAGCTTTGTCAGCAACAGTTTTGGCTGTTTTGTTCCTTGTAGCGTAGGCTTGAGCAAACCTCGTAAAGTGATCCACACTACTAAAATGCTACTCATAACCGTGTTTGCACTTTTCCAAGTGGAGGAAGTCAATGGAGACAAGCTGAAAACGGGTATGTAGTGTGAATTGTTTTCAGAGGCGCTCGAGTCTGGCATACTCGGGCTTTTTTTTTTAGGCACTGGCACACTTCTGTCACAAAGTGCCCACGTCTTTGCTCATTTGTGACCAATAAAACCTTTCCCTTATCAGGTCGAGTGTCCTTTCCACCCCTAAATGACCCATGTCTTGGTGTAGTTCTTGTGTATGATCAGTGGACGGCAAGGCTTTAGGCGACCAACAACTGCTCCCTACGCACACTTCGCGGCGCAGGACACCATCTTTGATCGATGTGAAGCTGTCAAACCCATTGCTTGAGTAGTGTGGCGACAAGCCGGATGTTCCGACTTCACCTCAGTTTCTACCTGTCCCTGTTCTGAGACTTGAACCAAATTACCCTAGCTAGGATCTCATCCTCTTCTGTGCCTTGCGAATCTGGTCTGGAGAAAAAGGCTGGTTAGTGTTCGCGTCTTTGACCAAGGTTAGGGCGCTGACCTGGACCATCCCACGCCTTGGTACTCCACTTCCACGGACTCCATGGATGCACTTATTGCTTCTGACCGACTTCGACTGTACAACTGTTCATGTAGTTCTCGATGTCTAGCGGCATCCGTTGACAGCCCATCAGCATCAGCGTTGTTCTTGCCTGTGGCGATAGCGTATGGAGAAGTTGTAATCAGCTAGTTCGCAACCCACCTGTGGCCCGGTGGCATTGAGTCTCGCAGTTGTGAGGACGTACGTTAGTGGGTTATTATCGGTGTATACCACAAACGATGAGGCATGGTACAGATAATCCCGAAAACGTTCACAAATGGTCCCACTTCATTGCCAGGAAACTCTAACTTGCCCAGAGGTGTAGGTGGTACTTTTTCTCTGCAGGACTTAACGTGCGGGAGCCAAACGCTATCACTCTCATCTTCCCTTGTTGTCGCTGGTACAATACCGCACCTAAACCAACTTGTGAGGCGTCACCAGGTGTAACACGAAGGGCTGCGTGAAGTCAGGGTACCCGAGGATAGGAGGCTTTGGTAAGCGATCTACCAGCTGGCTTAACACTTCTTGGTGAAAGCTGGTCCACAGAATGGCGTGCGTGACGGTAAGTGAACCTTTATTCTTTTTAACTCCCTTTTTAGACTTTCTCTAATTGGACTGGTGTGGTGTTGTCAGAAGCTGGAGGGCTGAGCAGCCGTTACAGTGGGTGGGCCACACGGGAAAAAGTTAGGGATGAAGGGCCTGTAATAAGAGAGGAAACCAAGCATCTGGACTTCCTCTCGACAGTTGTAGGTGTCTTTTCTTTTAGAGCCCTCACTGGCGCCATCTCTGCCGGGTCCATAGTGTAACCATCTCCTGTCACCAGCTTTCCCAGAAACTTCACACTGCGCCTTGAAAATTATCACATTTCTTTGGGGTCAATTTAACACCGTGCTCTTTGTTTGTAGCGCTGGAGGACCAGACGGATGTGCTCTAAGTGGTCTTCAAAACTGTTACTGTGCACCAGGTTGTCGTCCAGATATGGGGAGGCAAATAGTGTCTCTAAGGCCTGCCAAACAATGTTCCATGCTTCGCTGAAACTCAGCCGGTGCGGAGCTCAAACCGAAAGGAATGCGCACCCATTCATATAGCCCCCAGGGTGTGATATGACGCTGTCAGCGCGGGCGGCTCTCTTCATCAAGGCAACCCTGGTGGTACGCTTTTCCTTGCGTCTAAAACTGAGAACCCAGGAACTCCCACCCAGGGCATCCAACATGTCCTGAATCCTAGGTATTGGATGGCGCGTCTGGGAACTGACTTACGATTGAGTTCTCGGAAAGTCACAACAGAGACGGAGACTTCCCATCTTTCTTGCGGACACACACCACGGGCGATGAGTAGGGGAGACCTGGAGGGTGTGATCCAACCTTTGTTAAGCAGGTCTGTGCAAGTACTCTTTAACTTCTTTGTGAAGAGGCGTCGGAACAGACACTGTAGGTCTTTTGCACTGGGCAAGTGTTGTGTAGGTTATGTGCATCTTAAGTGATGGGATGCAGCCCTACATCATCATTATTAAATGCAAATGCCTCAACATTCTGCCTTCAATACTTTCCTGACTGCTTCTTGTTGACTCTGCGTTAAATGCTGGGAGATCCAAGGTGGGGTCCCATTTCTTGTCTTTTCTGTCTGTCTTTCCTCAGACTTTCTGTATGACTTGGCTTTGTGACTTAAAACTCTTACTGGTGTATTTCCTTCTTGTGCAGTTTGCTCCCATTACTCTGAATCGTCGCAGGAATAAACTGTCCTAACTGGTTCAAGGTGTCCAATAACTATTACGACTGGCCAGTATAATGGTGTAATCTGTGAGTTAGTCAACTGGAATGGCACATATGGACATTTTTGTCTGGAATTTTAACTTAGACATCTATATAAATGATGCCCTCCGTAGGTGGGTCAGGTGAAAACAGCATATCCTGACCTATGGCCTGTGACTAGTATGGTGCCCCGCATGTGGACTACTGTTGACTTGGTTAGCGTGCAATGCCACTGCTCTCGCACGGTACGTACCACACCAGCCTCTTCCCTTTTGTTTTGCACTAGCTTGACAACATTGTGAGCAGGTCCGTACCGTTATTTCAAAAGCTTTACTTACTTGTATCAGTCAAAGCTGCGCTTTGTTACCACCATTTAGTCTTTCCTTCTTTATTGTCACGGCATCAGCCTCAAGTAGACAGTTGTAGGCGAGATAATAGCGAATCATTGTCCGCTACTGCGATCGCTTCAGCAAACTAGCATTGTACTTGCAACTCACGTTGTATTTGGCAATCCTCCGTTGAGGTCTGAAACTGACTTCAATCCAGCCGACTGTAGGGAATGGGCGTTGTCATTGGAGTCAAATACTGTATAGCGTCAATCGCAGATCTATCCAGATATCGAGATGGGCCGGACGATTGTGGTGGGGAGATTCCCTTTCGCCAGTGTGTGTCATGTACTATACCGATTGGGACCCTGTTGCCCGTTGGTCCCACATAACTTTGACTGGTGCTATCGCTCATAGAAGTTCACCATGCATCGGTTTATCCAACAAGCTACCTAACTGTGATCTTGGACTGAGGGGGTACATAATTGGACTCACTAAGCAGAGGGCATTAGTTTGTGTGCTGTGGGCGGGTGTTGGACCTACACTTGATTGCAAGTTCACTTGGACACTTGGTTTATGCACTATTGGCTTGGTCCCTCCTCAGTAGTCCCTCCCCGTTTCGCGTGCCAGACAGTCTCTAACTCTCTAACCAGAGAGAAGTAGACCTTTCCTGCCCACATTTGAAACATGTGGAAGTTATCCCCTTTCGCATCTTCTCTGCACTTTTACACCCTTTCTCTCTGTCTTGGTCCCATGAGATGGGACCGCTTCCATGGCAGACATAACATTGTTTCATCTCTTTACGTAGTTCTTCGATGATCTGCTGTGTGTTTGTACTTTCACTTTTAGTCTCTTTACCTTTTATGGCTTTGACAGCCACTGCAGTCTGGGATTCTCTTTGGTTTGGTGGAGCTCTGGCAGGTGTAGGGTCATCTGGCATTCTGTCTGGAGTCTGCCACTTTGGGACTCTTGCTGACGTGGATCTTCTACGCTTCTTCCAGTCTTTCGTTTTCCAGGTTTTGATACTTCATTTACTCTTTTCAATCTAGTTCTTCATCTGTTATGCTCAATTGCTGAGTAGAGGCAACAAACTGGTACTATATTGAGTCACTGAGCAGCCCGTTTCAATTGAGCGTAGAAACTTGCGCTGGATTGTGATTCGGTCCAGCTGTACAGCTCATCAGTTTCCTCATTCGCTGCCCTCCACATACAAGTTTCTCTTTTAGTTCAATGGCAGAAATACAAAGTTCAGGGCAGTTTCTTTGGCCTCTTGGGAGATATTGAGAAGCTGGTGGTATACTTAGGGAACTGTCTACCTCTGTAATGCTACCCTTTAATATTGTGGCAATTTGCTCAGGGTCAGTCACGTTTTATTCTCCAACATGTCTCTCAGGGGAAGCCTGGGCTAATGGCCCTGATCACCGCCTCAACAACTTCAGTCTCTGAATGTCCTTTTCCATGCCATCTCCGATTTGACGGACTAGCTGAGGTAAGACAGCTTTCTTTTGTCCATGCTCTCCTATCTGCCACAGATTTTGAACGCTCCTTCTCAGTGTTACCTCTTGCAGAGTGTTTGCTGGTTCTGGCGAATTCTTGCGAGGAGACGGCAAAACCTCGCGCCGGGAGTGACACGTACAAGATGTTCTCGGTTCCTTTCGTTGGAGTGGGTTCTGCTTGTCCTTTTCACCAGCTGCTTTATGCCTTTAATGCAGTTTTCAATGTATGTGCTTAGGTCTGTGTAAAACTGTTCAATTTCGTCGTCTTTTTGATTCATCTCATC
This sequence comes from Chaenogobius annularis, assembly GCA_015082035.1. Taxonomy (NCBI): domain Eukaryota; kingdom Metazoa; phylum Chordata; class Actinopteri; order Gobiiformes; family Gobiidae; genus Chaenogobius; species Chaenogobius annularis. The sequence goes on along the minus strand of BJKM01000568.1, from coordinate 213,919 downwards.
TTATCGAACATGTCCTCTGCCATCATGATAAGTGCCCTCTTGTCTTTCGAAGAGTTCTCCGCTGTCCAGCCGGAACATTTCAGTCGACCACACACGTCCACGAGAAGCTCCTCTCTCCAGCTGCCACAAGCGGCACTCACTTGATCACGCAGAGGCTGTACTTTGTCATCATTGCTTGAAGATGAAGGTTCGTCTCTTGGGAAGGAGGATGGGTGATTATGATGACTCACTAGTGCCTCCTCCAGGCTGGCTCGCCAAAATATGTTACTACGTCTCGGAATGATGGCCAACTCTTCACTGGTGCAACATATTTAATTTCTTTATTTCAGCATCTGCAACAGATATCAAACACTTAATACAAGACACCGCTTAATTCTGTTGTGCGCTGTGCTTACTGACTGTATTTCTTCCCTTTTACACTTCCACTCAGACATATACTCAACAAATGTCAACAAATTACCGTCTACTAGAAAAGTACAATAAAACCCCATTTCCAAATGCTAAACATCTTTATATTTTGTGTTAATTGAACAGACTTACCGTTTACACCTGAAAAACATTTTAACTGCTTTTACAACACGCCTATGAATTTTTTTATCAAATTTTGTAACAAATGAACTGATATTCCACTTCATGTTATTTAACACTGTGTGCACCACATACCTCCTGTCTAAAATGAACCAGATTAGCTTTTAGCCATGTGCACACCTGTAGAAACAACGCAACTCCACACAACCCAATTATCACTTGTTAAACACTACATTGTCTTACTCGTGAACATATGTACAGCAAAGCAAACAAACATTCTGTTTTCACTGATCTGACTGTACTCGTCACGGACCTGCATCTGCCAATTTAGCTTCAAACATGGTGGTTAGCACCGTTGTGGCTGAATGATGTCAAACTGACAAATCACATCTTTAGCTTAATGAAAGTTACCTCAAAGGCACTAAACGAACTTCTACTACTGATAGATATCATCTGTGTTTTTTCAAACCAGCTTACCTGCACAGATATCAAACACTTAATACAGGACACCGCTTAATTCCTGTTGTTGCCTGTGCTTACTTGACTGTATTTTCTTCGGCGGGGCGTCAGAACTTAGTAGCGAAAGCATCAAGCACCCCTCTGCTGGTGACATCCGAAAACAACATCTAAACAGTAGTGATAGTTCTTGTTAATACTAGTTAAACAAAAAATATATGGGGGCAACCATTTTACAGTCTGATTAAATAACATAGTGCCACAGTATCGTAGAATAAATGTGAAAAAGAGTAAAAAGAGCTAAATGAAAATGAAAAGAAGGGGGGAAATGTAAATTACAATTTTTTTCCTGATTGTATTATTTTTGGGGGAAACAGGTAGCGTAGATCCTAACATGATATTGTTTTTGTGTTTTTTTTCTGGTTTCTCAGATGTTCTATCTCCTGGCCTGGCACTGCTCACTGTGGGCTGTGACTCTGGGAATCTGGGCTCTCTGTCTCGTGTCCAGTTACTTCTACTGAATCGCCAAGAGACCTATGCTGCAAGTCCTTTTAGTTTGGATGAAGACCTAATATCTATGGACAACTACCCTGATCTGGAGATGATCAATGGTAATGACCTTTCAATCATACTCTACGAAAAACAAGACAAATGACTTAGAAGAAGCTTTCCATGTATTTAGAGAAACTGTTCCCTGTAAAACTTTTCAGACATAGTTAAAAGAAGATCACACAAAATGAATTGAAATAAAAATCAGTTTGTTTTGTAGAATTTTGTTTTGTTGGTACAGTTTACAAATTGATCACCGTCCAAAATGTTATGAGTCATTTGATCGTTGGCGTATTCCGTATCGCTGATAGGAATTCTCAGCGGGAATCTCCAGCTCTGTCAAATCTTTCTGACAGTTTGAAACAGATCGTGTGATAAGCAACAACCGTCACATAGACAGGTGTGCACATGTCAGCAGCAGCACACATGATACTCGACCAACTCTCCTGTTGTGGGATCCGTTATACCTCCACTTGTCTCTGCATCCCTCACTGCTCCAACATGACATAACAACAAATTTCCCCCAAAGGTGTGGCGGCTCAGGCTACAACTTTATAGGAACATCATAATGCCTCATTTTAGCAGAGATCAAACTGGTACATCATTAACCAGGGAAAGTCCAGCACTGATAGCTTAAGTCTTAGAAGTAAGCGCGAGATGCAGGACAAACAAAACAAGGGAGAGGAAACTAGGAGAGTGTGCAAGAAAAGTACCGGTATTAAGGATTTCCACATTATTTGTTTAAACCAATAGCAACTGAGATAAGGTGACCCTTACAAGTTTATGTGTGTAACTGCTTTGAGATATGAGTGACAATCACAAGTGCAGCATATAGATATAATGTTAAAAAAAAAGTATATACAATGAATAATGTTTAAGAACAACACTTCTTTATATCAATATTGTGAACGCCTGTGACTCCTGTCCCAGGACAAATTCATTCTATGTGAGAGGATTATCCTAGTTTATTTTTGTCACCAATAATAACATGGAGAAAATAATAAATCTTAAACTTTTTTTTTTCCCCACTAAAGTGTGTATTGCCTCTTTCGGTGTTTCCACAATAATGTTTGCACCTGGCACGCTTCTGTAGACAGGTGCTCCACTGAGGTTTATTGGTCCATTTCTGACACTATTTGCTTTGAGATTAGGAGCCATAATTGGAGCTAATACTCAACATTAGTCATATCTGCGCACACAGAGCCAAACACAAAGAGCGCATGAAAATGTGTAGCAGGGTTGACATTTATGTACACAACGAGAACCAACGTCACCTGCATGGATCCTTGCGTGAGCACAATTGTTTCCTCTGCCTTTTGCTTTAAGCAATGTTCTGTGTGCTTGTCAGGTGTTTGGAGGCCCCTCACAGCTGGCAGCATCTCTGAGAAGTGCGGCTCCACGGGGAAAGCCCATCAAAACAAACTGGTAAGTGCCGCTAACCATTGTGAAGTTGTTTGGCCTCCCCCTTCTCTGTTGTAAGCAAACATTAGACCTTTAAGAGTTCAACTACTATTGGACAATAACTCCTGGCACAGACAGCTTCCCTCCCGTACAAAAGACCCCATTTACAAACTTGAGCCAACATGCATTTATAACTGTTGTTCCAGTTTGTCCGAGCAAATTGTTGTTGATAATTGAGGCACAATATAACAGAGGGCACACGGCGTGCAGCAGGTGTGTGGTTAATCAGTCATAGGCTCCAGGCGAAGGGGGGCAGGACTGTACGGCAGCACACAGCTCATTGCTGTGTCACAAGGGCTAAATGCCCCTGTGGGATTCTGTGGGATTCTTTTGGAGGATGCACCAATACCATGTTCAGGCAGGGGCTGCCGGGTGAGGGGTCAGGGGGTAAGCAGGGCTCGTGCATGCTGGGCTGCCGTGGAATGGATGCAGGTGCTATAAATGATCTACGATTAAGCTCCTCTTTATGACAAATCAGAGAGAGAGCGAGAGCGAGAGAGCGAGAGAGTGAGAGAGTGAGAGAGTGAGAGAGAGAGAGAGAGAGAGAGAGAGAGAGAGAGAGACTGTGTGTGTGAGCGAGAGAGAGAGTGTGTGGGTGTTTGGGTGTGTTATGAAAATGTGAAAAGCATGAATGAGCTTCTTAAGCCCTCTGCAATTATGCCAAGACACAATGAAGAGCTGGAGTGGTCAGAGTCAAGTCATACTGCCATTTACATAATACTCTTTAATGAAGCAACACGTCAGTTATTGTAAATTGTGTAGAAGTCCATATATATTTAATTTTTATTTTTTATTTTTTATTTTTTTAGGATGACCTGGAACGATGTTCTGGATCATCTTGCTCATGGATAATTGACCCAAGCCCTTCATACAATATATTTAAATCCTCTGACTCACAATGCAACTCCAGTCTAGGTATTGAAAACACACAAACTCACAGGCACACACACACACACGCTGTTCGAGGACATAAAGTTGACTTACATTAATTTCCTGGAGACTGTTACTAAACCTAACACCTAACCTATACCATAACCTTAACCTATTTTACTCCATATCTTATCTTCAAATTCTGTTGTTGATCTGATAATAAAGAATCTGTGTCATGGGGTGTCCTGTTTTTTGTCCCCATGAATTTACTCTGTATTTTAGTCCCCACAGTGTGATAAATATCCGCCCATGGTTAAGTGCTTGGTACACTGTGCCAACTTAAAGCAACTTAAAACTATAATTAATCAATGCAAGGGTCCCTCTTCATCATTATGCTCTGATCCTATAAAAGCCCACTCTTTCTGCTTTTTTAGGACCCATTGTCTCTCTTCTGTCAGTATAGTGTTTGGCGTTCTCTTGTCTCCGGTACACCTAAGCCCACTAATCCTTGCCTGGGCCAGCTGGTTTGCCGTATCATCTTTACCTGTGTGGTCGCTTGTGTACATTCATAAGTGCTGCTTTAGGTAGTGTTGACCGTTTATAGCTCAAACCACGGGCAAACTGGCATCACACTGAAAGGAAAGTAATGTAACTACACAGACTTTTGGAGCCACGTCAATCCAAACAGCATTTCCTTCCACCTTCATTTGACCACATCTGTCACTAGTGGCTCATTTGTCCACTGTCATTCATCGTGCTATAAGGCTAATGGTCCATTCTCCGCAGTATTCCTACAGGCAGCTTTAATGTCATCAATCACTTGAAAAATGATACGCCTCAGGACAATCCTCTTTTTATTCATGTAATTTACAGTTCTTGCTATAGGTTGTGTTACATGACATCACGTCATACAAACATTTATATTGCTTAAAATTAAGATGGAGACAGTCAGAATTATTTTATAGTATTTGCTGTTTAATTCTCAGATTACAAATTTGTTGACCTTTGTTGGTTTATAACTCTGTAATTACAGGCCCTAGCCACATATTACAAAAACTAGTATGTTCAACATATTCTCTGCCAGTATGAATAAAACAACAAAGGGAACTACTTATACTGGTATATACTAGTATACTAGTGTATATCACCTGCGTGTTGCCTTCAGCACAGCTAACCATTTAATGGTTGTCACTGTTTTACAACTCTCTTTGAGTCCTGCAAAGTCTAAAGAAGATGTCACAAGAACAACCCGCTGATACTGTGTGCTTTAACCTTTTGGAGGCCAAAGGCATGGTCACTCTGGGGGAGGAGTAGGTCAGCACTGGGGCACAGAGAGGTCAAACCCGCTCCATCAGGCTCTAAAAGACACCCAGTGTGTGGCATGTCTTTGTGTGAAAAGGTGATATTCAGTTCCTCCAGAGGTGTAAGGGGTCTGACCTTCAGAGTGACTCCTCGTAATGGATGAAATGACCCCGTTATGACTCTGTAAAGTCTCAGCACCAAGATAACTGTGACAAACCAGCTTTAAGAATTGAGATATTCTTTCCTATTTCATAATATTGTGGTTACAAAATATTTTAATTTCATTTGGTTATTTAGTTAGTAAAATTGAAGGGTAAAATATTTTCTAATAAAGGTAGTAACATTTTAGATTGGTGTTTTTTAAGGAACAGAACAGCTACAATAGTGGTTTACTTGGGCAGTTTAAATAAATTGTTGTTGTTGTTGTTGTTGTTGTTGTTGTTGTTGTTGTTGTTGTTGTTGTTGTTGTTGTTGTTGTTGTTGTTGATGTTGACCTACATTAATGGAGTTTCCACAAAACTCACAAAGCAGATCTTTGTCCAGTTTTGCTCATCAGGAATAACCCCCTTTGCTTCACAATCATTTTAAATATATTCATAGTATTTAGCATTCAGCTGTTACTGAAAATGTTCGTATACAAATGAATGTAGTTCTGCAGGGGCTGCAAGGAGCACTAATCTGAACTGACCCTTGCAGATTGTTTTGCTGGATTGAGGATACAGCACAGATTATACCAGGGGAAACACGACGATGTTGCTAGCAGAGATTAGTCGTGTAGTGAACAGGGATCGTTTGCCCCCAGAGGACCACACACTGTCAGAGTAGCCATGCCACTATTGTCTCTAAGCCATTTGCAGTGTGGAAGCACCAGCCATTGTCTCCCAAATCCATCAAATCTCCACAGTTTATCCAAGTTTCCCCTAAAAAAAACTGAACTCAAGCTCTTTGATTGGCACTTGTCAAGGCTGGAATGACGTGTCATGAGAGCCTTCCATAAAGGGACCCTGAAAGAGAAATCCCTTGCCCATGAATAATAATTTGGTAAGGATTTTCCCTTTTATGCACCCTGCTTGATTCCTCTATTCTTTGGGGAGATAGAGAAGTAAAGGCTCTGGGTGGCATCTGTGAATAGGCCTGGTGCTCTCATTGTGTTGCCGATGCTCATCCTTTTCTCAAACATACAAAAAAAGCTGATAAGTCCAACCTTCTTGTTTCAGGCTGGTGCCCTGGATGCTGAAGGCCATTCTGTGTTTGGGCAGATTCTACATCTGTATTATATCTGGTGGCCTCTTTGTAATTTGGTGTAGAGCTTTTAGTTGGCCTCTCACAGCTAAATCCAGCTATCAGTTCTGTTCAGACGCAGAAGCCTGAAGTGACCAGTAATCATTAAACATATTACGACCCCCAAGAAGTGTGGTTGGGGGATGCGGACAAAGGCTACTTTTTCCCTATGTTTTGGGGACAATTTCTGAAACATCTTCTCTTTGTGACATTTACTTACTGTTGAGCTTTAGTTTGTATATTAATATGGCATTGGTTTGTGCCCTTCCCAAAGCAGCTTTCTCAAATGACAGCTCTTGTTGATTGATTAACAAATTATCCAAACTAAATCTACAAAAATACATATAAACATCACACAAACATCAAAACATGTCTTAGTGGGAGTAGACAGTTTTGTTTTTTGTGTTTGTTAGATGTCCAACATGTTCTGTTTGTCTTTAATGTCATTGTGTTTGTTTGACGGAGCAGCTTTTTAAATTAATTTATTAATTTATTAATTTATTAATGTATTAATTATTAGTTAAGACAAATTTCCGATCCTAGATCTGACAATAAAATATTATCTATCTATCTATCTAGCTACATGGCAGCAAATTACCTCCTGGGAAATGGAAAGCCAGTACACCATTTCCACATAATAGTCTTTATTGTTGATTCTGATTATTTAGTTTGTCTTGTTCCACGTACATAGCCAAATTACAATACTATTACTCCCTAACAAAAGTACAATTTCAGTGAATATGATTTTCTGTGAAGATGATTGAGACATTCATTCTTTTAATTAGGTGTGAATATATTTATAAAGGACCGCTTGAGTTTAAGGACAAGGTTTGAATAGTAAAAAAGTTGTCATTTGTGTTGCATATAAAAACCATAACACATGATTAATATGCTGCTGAAAAAAAATGTAGATTATTAAGATAAATTATTTTGTGTATTTTGTGACAGTCTCTATGTGTTTGGGGGCAGTGTGGTGGAAGACAGCCTGTCAAATGAGACATCGCTCCATCCATCTCTGCGGCTGACCCTTTTACACGAGGCAACATAATAAATGAATTCATGTCAACACATTCAGAATTGCATTGTCGCTGCCCGATAGTTCTTCTCCAAACCAAGCTGTTATGAGTAACGCTATCTACAATGCACTTTTAAAGGTGCACTTTGTAACTTTTCTGGTTTAGTATCTGTCACCTACATGTCTTCCTCGTCATTTCCTTACCAAGAATGTGCCAGATGGATAGCATTAAACTGATCCATCTGGCATTTCTTCAATTACCAGTGTTTCCAATGCCTTAAAATACACTGAAAAACCTGCATTCTTAGGGGGAGCGGGGTTGCCTCTCCGCAGACCTTATCGAGAACTTGGCCTCCTGACATTACCTGCTTGTCTCTATGGAGTTAATATAAGCTTAATACCATGACTGTGGAACATTCCAGGCAAAGCAAAAACATCTCCATAGAGGCGAGCAGTTGGTGGACCCTCCACCAGAAAGGTTACTTTGCACCTTTAAATGAACACTTTTGTATACATGATTAGACGGGGACAAAATGGAAGGAGAAGAAGCAGACAATCCTTCCCTTCCTTGGGCTCAAATCTGTAGTGAGTTATTCATTGTCTCCATAGAATGAAGTGTTCATGCACACTTTGTTTTGGAGATAATAAGATTCCTAATTGCTTGGTTTGTGAAAACATATTTAGATTTTAGGGAGGTAAATATTGCCTCAATAGTATCCAAAAGACTGCACTGAAAGGTAACTCTAGCCTTTAACAGAACATTGAAAGAGAATTAGGCCTGATTAAAGGATAATCAGTCTGAAGTGTTTAGTGCTGAAAACTTTTTTTTTTTAATGCTATGCTGTTTGAATCCACTGTTTCAGGATCTTTGGAGCATGAGGTGGCCCCATATGAGCAGCCCTCCAATTATTTAGGGTTTGCTGAAGAGGATGAGGAGGGATCTCTAACAATAGAAAGAAGTGAAGAAGACCGAGACAGGAAGTGGGAGCAGAGAAAAACGAAGGCCCTCAAAATGCTTTCCAAACTACAGGATGACGCCCCTCACCAGTCAACAAGCAGCAAAGATCATGCAAACTTTGAAGACTGTAAGTTCAGGGAGATACTGACATTAAGGCACAAAGCACATTCATAAACACACATACATGACTAAGGCTTTGTATAATTTTGTCCAAATATAAACAATTTCAAGATAAATGATGTTGACCACTCATTGCTGTAATATCCACAGTATGGGAACACATTATGTTTCTGAAGTATGCTGGGAAGACTTCCCCAGTTTCAAGCACCTGATTATTTTTGTTCTCCCTCCAAGCATTCAGAGATTGTATGGGCACATGCTTCCAACAATCATCATATTCACCTAAGGTCAATGTTAAAGAGCTGACCTTTCCCAGAGGTCATTAGGGTCAGAGTTCATCTGTGAGAGAGCCACCTTGTATTGCAGCTTTAGCATATTTAGCATATATTGTGAGAGTGTAATCTTCATATAACCTCATATAAGACAAATGTGTGTAGCAGAACGTTTCTACTGACCAAGCGTGCTGACAAACACTCATCGTGACTCATTGTTTTGCCTTTATTTTTTTCTGGGGGGGTCATTGTTTGAATGTGCCCTCTTGTTGCTGCTCATTAGGTGGTGAAAGGACCAACTTGATGTAATTGGTTTTGTCCAACACTGGCCAACATACTCTCAATACAGAGAAGCCCCTTCCCACACACACCTTTCTATAACTTCCTGTACGGCCATTCAACTCAGGGACACTCTGTGGTTGTCATCCATCAGCAGCGACTGCCATATTCTCAGTCAATAGAGTTGACAATGTGTATTTAAGGATGAGAGCTGCAAGACCAAGGTCTAGAGCTTTTGATGAGACTGCTAAGTTATCAAATTATTCTGCTTGATAAAATAATTTGCACTGCCTTTTAGATTTGTGACAACCTATATTAAGCTTATATTTTTCAGGAAAAAGATTAAAATGCACTCATACATGTAGATTCCTTTAGCCTTCAGCCAAGAAAAGTCTTTATGGCTTTTGAAAATGGACTTCTCTTTATATAGTTTTGAATGTCAGTTCATTACATGTGGACAGCACCGTACGGTGATGAACCCAATCAAGCCTACAATCTATTTTAAAGGTTCTGTTGTAAAGTGTAGTTACAGGCTCCCGCGTATAATTGGTGGTGATTGGTCGGATTTTGATGGTGCTCTCTGTAGAGCACGCGTAGTATTTATAAGTGGCTGACAAATAAAGTTTCTGATCAGAGAAAATTATGGTTTCCTGGATGAGTGAAAGTGCAACTCAGTCTTTTTCACATCAACAAACAGCCATCGCTTTTGCAGATCAGAGGAAAATTTCATATTGATAGGGTTTGAATCAGGATGGGAATTAAACCATAATGTCATCTGAATATTTCATTAATAGATCATTAATAGAACGAAGGAAAAGTAAAGGTTTATATATATATATGGCTAGTAAAAATCCTTAAGGATATTTACTCTGGCGTTACTCTTTTTCGAACAGGGCAGACTCAAACCCTTCATCTTTTACAAAAGCCTGAGGGTGCATGTTCAGCACCAGCAGGAGTGGGTTGAACCTCGGTAAACAAAGACACACGCAGCAGCCTCAAACCACAACACACGCTCCCTGAGCGTGCCATAAACACTCCCAAACAAGCTCTAAAATCATCTGCTGTGTGCAGCACCAGATCTCCAGAGATAACCTCACAAAGCAAAATCATCTGCTATTATTGCCCTCCGGTCCTTGACATGCTGCCATTAATAAGTCCATTGAGGGGCAGGGCTCTGTTTGTACATTGTATAATAGACTCTTTGACAGATTTACTTTGCTCACTCCCTTGTTACCGCTCTTTTTTCTCCCCTGAATACAGTAGGCACACTACCATACATCAATAGGTGAGCTGTTTGTCTGCCCAGTCTTTGTGGACTGATTGTAAACACATAGAAGGATTCAATACCAAAGGCTGAGCATACATGCGTTACATAAAGGCACTGTGTTGTGAGGACACTATGTGCATCCTCAAACAAGTCACTCCAGCTTTTCAGTAACTATAGGACATTTTAAAAGTACTACTAAAAAGTTGAATTAGCGATTCTTTTTTGTTCTGTTTAACTTACAGTCTGTACAAATTCGAATTGTGTTTAATGTTTGCCTCTTACAATGTACAGATCACCCAGGGGGGAGGAATATTAGTTTGCTCTAAATCCTTTCACTTGTTTTGGAGCTGTATATATGGGCCATGTTGCCCTGCCATTCTCCTGCTATTAAAAAGGGGGTCACCTACTCCGTGCTTTTCAATATGACCTTTGTTTAAGAAATTATGGGACACTATCCAGTGTTGGAACAAAGAAAATGGAAAACAAGAGTTTAACAATAGATCTCTGTGTGGACAGGTCCTAGCAACATTCCAGTTTCACTAATCACTTTGTTTTTTGTGTTTATTTGTTTGTTTGTAACACTTGCATACAATATTGTTAAACATTAACATGCTTTTATATATATTTTCGTTCGCACATTATAGTGTTTCATAATGTATTTTTTCATACTTGTGATATGTTTGACATGAAGACTCAGTGTCTGCAGTGGGGGGTATAAATCATACACAGTCCAGTAACAATATTTGTCAGAGGAGCGCTCGGTGTGTTTTTCATCTGTCAGCTGCAGACATGGAAAATGACATCCAAGTGCGTGTTAAATGAGTTGTGACCTGGCTGTTTGCAGCCTGCCACCAGTGCCCAAGTATTGACTCTGCAAAAGAAAAGGAACAAACCTGAAAAACAAACCCTGGTGAAAGCGAGAACCTCCCTGCTCATCATCATCATCATACCCCTATTCTTCCTCTCTCAATTGCAACTGAATCGCCTTGGTCTCATTACAGATTATGGCCTGAGCGGAATGACTCTCGCCTTTCTCCACACAGGCCCCGTCTTGATTAACATTTTCTGCTAGGCTTCACACTAAAGGCTCAACCTGTGCGCTTTAAAGGCGTGGTGAAAAAAGCCATCAAGCGCTGGAGTGGAATCAGATAAGGCTATCAGGCAGGAGGCTTTACTGCCTGCTTTGTCCCTCAGTTCTGCCCGCCTTTGCTTCCTCCCTCAATCTCTCACTCCACTGCACCTATTGTCCCGTGGATGTGGTGCACCCTACAGCCACAGACCCATGGCCTCCCCTACCACTGTGTCTTAACATACTCAAATCCAATTTTGATCTGTTTTCATCAACAGTCCTGTTTATGTTAGTGAATTCTCTTAAATACAGAAAATAAAAAACTCAGTCCTCAGAAACGTATTGTCATTGAACCAATTTGAATCTCTTTAGTGCATTTGACCTTGTAGAGACTGCATCTTGTTATAACATTTAAATTCTTATTGGACATTCAGTCTATTACTTGTGCTGCTGCAGGTGGCTATCCCTGATCCTCAACTTGCCTGCTTGTGGTTTTATTCACCCTACGCTGCCTCGCGTTACACTTCAGCAGATTGCTGTGTCTGATCCATGTTGGAAAAATGTAAATGTTCATGTCTCAAGAATAGGCCGAAATCTCTGTACAAGCAGAGAATGGTAACTCTTGATGCTATAGCTTGTGAAGAAATTTGCAAACAGATGTGCAAAGCCAGTTTATACGTGTTTTGATCAATCAAGCTTCAACAAGTAAAGTTGACTAGATTTCAATGTAATGTTTTGCATGTGAAAAGATGAGGCCACAGAATGGCTGGTTTTGATTAGGCATAAGCTGATAAATGGCAGATCTGAACTGCCCCCTGCTATTGCAGAGAAACCCCAGAGGTGCAAGGCTATGGGTCCAGCCTGATATAAACACTGTTGCTCTTCTTTCTTCTCCACACCAAATGAATGCTCCCATTATTCAGTAGACTCATTCTCATTTTCTAGATTGAAGTGGCAGCAGCTTAAAAGCCCCCACTACTTCCCTCCCCCTATTCCTAGTCTAGCCTTTCCAAATTTGCTTAATGAAATATTCATGGCAGTGCTCAGCTAAACTTAAGCATCTACGTTGTATTTAGTCATTAAACATTTCAGTAAATTAATTTGTGACATAAAAATCCATTACTTTTCTAACTACATTTCTCTTCACAGACATCACTGGCCGACTGCTTTGAGTTATGCTGTTTTTAGCAATAATCTGACAATATTATTATTATTATTATTATTATTATTATTATTATTATTATTATTATTATTATATATTTTTATTATTATTATTAAATTGTTTCCACTTTTTTCTATACAGTTGACTTTTTGGCAAAATATTGCATTTTTAATCAGGAAAAGCTGGCTGAGTACAAAAGAGCTTTTGAAGAAGTGAGTTTTTTCAGTTGGACCAATGTTTCCTGCTGATGTTTCTGTTTGTCTCACACTTTATATTTTTTCCATGCATATTTTAGGAAGATGGGGATGGGGATGGATACATATCTTGTCTTCAAGTTCTATGTGCATTGAAAAGCATTATCCCCCCTGAGCTACTGTCCGAAGAGGAAGAAATCTATGTTTACAGGGTTTGTTCTTTATTGAAATCGCTTCAAAAATCTACAAACATGAATATGGGTAAGAAAAGTAATATGTTGCTGTGTTTCAGATTCTGGAGATGGTGGACTTCAGGGTCACTGATGGGCTTGTGGACCTCAGACTGTTTGCCGTGATTGCCAGTCTGGCCCAAAAGATAGCCACCATGGAGTGAGTGACCGACAGAACATGATAAACTTGTTAATTAATTTACTGTCCCACTCATTACTCATGCAGTCTATTGCTCTGGTTGTCTGTAGCCTTTATCACAGTGTCAGTGTATGGGTACCCATATGCTGCGGATTCCCACACACAGAGCTGTTTCATGCCTGAGGGTCTATGATTCTGCACACACAGGAGTTGGTGCAGCCACCCTCCTCCGGAGGTCTGTGAGGGTCAAGGCCCACTCTCGTTGGCCTAGCCCCAAAGTGAGAGCTCCCTCTCAGTCATTGCAGAGTCGGGTCATGGGTCCTCAGATTTACGGCCACTCCTTTGTGTTGTGCTTAGACTGACTGGGGCTGAACAGCCATGGTGTCGGCTCTGTATAGAGCCAATTATACTAATGATAATGAATGTTCACATTAAACTTCTTCCGCAAAAGTCAGTTTTATAATTCAGATAAAGTTTAGAAGTAGCATCCATAATGCCCCCTTTTTTCTCAAGACAATAGCATCCTTCTGTCACCGCCTCAACTGGATTGATCCTATTACCTGTTTCAGTAAATCCTGTTGTCTCTAATCCAAGATTAGAAATGAGCAGTAACAGTAGTTACACAATCAGTCTTTCTGATCATGTAAGATGCTCTATCCCAGATTTATATTACTTGTATTTTAAAATCACAATGGTCGACCAGATCCCATGACTTTAGCACTTCTTTTAAACACGGTTTCTTTTTCTATGCCTTCTGTGCCTTTTGTAAACCTTGATTTAGGCCGTCTGTGCCTCCCAACATGTCCAACTTCAGTTAACCAGTCTCTACAATATAATAAGCGATTTTCTTGTAGTGCTTTTATAGACTCAAACTTGCTTTACAATTGTATGCATTGGTTAGTCCATACTCAATAGTGACACACTTATTCACATGGAGTGACTTCTGTGGAGCTTTATGTCATGCAGCTAAGTGGCACTGTAGCCCAAGACAAATATCCTCTTGGGGACAATAAAGTTTACCCTACCGTACCTTATTTTGTTACCATACAGGCCTTTGGGCAGACTGACAGACAAGTTTCTGTCTCTTACACACCGCATTGATATATATAGGCAAATGAACCATTGTCTCCTCAGTTAAAACAAAAACAATATTTGTCAGGAATCAAAGCACAGATAATGTCTTTATAGATTCCTCATTTAGCGTGTGGGAAACAATTGAAAGCTATTTAAGTGGTGTATTGTGTATTCTACTTTTATTCTACCGCCAAAACTTTGGGCATTACGTAAACAAGAAGTTGGCTGTGTTGGTCTCAGCGGGGATCCACAGGAGTTCTGACAATAGAAAATGGGTTAGGCAACTATTATCCTCCTCAATGTCCATCACCAGACTCTGCCCCTCGTTTATGCTAACTATTATCACGCCAGTCTCCCTAGCTTACCAGCATTTGGACTCTTTTACTGCAAACCAAGTGCAATTAATGATCATTAGCTGCTCTGTCTTTTTTCATCTCCATCAAGCCCCTGCCCGCATTATGGTTTGCAGACAAGGGCCAATCTCAGCACAGGGCCACTCAGGCGTGGACTGCACTCAATGGCCTAACGCTTGTCCATTCTTTGCAGTAACAGGTCATTCAGCCCACTGTGGGGGGGGGCTCATTAACACTGGGTGCTCGTTATAGAAGGGACGACGGTGCCTATGCCACACGCTGGACGAGAGAGCTGTGTCCTCGTCTAATTATCTAAGTAGACCTAGTTCTATTGGTTTGAGGATGGACATCCCTGTAGCCCTAGCCTAGCCCTGTTTTTTTGGGGGGTTTTTTTGTTTTCCCTCCTCCTCTAACAAACCCTGCACACCCTGCCTTGTCATCCCCACTCCCCAAATTTGAGCAGTTTCACCGTTACTATGGCGGAATATGTCTGTGTACCCATGCATTGTTTTGCCACTGTGAGCAACCACAATAGACTCAGAACACTTTACCATCATGCTGGATTGGATAAACCCGCCAAAAGCACACAGCCTATGTTCTCATTAGTTTCCTTCAAGAATGTCACAGAGTATTTTAATTTGTACAAGGGCAATAAAATGTTCTTGTTGTCTGTTTTTATATTGTTTTTTTCTTCTTCTTCAGTGACTTTATGCGCTCCCTTATCAGCAATATAGATTTTCGTTCTCTGGAAGTGAAGCTCTTCAAGGCCAAGGTAATACTCTGAATGTTTATTTAATTTTGTTCTAATGGTTGAAAAAATTCCTTTTTAAAAACATAGTTTCTCTTTATATGTGAGGAACAGATTACTCCTTGCGGAAACTTTGAAGTGCAATGCCAAAGCATGCTTTGTATTTTGTATGTCAACCACTCAACACTTGTGCATTGAAATGAGGGAAGCGAGCCAGTTAGAAAAAAAGAGGGTGCTTTTCCCTTTTCATAGATTAGCATGGCCCTAATCTCATTAAAGTCCCCAGCAGTGAACATGCTGTCCAGTCCGCCCAGCCCTGTAATCAGCCTCAAACATACAGAACCTCTCAAATAGACCTGTTCTGTCCCTCCACCTGGACGTTTACTGAGGTGTTTGTCCCTCCTCCACTCCACACTAGCCACTTAGAGGCAGAGCAACATGAAAGCCATTGGCCGCGGGTGTGCGAGGCGAACCCCTGGCCAGGTAGGCAGGCTATGTAATTATAGAGCTGTTAGGGATAGGGCTGTTAACAGCAGCGTGGTGAGGAGAATGGGATGATTGCTTGAGGGATTATTCCCTCCCCCAACAATTATTTCCTCGACGGACTGCGTTAACTGTGCAAACAGGTGCACTCAAACAAGGCCAATGTAATCTGAAGCCAGTCTGACTCCGTGGCTTGCACTCTGACAGTTGTGTAAACTCATATCTGCATAAACATCCTAATCCACTTTCAGTGTTGTGTGTGTTGTTATCATGCAGAAGCTGTTCCTATGTCTTCTAGAGGAGCAGACAGGTGACGGGACATCCCAACAGATGTATATCAGCCCAGAACAGGTGATTCTAGAGTTAAAGGCTGGGGGCATCTGTCTGGAGCAGGAGGCAGTGATCAGAATGGAGATCCAGCACATTCCCCCTTTAGATCTACTGGACTTTCTGGCCTATCTCCCTTTATTCATGCTAATACACAAGTCTGTAATTGCCAACCCTTTAGAAGATTTCAGTAACTCATGAGTCTTCACAACCATTAGTCAGTATTGCACTCCATCTTAACACTACACATGCATCGCTCACAATTTTGTTTTTCAACAATGTCTCTGACGTAAATTTAATGAAACAGCTAAAACATGATTGGGCTTTTAGGGGTGAGATTTTTTTTTAATTTTTATCTGGCCTCAGTAAAGTTTAAGAGCTGTCTGTGGTCCTGAAATGACTTTATGGATCTTATTTGGAGCAGTTTAACCTTTTTTCTAGTTTAGATATATAGATTTCTGATCCGTCAACTGTCATTTTATTTATTTTCATATTATATGATTATCAAAAGACACTGATAAATATAATGATAAGATTCACTAATATTGTTCAACTCTTTGTTTTTGTTCATGCTTGGCTGAATGGTCACATCGGGCAGTGGGCAAAAAACTATGATTCTTTGGTCTGAGATGTGTTTGGGATTTCTAAATTTACAAGCTTTTTGTGAAACATTTGGTTCTGTTTCCTTAGAATTCGACTTATACGCCACAGATGTATAGGCTATGCTATATTTAGTACAGGCTATGCTATATTTAGTACAGGCTAATAACTATACTGTGGAAATAGAATCTCTTGTTTCATTTACCAACCTGAGTTTTGGACATCTGAAGACTGATAATTAAGTGTTTATTTTCTAAATTGTTATTATTAGCTTTGGCCTATTAAAATATTCGTATGCCTACTGCCTTAAACTCGTCTCAGTTATTTTTTTTTTTTTAAAAACAAATCAAATCTTGTTGTTAAAACGTACAAAAAATTAAACTTAGCCTTTATTATCCTATTGTTGTTGTTATTGGTGTTATTGGTGTTGTAGTTAAATATGTACGTTGAAAGCAGAAAGTCTGGTGTGGTCCATGGACTGTGGCGCGCGCCTCCATCAGGAGGCACACGCCATCTGCGCGCGTCTCTGTCTGAGCCCTGCACCACTGCCCCATTCACTCATTAGAGCAGACACGCGCCTGACTGTTGCCGCCCTCAGACCTGCCAGACTTCATTTGTGGAGTCCAAAACTCAATAGTTTTTAACGTGGCTCATACAGAAGTGCATTAGAGATCGCATTTTTTCTTCTGTAAGACTAAGCAAACAATTACTTTATGCATCATCTCACATTAGGCCTACGTTTAGGCCTCATTTATGCTCTTCAGTGGCTATCATTGTTATACAGGTGATTCTCAGAAAGAAAAAAAGCAAAGACAAAAAACAATGAGAGTTTGTTGTAATTTTTTTTATTTTTGTGCAGAAAATAGACTTCATATTTACCATGTATTAATGTAAGGAAAGTAGAAAATGGCAATAGGCCTATAAAATACAATGCATGGGCAAAGCTTTCTGTTTGGACAATAGCTGCATATTTTTGATCATTGTACTTCATGACGTATAAAACATTGGTTTTCTATTAAATAAGACACATCGGTGCTATAATAAATTGTGGAGTGTCAAACTCCTTCTGGAGACATCAAACATAAGAGCCAGAGAATAAAATAGACACGTCTATAGGCAGGATGTAAAGAACTGCACAATATAGACAAACTATTTACAAAAGTAGTGTACAAAACATCTACGAATAAATCTCTTTGATACAAAAATATGTTAATACATCTCAAAAACAGCTCAATATATATTCTATAAATTCTTGACTTGGAAGCATTTATGTGGAGATTTTTTCGAGAATGAGATTGGTTTAGCATAGAGAACAGTAACGTGTTAAATAATGTTTAATTATGTTGCAGAAGAGCGCACTTTGGGGGTGTGTCATAGTCTCTCGTGGAAAATATTGCAGAGTCCCATGCTGCCAGGGCTCGAGGTCCATAAATCCTTTGGCGCTGGTCTCTGGCCTGATGTCCTCATCTTGCAAGACTTTAAAGCCCTTTGCTGAGAGGACCAGACCAAAGCATAAATACAGTGCAACTTGTCTTGTCCGGGACTATAAGCATTCCTGCTATCCCATGGCGCACCGCAGCAACGAAATCTAGCCCTACTTGTCTTTATTTATAACTTGTCTTTATTTATATGCCATTCAGAAGCTCACCTCAACTGCTCAGAACCAGTTGGTAAAGTCCAGAAGCTCCTGCTCCTCTGGACTTAGTGGGTCGTAAGAGCCCTCATCTGACGAGTAGGAAGACACAGGTGAACCGGCCATAGAGTTCATATCAGCGGAGTATCCTTGTGACATTGTAGGGGACATGACGCCCGCTTGAAAGGCAGCACTCACTGCGTCGTGTTCATCCAGGAGCTGCTGCAGAGCACGGATGTACTCCACAGCAGACCGTAGCGTCTCCACTTTACTCATCTTCTTATTGGCCGCGCCGTTGGGCACATGCTCACGCAGTGTGGCAAACCCGTTGTTGACCAGTTTGACCCGGTTGCGCTCCCGCTCGTTCCTGCGCGCAACCGCGTGCGGCTGCTGCTGTGGAAGCGTGTACCCAAAACCCGCGAAATTCAGTCTCCTTTTGCAGCGCAGCAGCTCTGGAGAGGATGAGCGCTGCCTCTTGGACTGCTTGGATGCAGACTTGGTGCTGCCCTGGGTGCTGTCGGTGGGGCTCAGCGGGATGCTTTGTGCCGTTGTGGAAATAAAACACATTGACGGCATCAGCTGCTGGCTCTTGTGAAGTTCCATCTTGGCAGCAAACTCCATTCCTCACGATCTCTGGGCGTGCGTCTCGCTCGTGCCTTTCACGTGGGGATCTCTTGACGTAGGCTTGGTTGTTTTTAGTGGGTTGTGCTCTGGCCCGCTCCCTCACGCGCTCCTCAACGCTTCTCTGGGACCCCACAGAAGACGCCACTGCTTTTCAATCGGCCTGGCCTGTCCGTTAGCCACGCCTTTTGGTCGCGTGGATTCACCTAGTGCTCCTGCCGTTCTGTGGAGCGCACGACGGACGCGTGCCACTTAAGCACTAAACAAACAGTCGCTGCTGACTTTCCATCTATAACCAAAGGAGGGGAGATGTTGGATATAGCGTTCTACTATAACAAATAGCACAATAAGATGTTAGATAGACCTAAATTATATTTTGACTTATTTGGTTTAAATGTGAATTTCAGTCTTTGGCAGGATGTTATCAAACATTAGCGCACTAGTCAATTAGGTCTACGTGATGAGCAGTTTTGTTTTTAGTTCACATGTTGTTCTTTTTATTAAAAATGTATCTCTTTAACAGCTGCAACTGGCCTAAGTTAGCCTATACTGTTTCACAAAAGCACAAGTGTGATGATGGCACTCATTTTGAAAATGCAAGATTAGGTTGAAGAAAAGCATGTGCGTAAATCACATCAGGCTCTTTCTTAAAGGCCAAATGCCGTCTTGTGCTGTTGTTCCGTTGCGTTTCAAAACGTTTTTCATTTAGGTCTAGAAGCATTGTACAGCAAGGCAGAATTATACACTTTGATAAGAACAGATCATCAGCTTCTCACAGGCGGAACGGAGGGGCCAGAATGTATTTGGGCAGGCTTTGTCCTTTATGATTTGATACACCCGATGGTTACAGTGGCGTCGACGCTGCCCATTATTGTCCCATTGAAAAGTGCAGCATTTTAAAGATGTCTTTCAACGCAGTGGCAACCCAGTCCCTCTTTTGTGTTGTGTGGGCTACAGGAGTGCGCGCATTGAAATACACATAAACGCAACACGCCAATTGATCGAGGCAAGTGTAGATTAAAAAATGCGCCTGCAAGGCCCCGCCCGTCTCTCCCTGGAAAAGTGGAGTCGTACCCTAATAAATTGTGTAGCCTATTTTTTCGGGCTTGGCAGAACCATTCAACTGAAACTTGCATTGAACAAGCCCCCAAACATTTTTTTCTTCCTCCCCCGCTCTCTCTCGCTCTCTCTTGGGCCCCCAGCAAGAGTTTGAAAAGGGAGTGTGGATTCTATTCAGCGCTTCCCGCAGCCTTTGCCATCGTATGGCTTTTCTGAAACTTATCCTGCCTTGCAGTGTGTTCCCAGAGTCCAATTAGTGTTTAGTGAGCGGACTTCACTCTACTGCGCCTCTCTAGAGGCGAAAGGGCGCCCTCCACTTAAGGGGCTTTCCTGTCATAGCCCAGGCACAGAGAGTGTAATAATTAATAGTCTATGCGATATGGAGGTGTTGCTTTTTTGTTGTTGTTTTTTGTCATTATATACCTCAACCTAGTTAATCAACTTGGCTGTAGGCCTGTGTTGTTAAATGTTATAATCTACAGCTGCTGCAAACTTCTCAGTAGCCTATATTGAAAAGAGCTGTACAACTAGTCTCCATTCAAAGTTTAATAAAAGTAATCTGAAAAGGCTTCTATAAGGAGCCTTGACAAGCAACACTGACTGTGGTCGGGGTCGACACTGCAGCAGGAAAGACTGCCCTCTATTGGCCAATATGAAACTGGTACAATCGTTCACGCAAAAATCTTGGTCACTATTTTGTTACATTCATCACTGTTTTGCAATTGATTTATTGCCATGCTTTATGCACGTGTATATATAACAAAGAACGAGATTACATAAAATACAATTTCAAGGTAGCGACTTGAGCTTCCGTACATGTTGTCACGTGTCTTTGTTTACAAGGAAGTGCCTTTTCGCCGCGTCCTGGTCAGTTCTGGTTTGGTTTGCCGATTTGCCTCGCAAACGCGGAAAAATGCGAATAGTAAAGCTTTTTTTTTTTTTTACTATTTTGAAGAAAATATACTTGAATTGTGTGGTTTTATTTAGTACTCTTGCTATCGCTCCGTAAATGCACCTCGTTCTCATGTGTTCTGTTGTATTTGGGCATCAGTAGAAATGAGGTCCCTCAACTACGTTCAACGAGTTAGTTTGGATTTTACAGGAAACCTTTTCCCTCACGCCATTTGCCTTGGGGATGCAGACAACGACTCGGTGAGAATGATAAATATAACCGTGACACAAAACTATGAAGTACACCTGAGTACACTTTTCCCCTGATCGTTTGTTGTAGTTAAACGAGCTGGTCGTTGGAGATACAAGTGGCAGATTGCTTGTGTACAAGTCTGATGATTCTAAACCTTTAATCACAAGAAGTTGTGTGGGCATGGTGAGTTTGTGTCGATTGTTTTCACTTGGTAATGTAAACACTTAAATAGACAACGTGTATTATATTTATATTTATATTTATATTTGCTCCCTCCAGCTCACTTGCGTTGCTATTGGGGATGTATGCAACAAGGGTAAGGTATGTCAAAACACACTAATCTCCTTAAATGATCCCAGGAAGATCTTGTCTCATTATTTTGTCCCTAGAACTTCGTGGTGGCTGTGGGTGCTGAGGGCTGGTTCCACCTCTTTGACCTGACAGCATCGGGGAAAGCAGATTCAACAAGTCAACATGAATCACTTTCTTCTGATGACCAAAGGCCGCTTTTCACCCAACACATACCTGCCAATACCAAAGTGATCCTCATTAGTGACATAGGTACTGTAATACTTTCAAGGCAACACTTCTGCCCTCTTCAATGGTTAAAGTCTCCTCTGCTCCTGGTGGTAGATGGTGATGGTCGCTGTGAGCTGGTGGTGGGCTACACAGACAGAGTGGTGCGAGCTTTTAGATGGGAGGAGCCCTCGGATGCTTCAGACGTAGGATCTGGACAACTTGTTCTTCTTAAAAAATGGCTTCTGGAAGGGCAGGTACGTTACTAACCTGATTTATTTTCCACAACATTCATTGAAAATTGACCTTTTTTTGTTACAGGTGGATAGTTTGACGGTAAACCCTGGTCCAGAGGGGTTACCAGAGCTCATGGTCTCTCAGCCGGGATGTGGTTATGCTATTCTGCTTTGTTCCTGGACACAACAGGACTCGTCCAGCTCTGGAGAAGAGACTCCTGCCACTCCTGGAAGGTGCTACAGAGTTAATGAACGTAACAAGATTCAAAAATTATATATAATTCAACACATTTTGTTAACAGTGAAGGACCCTCTCGAGATGTGATTTTGCACCTGACGACTGGAAGAATTCATAACAAAAATGTGTCCACTCACCTTATTGGCAGCATAAGTAAAGGTAACACCCGACCCACTTTGTGTAATACTTTGCCACAATAATGACTTTACATTTCTACTATTATTTTCATTATTTTGATTTATTCGATTTTCTAACATTCTCCTCACAGGTTCAAAAGAAGAATCATCCAAATGTGGACTCTTTGCTCTCTGTACATTAGATGGTAATGTCAAGTCTTTGAATCATATGAAACACTTAACAAAGATGAACACAAAAGAGGGACCTGTGGCCTAAAAATCACTTTCTGCGATCACATCCTCGTCCTCCTGCAGACAACAATTGAGAGTCATTAATATCTAAAGGAGAGCGAGCTTTCAGTTTACCACATTTGAACAAGAATTCCTTTGCTCCCCAAACCTCCGAAAAAAACAGAGTAAAACTTAAAAAGCATACTCAAATTAAATAGATTTATAAATGTTTGATGTTATCTTGAAATGAGACTCTTAAACAGTAACTTTAAATTATTCATTATGTTTTTGGAAATAATTGTGCATTTTGTTTCCTTCTGTATTTTTAGGAACCATTTAACACCATGTCCTTTGATGTTCTCTCTCTTTTTTACTTTTTACGTTAATAGGAACTCTGAAATTGATGGACAGCTCAGAACAGTTGTTGTGGTCAGTCCAGGTTGACCACCAGCTATTTGCTCTGCAGAAGTTGGATGTCACTGTGAGTTTTTATACATCATGTAGAAAGTTAGCCTTCCTGGATATTGTTGACATATTAACAACTTAACAATAACTTTGTGTTATGTGCCTGCTTTTCTCCAGGGTGACGGCAGAGAAGAAGTAGTTGCTTGTGCTTGGGATGGTCAAACCTACATCATTGACCATAATCGGACAGTGGTGCGATTCCAGTTTGATGAAAACGTCAATGCCTTTTGTGCAGGTAAAGTACAAACCAGTAGGAGGCAATATTGAGCTTCAAATGTGGCAATCTGCTTTCCTGAGTCTCTTTCAATGATATCAAATCTGATCTCATCTATGCATCCCTGTTTTGAACTGTATTAGATCAGTGTGTGTGTTTTTGTGGACAATGAGCTCAACTGTTTCCTCTAATGATATGTTTGCTCTCTCCAGGTCAGTACACATGCAAGGAGGGTAAAAACAGCCCCTGTCTAGTTTATGTCAGCTTCAGTCACAAAATCTACATTTACTGGAAAGTTGAACTTGAGCAAATGGAGTCCACGAATCTCCTGCGTGTCCTGGATGAGAAACACGAGTTCAAAAGTACTCTCAAGACTCTGGGAGTTGGTGAGTGAAGAACTTTACTTTAATGCGAGTTATGTTCATGTCCCTTTCAATAAGATTTAGAATATTTGTTGTTTGAAGTTTGTTTATGCTCAAATTAGCACGCCAGTAATGGACACTAAATGAGAAGAAGGATTTGTGTCATATTTATTACAGAATATCGACCAAATGAACACATTTACAAAGCCATGGACAGTCATTTAAATTGTCATGGCAAATTATACAAATGCAAATTCTTAAAACACTCCAATTAAAGAAATGCAATAAACTGAACACAATTTGAATAGTTATCAAATAAAGGAGACTGTAGCAAGTGTTTTGAGTCCCCCACTCCTTTGCATAAGTGAATCAGACAAAGATTTAAAATGGTGCGTTGTCAGTCACTCGATGTAAACACATTACATGCAGGATTATTCTTTGAAAATTACATGTTTGCCACCTAAGGGTGTTCTTTACTGACTCAGTAATTTGTTTAACTATGCACACACTTGTTACTTATTTCCTCTGTTAACTCCCTGTATCCATTAGTGGTTGAACATTAATTTGCTGATGCCCTTCGAATGTTCAAAAGTCTGGAGCTAATAAATTGAAGAGCGATAATCTTGTGTCAGTGGGTCTTGAATTAAAAGCCTGGTGAGGAAAGGTTAATATTGAAACACAGAGGTTGAGTGCTTCCTGTCACCTTTGTTAATAATTCATGAACCAAACCCGTGCGTTTCGTTAAGATTTCACAGCCTCGTTACCTAACCCACGATGGAAAATAGTTTGAAGAACCAATCTATAGGGAAAATAGAAGTAGGGCATGTTGTAGGCGGGAGGAGAACTGAGGACATGAAAACTGGGAGAGGTGTCAGATGTACAGAGTGTGTGGGTGCATTTAAGTTTCCGTACGGCAGGGACCAGCTTTCGTCTAGCTGTTCGGTGGCTAGACTCCAAATCTATATTTCATAGATGCATAAGTACAAATAGTGCGCGTGCTCGCTGTGTCACCATGTCCTCACAGAAATGCTGTCAGAAGGCTTAGGCCCACTCCCTTGCTCTCCAGACTAAAAGGGTCATTATGGAGAGTATGGCATTGCTCCATCACAACGTGGGAATGGCTTCTCCGCGGTGACATTGTTTCTTCGCTTGTTATTTTTGCACCAGTATTGGCTGTTTGGTCAGAGGTGCCTCGGTGACTAGTGTGAAAAATCGGAAGCATGTCCACAAAACCGTTTAAGCTGCGGAAATAAAGAATAAAGTATTTAAACCTAATCTAAATCGGTATCGGCTGGAATCAAAAACTGACTATATGCAACAATTATGCAACAAATTCTTAAAATTCCCTTATGAACACATTATTTTGTATTATTTTTGGTCTTTGTTACTTTTTATCTATAAGTGAAAAGTGAATTTGTGAACTTAACATCAGCTTAAACTAGATTTGTGGGCCTTGCGATGAATTTTAAAATTTTAAAATAATTTTTTTACAATGTTCTGCTTTTACAACACACTTCAAACAGAATTTACTAATGATGAAAGTTAAATTGTACATAATTAGCTACAGCATGTCGTAAGCTGTCCTGCGTACGTCATTAAAACCCTGTATTTGGACATTCAATAAATGGAGAAAGTTTACAGACTTTGGACCAAATGGACTGAATGCGCCAGGCGGGGCTACATGTGTAGGATTAAATGGTTTGAATGCATTCTCTCTTTGTCTTGTTCCGTTCCTTGTTCTGTGTTTTATTTTTCTTGTTTTGAAAGCTGTACTTGTGTCTTGCCTCCACAGACGCTGAGGACGCGGCTGCAGTCAAAGCTCTGGTGGCAAATCTGCTCTACAAGAAGGCACAGGTGTAGGAGCTCCGCGTCCACACCAAAGACTGCGAGAGTAACGTCACAGACATTATAGAGGAAATGTTAACACACTGGTTTTCCAAACGTGTCGATGTGAGCCGAGGGGTGCTTGGTATTATTCCGCCGTCACACAGACTTGACAAAAGAGCTGTTCAGTTGCACATCTCTTCATCTTGCGTATCAAACGGGCTTTCTCGGCTGAATTGAGGTTATGAAGCAAAACGGATATTGTTGCGTAATGGGATTTCACACGGCAGCAAAGACGGCAGCGATGTTTTTAGCAGAGCGGCGGTGCGTGCAGGGTGCGCTCGGCTTTACTGCGGGGAATCACCCACTGTTCCGACTGGGGGATCCAATAACTCCCTCTCCGTTTCTCATGAAATATAAATGTTTGCGCGCCGCCTGAGGGTAAACATGGGCCAGCGAGACCAGCGGCGCCGATCCATTAGAAGGGTTCGACTGTAATGGGCTGTGCAAAGGATGTGTGCTGTGAATATCTGTGAGATATTTGTCCAGCTACTCTGAAATCATGTCTCATTCGTGTAATGAAATGTTACATATAAATACTGAGCGTAATAATCACTTTATGAAATTCATTGCACTGGTCAACAAGAGGTGTCCAAGAGCAAATGTTCTGGCAGCACATTGGAGCAGAAGGATTAAATACAAAGATAACATTTTTATCACATCGACAGTGTAACATTCCTGTCCACTGCACGTACATGGTTATGACCTTTAATGGTGAGGCTGTGGTGGCTTCGTTTTTATAAATTAGCCTATATCCTCTCCTTTTGGATTTCAGAAATGACTTGTTATTTTGTTCATGGAAACTTATGCCTTCAATTTATATTTGGAGACGGTGGTAATTTAGTAAGCTTCCCGTTTTGTCCATTAATGGCTGTCTGCATGCTGCATTTTAGGGAAACTTTGGTATAACCTGTTTTGTGTCTGTTTACTCCCTAAGCTGGTACTATTTCTGTCACATATCCCTTTTTTAGAAACGGCTTGGACATGATGCCATTGGGGAAAACATTGCTTGGAAGCCACAATGTTTGAGAACCGCTCGATAGAGTAGGAATAAACATACTTTAAACACGATAAACTTTGACACAAAACATTTAGCTGACACAAATTACTGTTTTGGAGACACCAGCCATGCCAGTCAGCGAAGACACCCACGCTCTTTCTTGACGGCATGCAACCAGACAGTTTTATTCCTTAAACGGCTTCATTCTTCACAAAGTCGTTTTGACACCATGATGATGTCAAATACCTTTGTTGATTTGACACTTGCTCTCCTCACATTGCTTGGAACAAAGAGCTGGGGAAATTCAATAAAATAAAAAAAAACCTTCTTATCTGGACTGACGGCCCTCGAGTCCTTACAAGGCTCGCTGTCTCCTTCCAGTCTGAACTGCCAGGCCAAGTCCGGCGGTGGCTGTCAGGTCTCTGTGAAGACTTACATCTGCCTCCAGTGTCCGTGAGAGAGCACCAGATCATCCACAAATCAGTCGAGCAGAGGGTGGGCTCATTATCCCAGACTAAGATTTACACTTATTTGAATTGCGTGCCTATGTGCGATGATGCAGATCATTTTAATCTAATAGATAACTGAAATCAAACATTAACATTTTAAGCAAGGATCGTTCATCGGATGCTCTTCAGTTAATTTAATTTAATCTAATAGACTTCAGGGACTAATGAGGGGAATCGATAATCTATTATCTGGTGCTTCTCGGTCTCTGAACTTAACATCTTAAATTAAATTTTGTACGATTAAAAAGCATGACAGTGAGACCAATGCCAATGCCATTTTCTTGTGTGTACAAATGCAGAGAGAAATATGACCGCTATAAAGTCTTCAGTAGCTGTGGAGGGTGCAAAAGTAGTCATAAATATTGCAATAAATTTCATATTTTAAGTTTTATAGCCTTTATAGCTGTAGCATCTAACCTTTTTTGACATACAAATAATAATATCATAATTTTCTCATAAACAACAACTCTGTCATGCATGAGTTCTGTGGCATCTTATAAAATGATAAAATACTGAGGATGTTCAACTGATGGCGCTACGGTTGGTTATATGGTTCGTATATGGTTACATAACGGTAGCATCAACATAAGTACTTCTCATCATTATTCTCCTAACACTGTCTGGAAGGCCTTAGGGTCATTCCCACTGAGTTGCTGCCGTGTGCTGTCCGTCTGGTGCTATTGATAGAGACTGAGGGCAAAATGACATTGGATATTTTTGGTCACAAGCACATTTTCTTGTCTGGTGTTGGAGGATGAGAGACACTGGCATACAGAAGTGTTAGTGCTCTACTGAGAGTGTATGCTATTTCATTTAGTTATTCTAGATTACCCCTTGAGATGTACCCTCTTTTTTGGGGGGGGCAATTAGAAAAAAAGAAGAAAAAAGTAACCATGAATTTAGGAAAAGTGACATTTTACATTCGAATTGACTTGCATTAATATGAGGAAACAGTTAATGCAAGTGGTGTTTTACCGCCATTAAACGCCACCAAAGAAGAAGTAAAATGCATGTGTAAAAATGGCCAGAATTGCACATACCGGGAAATAGATACAAATTTGAAAAATTAATAGAACCAAGTGTAAATTTCCTCTTATTATTTAAAAAAAAATAAAAAAATCTTAAGCAGTATGTGTTTGTTTGCTGGTGACTAAATCGGTGGTCTTAAACCCTTGTTAACCCATTTTGCCTTTGCCCTACAATCAAATCCCTTGTATTGGTCTTGGAAAACGTATAGTCTTGTTGCCACACCTACGTAAATCTCTGTACACAGGGTTTTTCCATACAGAGGTGAGTGACATTTCATAGATTTGATCAAATAGACGCAACAAAGCACTAAAGCCTAAAGCTGACGGCCAAAGAACTCAATTGTCCCTTAGACTTAGAATCTTTCATACCAGTTGCTTGCGTATGGGAACAGCTAAGTGCAAAACCTTTATACATTTCAGCTCCGGCAGCAACGATAACAGTGCAACTACAAATCAGAAAGTTAAAAAAGGTGTTTTCAGTATTGGTTATAACAGGATGTGGTGTGGGCAAAGTCAAGAGCGAGCACCTCAACTGTCTTGGTTGTGATTTCCTCAGAATAATAGTGCGCTAGTTCTCACACTACGGTTCTCCCCCTGACTGCTCTAAACTGTTTTTACAGGTGCCTGCTGCGCTGTCATTTCAGAAATGCAATGCCAATTAGATCCTGTTGTGTTTTAAGAATGAACATGTGAATTTGCATACATTTTCCTCTTTCGTTTTCTTGTGTCGTAGCACCAGCAAAAAAAAACACAAAAAAACCTTAATCTGATTAGTTTAGTCCTCCAACTTCCTGATTGTTGTATTGGATTTTATTTCAGAAGTGGGGGAAAATTGCAGGTTTTCTTAAGTCTAAATGAATCTTATAAACCGTAAACTGAACAGAGAAAAAAAAGAAGGCCATAACAGACAGGACTAGACAGAATACCCTTTTAATATAGACAAAGAAAATACTGTTGTTTAGAGGAACAGAAACACCAAAAATAAATGTCTGTCATACGGCTCTCTCTCACACGCGTGTAAAATCACTACATTAACGATGAAACAAACGTGTGCAGATCTATGAGTAAGGATGTAACATAATCACATGGCATTTGGGACAGTGAGGCAGGATTAAGGCGGCACTGCAGGGGTGTCGTCGTAATAACACATAATGAACAGCGCCGTAAATGTTGGGGAATGATGAGCAAAGTGCATAATATCCAAGAAACTGTTGGAAGAGATTTGGCACGGAGAAAAGGCTCAGTCAATTTGCTCAAAAACATCTGGCATTAAAACCCCCAAATGCAATGATTGTGGAAATGGTCGTAAGCCAATAATTATAACATCGTGAAAAAGATTTTAATCACATAGCAAAGTGTTGGATTAGGTCCAGAATTCCTCTCTGATTCTTCATCCTGGATTTAGTTTTGGTCGGCCTCGGTCTTGGTATTGTCCTGCTTGTTGCAACATGGCTCACTTCCTGTTTAGGTACGCTAGTGATAAACGACACGTGTTTGAATGAAAGTCAAGTATCCATCTATGACCTCTGCCGTAGAAGATACACAGATTCAGACCAGTTGAGAAAGGCAAAACAAAAAGCATTTTCTTCAGACACATGGCAGTTACAGAACAATGGTTGTCTTGAACCTAGGATTCAATTATTATTTGTTTGGTTTTTTTCATCACAAACTGTTATTTTGGGAGGACAATTAAGAAACGTATGTTATAACATGATTCAAATTACATGATGTTACTGCATTATTACGCTATTATTGTCTTGGTTTGCAACAATATGGAAAGCCCCTTCATCAACATCCCCTCGTAGAAAACAAATACTTCAAAAACAGCACTTCTTACAGCTTCCATTAAGACTCACACTGGTACACAAACATGCAGGCCTGTACAATGTCCACAAAGTCATGCAGGTGGAATGTTGCATTTGATTAAAAAAAATAATACAAATAGAGGGTAGAGAGAAAACAAATTAAGACTATTGTTAATAAGACTAATGGTGTGCTCAGAGCGAACTGGGATCTGCACAAGGCCTTGATAGTAACCGATATACCATCTGATTTTTAATTGTCGCTAGAGGTAGCCTTATGCACTTACAAGACTTCATAAAACTTAATCGGAACGCTGCAAACGGCACCCTGAGGAGGAACATTTTTATTATTGGAAAAGAAATGTGGCTTTTTTCTTACAGTTGAACTTCACCAGTGAAAGGAAGGTTTCCAAATCCCCAAGTTTACAGACGGAGTTAATTTAATGTTAACAAGTTTGTTTAAATCATAAAAGGTTCAGATACAGAATCATTTTGAATAAGATTATTCTGATAATAAACAACAGTTTTAGACTCAGGAAGGCATTGCTCATTACAACGTTTAGGGTCACCCAAAAAAATTATTTAAGCAAAAATGATAGTGAGTTGTACAAATACAATGATGTAAACTCAACAGAAAGGCTATCACAACATTTTGGCGATAAAACTTCCCCCATCACATGACTGTGAGCGGTCAGGAAACAGCGGTCAGCAGAGTCCAGTGAGGCTCACAGGTTTTTATTGGAGTCGTGTTGGCACTGAGCGTCAGAGGAGGTGTCGAGGAAGGGCAGCTCATCACTGCAGCCCTGCAGCTTCAGCACTCGACTGTTCAGGTCCAAGCAGCACTGGGACACACACCACCACAGGTTAATTAAGCATTGGTCCAAAGTACTCTCACAATCTTTCAAATGAGATGAATGAATTAACTTGTGATCTTAATTCATGCTGTTAATATAAGTTCCCATCTTTGGAAAAAAAGACTTCCTGGAAAGGGGAGGGAGTCATAGAAGTCACTGATTGGACACAAATACAGATTAAGTTTGGTGCACATGGAAAAGTAGACTTTTCATTCTGAAGGCATTGGTCTGAGGAGCGAGACTTTATACTGCCCCAAGAGGAGGAGAGCTATATTAGCCCTGCCATAAAGAAGGAGTTATAATCTCAGACTTGCCCCGATGTTGTTTACTAGTCTAGTTTGGCTCGTTCTGCCTTCTTGTTCTCTACCAGCTTCCTCCTCAAAATAGAACAATAGGATAAAACAACCCAAAACTAGGCTAAGTAAACCAGATCCGGTTACAACTCCACCTTTAGGGCAGGACTAATCTGGTTGAGGGCAGTATAAATTCTAGTTCTTCAGACCAGGGCCTTCAGATTGAAAATTACTTCCGGATAAGAGTTGAAACATCTCGATTGCAAAAACGTTGTTCGGATGACTACGTCTGAAACCTTTCCTACCATCGACCACTACTGGACGAATTAGGGATTACACCAACTGCATGTGGAAAGTCTCGTAAATCCATGAGCAGATCATTATATCATCCATATGCAGCGACTGAAAGCACGCCCTTGCTTATAATTTCTCTTCACTTCACTTTCCATGATGGCTGCTTACTTGCAACAACTAAGACCTAAGTAGCTTTTCAAAAGAAGAACAACGCAATGTATTATGCTGTTTATTTGACTTCATAAGGATTAAAATGGGAGAGAATGGGATTATATAATATGTATTTGCATTTAAATGAGGGTCTTACATTAAGTTCCATAAGAGACTGAAGACCAAGGCACAGCTCAAACGTCTCATCGTCTGGAGACACAAAGAACATGGGACACATTTGATAACAATAATCATAATCATAATAATGGATTATTATTTTTTTTAATTGCATTTTACATTTGAAAAACAAATCTCAAAGTTCTACAGTCAGTTTAAGGTATGTGAGAAACTCAGAACTGACAACCGGCCATTATGTAAAAACAAGTTATGAATTGTCACATGGCTATTATATATAATGTTAAGTTTATAGACATTTACCCTGCACATAGGCTGAACACTGGAGCTTCTTGGAGCCCATATGTAGCCTCAGATCTGTGACTGAACAGCCATCTTTAGTAGGTACCAGTCTGGGAAACAGAAACAAAGTGATTACATTCAGCTGAGTATTTAGTATTAAGATAGTGAGGTATTTTGTGAATTAAAGGCAGCTGTGTAAATGTCAATGTATGCTGACGGTCCAGTATGTCTGTCTGCTCACTTTCTGAGTGGTGTCCATGAGCTGAGAGCTTACCCGAGCCGCTGGCAGCAGGAGCTGGAGATGTGGTTGTGTTGACTGCCAGTGTTGATGGAGACCCTGACGTCAGTCTCACAGCACTGTGGGAAAGACAAGGGGATTTTTGTGTCGTGGTGTTTTCACACTTCCTCTGGCACGGATGCAGGCACAAGCAAGCACAAGCACACATTAATCTAGCACCAGGGAGTCATTATTGGGAAGAGCTCTTTTGGATTAACTGGCATTTGCTTTTCTCTGATCAACAACTCAAACTTGCCAAGAAATACAAAGCAAGTGTAGCTGAATACAAGTTTATTCAGAAGGAAAAAAATCTATCCACACATAAAAAGTTTCTTTTTTTAATTATGAGTCATCTCAAACAGTTCACAAATTATTTATTTTAATTATTTAAAAGTTAATAATCATATGTAAATTAGCCATTCATCAGATGTGTGATCATGTTTTAGCTGACTTTAGGTTAAGTGACACAGTCTGTTAAACACATAAAATCATTAACACAAATTAGCTTGACAGCACAAGCTGTCACAAAAAAGAAAAATGCAAGCAATGACGATGCTTTTAATGGGGTCTTAATCATTTTCAATTCATTGTTGTCAACATTATTCATAAAGCATTTGTTGGTAATGTCTACAATCCTGTTACATGTATCTTCATTTGCTTCATTGTCTCTCTGTGGAGCATTCTGAGTCAGACACAGATTTGGCTGGGGGCATGGAGAGTCTCTGATGGCAGATTAGGCACGTCTGTGGGGACTTTTCAGTTATGGTTCGTCTCTTTATATCCTCCATGTTATGTAACCTGTGCTCAGGTGGCTACACCTTAGAAGCTAAACATTCACAGCATATGGCAACTCCACATGTCAAAAAGACATGTCCACACTATTGCAGGTTTCACAATTTCTTATGCAGGCAGTAAAGGACATGCAGATAAAGGCTTTAGATGCACAAATAGTTTGTTGTAATCCGACCATATTGTGTATTGTGAGCCTCCACTGAGGAGATGAGCATCACTTCTATCTTCCCTTTTATGTTGATTCGGCTCAGACCAACTTCTGTTGTTGTCTCCTTTGGCAAGCCACTTCTGCCGCCTTGCCTATATATTAAGGCACTGTATGACAAAGTCGAATGGTGGTCAGATGGCACAGATTGGCAGCCTTGCTTCAGTCTGCCCCAGGGCAAGTAGTTTACCACCACCAAGTGGAGTGAATAGATAATGACTATGATAATGAGTGTAGTGGTTTGACAAGCCTGTCAATTGCATTATAAGTTGTTGTTGTTATTATTATTATTATTATTATTATTATTAGGCCCGAGGGCCACAAGTTGGCGAGAGGCCTATTAGTTCCCCAAGGCCATGCGAAGCACGGCTGCGTAAATGCGCACGCAGTGCGCACGAAATCGAGCGCGACGTGCTTGCCCTCTTCCAAACACTCTCTAATGCACTTCTCTACTCATTCACGTCCCGTGCATACTAATTAGTAGTAAGAAAATGTAACATTATCGTCATAAACGGGCAAAGCCCGTGCAAAAGTGCGCACTAAACGAGCGCTAAGTTGCTTACAAATGCATTCCCCAACTCAAGCACGTTCTGTGCATATAAGCATGTCATGCAAAAATTTAACATTATTATTGTATAGAGGGCCAATAACAGAAAGTGGGCGGAGCCCACTCAAAATTAACGAAAGTGCCCGTCAGTGACCAGGGACCCACACCATGATACGCTTTCCGAAAATGTATCGTTTATGATATTTGAAAATGGGAAACATTGGTTTCGCATGGGAATATTATTCTTTCTTTCTTTCGTCTTCTCGGGACCAACCCCCCTATTTTTCACCTTGTGAACATTGATGAAAAGTCAGGAAAATTTGCACACCTCGTGCCTCTCTACATTCTGGCTATCTCCGTCTTCTAAAATTCCAAAATTTGGCGCGTGAGCGCCCCCAAATGTTGAAAAAATGCATTAAGAGATAGGAAATGGCCCCAAAAAAATCTGATCGTAGAATGATAAAATTTGGCCCAGCGGTAGATGGTGACTAGAGAAGAAAAAAACATTATTACGGCAATGCCGTCCGCCCAACCAAATGTTAGCCATATTGGATTAAAGTTTGCTAAGCATGACTTGGGAGTTTTTCCAAATGTCGTACTTTGTTTGTTCTGTCGAACTCCTCCTAGGGCGTTAGCCCAAAAAAGCTGAAATTTGGTAAAAAATAGAGTTGAGGAGTGGGACATCAAAATGTATCAAAATTATTTTTATATCTTTCATCTTTTCATCTTTTTGCCATTTGCAAAATATTTAGTTTTGGGACATTTTATGAAATCTGGCCCGAAATTACATTTTGGCATCCTGATCAAAAAATCCTATCAGACCCATGTCATATTTGTTACGGCGTAGCCGTAGCGATGACAGAAACCTCCCATGTTATTCCAATGGGAAAATCACCAAATCTCTGAAATTTTAACATACTTACACTTTATACTTTCACAAACTCCTCCTCGGGCGTTTGCCCGACTAACCTAAAATTTGGCGGGACTCATCTTCAGGAGTGGAACATCAATAGTTATCCCATTTTTTATTGTAAGTGTTATGGTTTGTGTGCGGCAAAGCCGCACATTTTGCCAAGAATTTAAAAAAGATTACAATTTTGACTGGGGACCACAAAAAGGAGTGGGCCGTCAAAACTTATTCAACTTCTTCTTAAGAAAAATATAGTCTTTGTGCGGCATAGCCGCAAACTTTTCCCAAAATATTGACTTTTTCAGTACACAATAATGTCGCTATTTGTAAAGCAAAGGGGAGAAAGCACGATAGCGCCACAGATTCGGCAGTAGGTGTAATAAAAGGAGAAAAATTGGGGAGCATTGCGGGCGGCGGCGTGGCGAGGGCCAATCATTGCCGCTTGCGGCTATATTTATTATTATTATTATTATTATTGTTATTATTATTATGTATAACTATCAGGTGATGGTTCACCTGGTTTAGTTCAGGATATGTGAGAACATTCTACTTAAAAATAAACTTGAGCAATAAGTAACAAAGGACCAGCTGAATGCACAAATTATGGACCCCTCAGGTGAAATAATGCCTACGCCATATTTACAGCATTACAACATTAATTATACATAGTATAATTATTCCTATAATAGCTATGGGCAGCACAGAAGGTTCAAAAAACCTCCCACTGCTCCTATTGCTCAGCTTTCATTATGCTCTGAGGGAGTGACAGGCAAATTCAACCAATCACAGTGAAGCATATGCTCTCAGAAAAAGCTCTTGTTGCAAAAAATGACCTTGTCCTGTACCTTGCATTGGACCTGCAGGTTGGTTAGTGCACTTTTCTCTGCTGTTTGTCGGGCTCCAACTTCACTGCAGTCATCTTCTTCATCTGAGCGCAGGCTCTTCTCGCTCTCCTCCAGAGACTCACGCTCTTCAGTTGAGTCCTCAGCAGTGCTCTCACTGCGCTCCTCTGCGTCCGGGACGGCTTTGTCATTGGTGTCAGCCAGAGGGGATCGGACCCTTCCGTTGGGATCCCGAGCCTCCCCTTTAAGCCTTGTGATGTTCCCCTCCAGTAAGCGCCGTTGGACGATGTTATGAGGTTGCTAAAAACAGAACAGATTTGTGATTGGAATGACCAGATCTCATGTAAATGTGGAAGAAAGGCCTACAGCACACAGCATAGATTTTTGGCTCCATGGTTTGTTGGTTTGAACTGTGATTCACAGTTGTCTAAGTAGACCCCACAAGTATAAACTCAAAATCTGATAAGTAATATTACAAACTCCTGTGATCCCTGTCTATAATTTAGTCCAACTTTCAAGGGTAGAAGAGAAGGCAGTTGGCCATAATAATGATGTATAAATTACATTTATTAATAATAATAATAATAATAATAATAATAATAATAATAATAAGTTAACTGGAGGCACTGTTCTGGCTGTAGCTCTGTTTGTCAAGTTAGTCTTTGGTCTGTTTTAACACAAAGTGTCCAGCTGATTTGATCTCTCAAATAACATTGGAAGTCACAAGTTAGCATTCAGTTAGTCACATGCCCTTAAACATCACCATGAACGCTTATGTTAATCACATAAATGTGCGTTTTAATTTATTGTATTTTTTATTTTTTTTCTTGAGTTTCAGCAATCTAGATCAATATTATGTTCTCTCTGCCTGCTTCAAAGACACACGCACAAAGATAGCAAAGTACTAGACTTATAAAAAGCATATCCTCTATAGGGTAGTGCTCAACCAGTGTGATTTGACCTACATCGATATGCAAACTGCAAAGACATATATGATTTATGTTTAATGTTCAAATGGTACAGCTCACAGCCCCCTGCCCAGCTCATTCTCAGACTGTCAAACAAACTCCCTTAATAAGAGTAATCACATGTGTCAGAGATCAATTTAGACCATCCGTTCCTCTTTGGGCTGCAGCTGCGTCTGAGCATCTCTCTGAGTCCTTATAATCAGGTGCTAAAGATCCCCTCTGCCTTTTCCAACGCTTTCACCTATAAGTGCACCCATTTTCTAGTCTGAATACCGAGACATAAGGAACAAATTACCACTTCATGTCACATTTTAAGAAGCATCTCAGCATTTTAAAATAATACCAAATATCTTAGATTTTATATGTTTATACGAATGGTTAATTAGTGAAAAACAATGGCCCATTAGTGACCAAATGTGAATCTGTTGTTACTTTGCAGGACATGTGCTGTGTGAAGCCCAAAGCCATGTTGATGTTCGGCTCCCGGCTCTTGATTGCTGGTTACATTTGTGTTTCCTTTGTATTCAAAATCTACATTAATGTGCGCAACAGCTACGCACATTTTATTTTCTTAGGTTGTTACTTATCTTGTCCCCTTTCCCCATTATTTATTAGGACTCTCTTCAGTAAGAGTTTTGACCTTAGACTTGTTCCTTTGTTTAATTTGTCTAATTATCCCCTAAATGTATGATGGCTTGTTATTGCTATTCTTCAGGTCATGGATTTTAATTACAATCTCATTTGCTGGCAGCAGAGTAATAGACAACGCGCTCTGCTTCAGCGTTATCCGGTTTTGTCTGTTTTAGATGTCGATTTTTGCTGAGTCAAAAAAAAAGTTTACTCCATAATCAAATCCATTTAAATTATGTAATGCCTCCTATTTTGTTATGCGTCATAGTTAAGGCTTTGGCAACTGTATGGACACAAATGATAACAAGATTTCAATTGATCTCCATCTGCAAATAGAACTGTATGGACAGTAAAGTGACAGAGCATGTTTACTAATCTGAGGATATTCATGTCTGTATAATATAAAATAATGATTCTCTTATGTGAGGTGAGATTGGCCTATATCTGATTATCAGCTTTTATCATTTCAATTTCAGATTTGTTATTTTTGAAAGAATTGTAGTATGTTCTGATACTGATCTGTTTGAAAAGGATTCTAGACGTGTTTGATTTAGTATTACACGCCGCATCAACAGAGAGTGAATGGCATCGATTTCATAACAGTTCTTTTATTCTTCAATTCGATGAGTGCTTTTATGCAGCTCCTCATGTACATAATGTGACGATGTTCTCCTTTTATACCTGGACAGCACTGATTTTACTCATGTGTGTTGAGATTGAACCAGTCTGAACCAGTCCTGTAGCCAGTGAACAGAAACACAATGCGTTGATGCACTATATTCTTGTGGCCTGTATTTCCTCTCTGTGCACCAGATTAGCAGCTAATTGCCATGTGGACTGATTATCTGACTGTACCAGACGCTTCTCCCGCATTCATTGGTCATGTGATCTATCTATTGGCCTCTTTCGTTGCTTTGGGCGTCCCCTGCAACACCAAACTTCCTTACGTTACATTGATACTTCAAACCATCCCCAGGTTATCATTTCCTCAATTCTGCATCTTTCTCGTTTGTCATTTCTCATAATGAAAACCCAGTACTCCAGCAGCTGTGTTCCTCTACCTCACTGTGCGGTGTGCTCCACTCTGTTGTTGAGCTTGTTTAGTCATTTGTGTTTGAAGGAGTATTTTTAGCTCTGTGCAGTCCTCCACCATGAGGCAGTAGCAGCTGAGGCAGCGTGGTGCCTCCCATCCCATCGGCCCATTGACATGGAGCGAAGAAGGTCCACACAAACGCCTCAAACTGATTTAACCCCCAGCAAATAATACACTCCAAGGTGAACCAATTTGCCCAGGATTTGCTGGCAGCCAAAAGGAGATAGATGATGCTGAGTGGCATGTGCTCTGCCGTCCAGTGCCTTTTGAGTAAAATTTGAAATTGTTCAGATAGTCAAGATTGTTCCGGCTGATTTGATTGCAGCATGCTCTCCATTAATCAGAATAATCTAAACTAGCTTTTTCATTATTTCCAAATTGCAATTGTTGACCCCCAGGACTGATATTTGTACAGCTCCCTCATCAGTTCCTTGAGTATAAGCACTCAGTTCAGTTCATTTTGTTCTCCTCAATAGCTCCCCACTCACTGCTTTTCCCCACACAAACTGCCCTGACGCCTAAGAACTGGACCGACATCACAACCAACATATGAAAAAAATCACATGTGGACTAAATTGGACTTTTATTTGGGACTTTGTATGCCATAACTTTCTTTTTCTTTGGATGCTCCACCCTCCTTATTTTCAATTGTACCTCATTTGTTTCTATCTGGTCTTGTACTCGTTGTTTGTTTTAGTTGTTTTTATGTTTTCTAATTTTGAAAAGTGAAAAAAAAAAAGGATCCCAAAAAATATAACATTTGTAACATTTTGCAAACAATATTAGCAATAGCACAAAAGGAGCAGAATAAAGAAGCTAATGTCATAGTAGTAGTCATACACTTGCTTACAGAGGCCAATGTAATGACGTCACACCTTGATGGACCTTTAGAATAACATTCATTGTATTTTCACTGGCAAAAACTAAAAGTTAAAAAGGGTATAGATATTATTTGTATTAGTGATGAGGTCCATACTCCAATGTCACATGTCACTGTTACTAAAACTATTACTACTTAAAACTATTCAGTATATGATTATGCATCTGACCCAAACTGCACTAACAAGACCAAATAATAACAATGCATTCAGAGATGTAGTTTCTTTATAAGTAAAAAAGTTGATCAAACTCACAATTCACTTCGAAAACTCCAGCAATGGGCTCTCCCACATATAAATCCTTTTACCCACATATAAATCCTTTTATATGTGGGTAAAATAAAGTAAAATAATTTCTCAACTAATACAAATATTGGTCAAATAAGATAGCATCAACCGATGCATCGACTAAACAACAATCAATCAAAGTTTATTTGTAGAACGCAGATTATACAAAAGTGCTTTATAATAGTAAAAACATATTTTATTTATATATATATATATATATATATATATATATATATATATATATATATATATATATATATATATATATATATATATATATATATATAAAAAAGAACAGCATAAATAATAATAATTAAAATGGTTCAAATGGCCGAACATATCCAGGATGTATTTTGGTGCTAGCCATGGAGAGACTTGTACACAAGCAGAGCTGCTTTAAAGTCTGTTGTCTGAGCCACAGGAGCCAGTGCAGAGACCTGAGCACAGGACTAATGTGATCATACTTCCTGGTTCTAGTCAGGACGTGAGCAGCAGCGTTCTGGATGTACTGCAGCTGTTTTACAGCTAGTTTGGTAAATTAAAATGCCTTCACTCAAAAGCACAGCTAAACATAACCGTTTTTAGCCTAGATTTAAAGACTGCCATGCGTATGGGCCCGTCTCACAACCTCAGGAGAACTTTTCCAGATTTTAGCTCCATAAATTGGAATGCTGATTTCCCCATGTTTTGTCTTTAACTCTGGGCGCCAGCAGGAGGGCGGTCCCTGAGGTCCTTAATGACCGAGATGGTTCAAATGGCATGAACAAGTCCAGGATGTACTTTGGTGCTAGCCATGGAGAGACTTGTACACAAGCAGATCTGCTTTACAGTCTATTCTCTGAGGCCACAGGGAGCCAGTGCAGAGACCTGAGCACAGGACTAATGTGATCGTACTTCCTGGTTCTAGTCAGGACACGAGCAGCAGCGTTCTGGATGTACTGCAGCTGTTTTACAGCTCATTTGGAGAGGCCAGTGAGCAGGCCGTTACAGTAGTCTAATCTACTGGAGACAAACGCATGGATAAGTCTCTCCAGGTCTGGTTTAGACACAATATTTTTTATTTTGGTAATCTTTTTTAGATGGTAAAAAACTGCTGATGTTATGGATTTGACATGGCTGCTAAAGTTCAAATCTGAATCCATTATTACTCCTAAATCTCTCACTTGATTTGTAGGTTTTAGAGTAAGCGACTGGAGGTGACTGTTAACACTTTCTCTTTGTTTCCGTGTCCCGAAGACAATAATTTCAGTCTATTCGAGTTTTGCTGGAGGAAGTTGTTTTGCATCCACACACTGATCTTTTGGATGCAGTGACAGAGTGAATCCACTGGTCCATATTCACCTGCCGTCAATAAAACTTAAATGTAGGTGTCGTCTGCAAAATGATGATAGGACACATTTTTGCTGCGTTTTAACTGACCTAACGGCAGCATGTAGAGGTTGAATAGAAGGGGTTCCCCTGGGGCACCCCACAGGTCAGGGGCATGTAGTGTGAGGCACAGTTACTGATCTCAACAAAGTACTCCCTGTCTTCTAGATAGGACCTAAACCAGTTTAGGGCAGAGCCAGTGATGTCCACCCAGTCCTCCACCCTCTGCAAACGTCACTAATGTCTTCTGAAATACATCAATGGTTTGTGTATTGGTGTTATTGTGTTACATGAATGCACAACTCAACCTCTTCAGCTCTGTTCTTCCATTACATCCTGGATTTTGCCCTTTTCATGTTCACTGCTCCTCACACATCGGGCCAGTGCTGCTGTTTCTGCTGCTGAGGCAGAGAGGACCTAAGGCTAAAGTGCAGCAAAACAAATTAGATCTTACATAACAACCTCTGCTGCTGTTACACACTGGTCTGTGTTTGACATGGTACTACAGGCAGAGCAGGAAATTATATAAAGATGTAACAGCGACACTCGTTTTTGTAACATATTTTTAAAATCTTATTTAAAAAATGCTTTATTGTGTGGCCTATATAAAAATGTGGGAAATTTAAAGATTTATTTTAAGAAAACCAATTATTATGTCATAATAAATGGGTCTTACTACTAACTAAATATAATAAAAATAGAAATATGTTTGAAAATAAAACTGATTATTTATCTGTATTGTATTTCCACTCTTATAGGTATTTATGAAGCAGTGGATTTACTAGAAGTTTGATTTGCCTATGAAGGTCCCAATTCTGGCATATAACTCAGGAGTAGTTTTGTTTTATATAATCTCTGTCTATACTAACTGAAGAAAATAAATAAGTATTTAAACACCCTGCGATTTTTCAGATCAGATTCTGTCTCTCACATTGGAAATACACCTACACCTTTCAGACCCCTCCATAGTTTCTACGTGGGAGAACTTGCCAAATCGCAGAGTGTTCAAACCCTTATTTTCTTCACTGTATGTAAAATGTATGCTTTGTTGGCAGCCGCATATGTCTAATTCTCTATGATACAATCCAAATGAAGGAAGTAAATCTAATTGTCTTGATAAAGTATTTATCTAAGTAGCCTTTTTTGTTATTTTTCCTTTATGTAACAATGGATAATGCATTATTTCCGCGGCAAATCTATCTTTTAAATGTGTATGCAAAATAGCCCACATTTCATAATGCCATGTGACAGATAGACTGCACAGAAGTGTGTCAGGAGGAGGGCTGGGATTTCCACCTTCATGCACAACAGTTTCAGGTTAAGAGGAGGCCGAAATGGATGTGATGCTCCACTTTACATTCCGGCGGCCTCCACAGCACCAGCTCCAGTGTATGAATGTGAGATGACATTTGTGTCTATTTGAGGGGTTGTGCCCTGTGTACGGAATGAGACTGAAGAGACTCCACTACAAGTCTCTGAACATTAAATGCCGCTCCAACAAATTAAATGTACACCATGGGCTGTATCAATCTGCATCTTTGTCCTCTGACTCATAATTTAGTCTCAAGTAAGAAATCTTTTACACTCACCAAGTCCTTAGACGTCCCCAGTCGCTTGAGCCCATCCAGAGGCAGGAGGTCAGCCGAGTCCTTGTGTGTGAACT
Organism: Chaenogobius annularis; assembly: GCA_015082035.1. Taxonomy (NCBI): domain Eukaryota; kingdom Metazoa; phylum Chordata; class Actinopteri; order Gobiiformes; family Gobiidae; genus Chaenogobius; species Chaenogobius annularis. The sequence continues at coordinate 171,655 of BJKM01000568.1, read as the reverse complement.
GCGTGGCTTGTTTGAGTCTCCTTTGCTGGTGCAGAATGGCTTTATCCCGAATGGCCAGCTCGCCTTTCTTTGCCTCACTCATGATCTTACCAGCAGGTTTTCCACTGCACCAAGCAAAGATAAAACACAACCTCTTCAGTTAGTAGTGGCAGGAGCAAGCTTAAGTCAAGTCCAACTGAACATTGATGGTAGATCCTCTTAAAAGATCCTTCGAAGGCTGCACAAATCCCCTGCTTTACCTGATCTTAAACGTGGCTGCCGGCTTTTTCTTTGCGCAAAATGTCCTTTAAGAGGTTGTAGAACTGCTATCCTCTGCTGTTGTTCCTCTCATGAAGACATGCATCTTCCACACAATCTCAAGAATGTATTGTGACAGTGGCTGGTGATGCTGTGCATGGAGTATGGAGTGTGTTCCCCCCTCCCCTCAGTGCAGTGCTGTGTGTCCTTCTCTCTCTCTCTCTCTCTCTCTCTCTCTCTCTCTCTCTCTCTCTACTCCCTACTTCTTCTCTCTCTCTCCTCGCTCTCTCTCTCTCTCTCTCTCTCTCTCTCTCGCTCTCTCTCTCTCTCACTCTCTCTCTTCGACACACACACTAGGAACCCTCCTTTTCACATGCTTAATACAGAATCACGTGAAGTTAATATGTATAGTGAATATTTGCTATTAAGTATGTCAACACAGTAAAAAAAATAAATAGGTGTGATGTGATCATCTATTTTGCACCTGCCATTTGTGTTTGTCCTCAATAAGAATGCCCTGTTCCCATATTGTTGCCTGTTATAGCAGTCTGCCATTCAGTATTTTATCCCTTAACACTTTTTTTCGTAGTTCTCTGAGCAGTGATTGACTCAACAGTATCACAGGGGAGGATGGAGTGATTTGACCCGCTACACACTCAGATTGATCTGGAATATTGATGTCCAGAATTGATCTCTTTATTCCCGGCCGGTCACAAATTAAATGACTCCAATCCTGCCTGTTCATCTGTCTCAACACAACAACAGAAGCCATAAATACTGGTGGATCATTGTCAATGACCTCTGCAATAACACATTTATATAAGTGTGATGGTGTAGCCTGTAGCACCACCACTGTCAGTGCCTTTTGTTAGGTCATTATTTTATTGTGCTATATGCCACACAGCAAGAAAGGATATACATTTAAATCTTATTAAAATGTTTGTAACAAGTCATTGTGAAGGTGAACTACGCCACATAAAAACTCAACATTTAGGGAAAGTGTGTGCTGCCCTCTGCTGTCCACTTTTTTTATAGCTTCAACGCTACATACATTTATGTAGTAAACAACAACGTAAACATCAGTTGCTCAAAACATATTGGGCCAGTGTGTTTTTGTCGTTGTTGTTGCTGTTGGTGTTGTTGCTGTTGTTGTTACTATTAGTATTATGTGCCTCAAACATCAGCTAAGCTTATCGGCCATTGCTAAAAACATCGGCATAATCGGGTAAATAATAATAGGTTTCTAAGGATAAACAAATTACTTAAACATATGGTTTTATCAACAGCATAATTGTTTTATTTTGTAAGAACACAAATATGAGCAACTTATAAACATTTTAAAAAATTGTCAATTTTAAAAAATAGCAAATAAAATAATAAATACATAATTTGAAAAAAGAAGAGTTAAGACAGGAAGGCAGTATAAGTGTCAAACAAACAAAAACTTAAACTAAATAACATTATTTGTAAGTTGAAACATATCGTATGCTTTATACCTTAAATAACCAGGATAATAAAACAGTACATTAAGTGTATTAAGTGCTGCTCAGGCAAAGGAGCAAAAAGGGAATTTTCTTTTTCATAAGGCAGTGTAAAACCAAAGCCATTTTATTTTTATCAGATAATTAAATGTAACACATAATTTCAAAGACATGTCTAGTCCAAAATTATTACAATTATTATTATTAAATAAATCTAAATAGTATAGTTTAACCATCAGGAATACTGCAGCCCAAACAGGTGATGTGCACTATGTAACTTTTCCATTTGGGGCACCTGCTTGTCTCCATGGAGATGCTATTGATTTATATAGAAGGTTCCACAGTATGACATTAGACTTATCTATCTTGCATTCATTCAATTACAGGTGTTTTAATGTTTAACCTGTGACTTGGGCTGGTCTGGCCCTCTGCATGTAATGCCATACTATGGAACATTCCAACAAAAGCAATGACGTCTTAATGAAGACAGCCAGGTTGTGGATCCTCCACCAGAAAAGTCGCATAGTATACCTTTAATTTAGGCTGGTAATTTGTGACCATTGAATGCAGAGGATTTGAAGAGTCAGGACAGGATTCAGGATTGTGCAATCAACATTTTTCTATACACAAGTTGCATAGCCTGAATCACAGTTAATTGGGCAGGTAAAGAGAGCAGAGCAGCATGTTTTGTCCCACTGCTGGAAATCTCCTGAAAGACTCCCAAGCATCAGAGAAGATGTTGTACTTTAGAAAGACTCTGAACTCTAGAGTTGTGGGCAGGCTGACGTCACGACTTATTATGTAGACGCCGTCATTGTGTAATGCGCACGTCAGGTTCAGACCTGATTTGGATGTGTTCTCCTTCAGCTGGAGCCATTCTCCTGTAGTGACATTGTAGGACTGCACAGTCAGCGCGTCTTCTATCTCACTGGGCCGCCTCCGCCGTGGCTCCAGCTCATGAGTGTAACCTCCCACCAGGTAAATGGTGTCCTCCACCGACAGCATCTGCTGCTTACGAATATGTGCTGAACAAGAACGAAGCACTGTCCATGTGTCAGAGCTGGGACAGTACCGCAGGACATTTGTGTTTCTGTCTATTGTAAATGAAAGAAAAAAACATTCATCCAGTTGAATGGCTTAATAGTAAGTTCACATAATGCTTTCTGTTTTAGCTGAACACTGAACTCTAACAACTGATGCACCAGTGTGTGTTGAAGTTCAAACTAAATGGCACAGTATTATGTAAAATGTAAATTAACATTCAAAACAAAACAGTACATTTACACTTACCTCTTGAGGTATATCCACCCATAACATAAATTGCGCCCTGGCATTCGCAGGCAGAAAACTCAGCCAGCGGGTCAGGCATTGAAGATACACCGGTCCACCAGTCCTGCTCAGGGCTGTAACACTCCACTGTTCCTAAACACTGACCTCCAACTGCATAGAGTTTTCCTTGAACTGCTAAAAGCTTAAAATTTGACCTAAAGAAGAAAACAATCATTACAGACTTGACTGTGGGAAAACACACAGTCAAGCTTTCTTTTTTACCTCTTTTGGTTGAGTGGTGCGACCCGGTTCCACTCGTTCCTAAAGGGATTGTAGCAATGTACTGCAGAGATCTCTTGGTTTGTCATCCTGTATCCCCCCACAATGAAGAGGTAGTTGTCTAGAACAGCAGAGCCGTACCCGCGGACATTGATCATGTCTGTGGGCAGGTTGTTTGCCAGAGGTTTCCATCTCTGCTCCACCTCTTCAAACCTCAGTATAGACAAGGGCTCTTCGTGAATAGGCACTTCCATAGACAAACAGGTGAACTCTCCAATGACCACCAAAGTGGCAGTGCCAGTCATGCGCATCTCCTTGACCTGCTCCCTGACAGCCACAGGCAGACTGCTAAACTCAGCTCGCCTGAGCATGGGGTGATAATAGCAGGTCATGTACTTGAGGCACGCTCTTCGTAGGTCATGAGTCCCGTACACCTCTGAGAGCGTGTACAGCTGCACGCAGTTCTCCTGACGTACCTCAGATGTGAGCTGCTGCAGGATCGAGGTGACCTGCAGGAACGAGGCCGTCTCAACCAAGTCCTCGAGAGTCTCATTGACAATCTGTACTTTGGAGGTGTTGATAAACTCTAGCACCAGCTCCAGACCGGACTCACTCAGCCCCTGCAGCTGCACAGAGTCCTGCTTGGACTCTCTCATACCAGAGCTGTACAAGGCTCTGAAATAGTCGCTCTTTTCTATTAGATTCTTCTTGTTTACCTGGTAGGTTTTGTCATCCATGACAATGGCCACACTCTGGTTTGATGTCATGTTGATGCACTAATTTAGTGTTTTTAATCCTCTCATACTCTGTACAAAGCCCACCGTTTGTCCAGGAAGGTCTCCACCAGCCTATATATGGAAATGGAAACTTGGATGAAGAAGCTAAAGCCCCGAGCAGACACTAAGGGAACCACCATGTGACGAAGCATTCTTCACATTCTTCACATTCTTCACTTTATAATAATGCCCGATGTACAGACAAGTAGTGTAAAGTACATTGTCCAGAACATTAGTACTCCTTAGCGATGGCCCTGCCCTGTGCTGTCACCTTAAGAGACTGCTCATGACGTCATTTCCCTGTTTGGAGTCTTCTGCTTCTTCTTCTTCTGTTAATTTTAACGGCGGTTGGCAACCAAGTGAAAAGGTGCATTTGCCGCCACCTACTGGATTAAGTGTGGACAGTAGATCAATGGAAGCAATAATACCAAAAAAAGGGGGTTGTAGTGTCACACTACAAAGATGCTATTAACTCTATCATCTTCCAATTAATCCTGTATTATTTAAATAAGCAACTATAGCCTTGCATGATGTTTGTGACTGGATTGTAAGAAGATTCAGCAGATTGAAGCAGTCTATTATTTTGAAAGCATAAAACTAATTCAGTTCTCTCTCCTTCATATGCAGTACAGTGAAGGAGCACAGTGATTACATAAACCGGTAGAATGTTGGCCTGTCCTATTCAATGACTTGTTGAGGCCAGTGTGGCCTATTCTCATCAAGGCTCTCTCTTGTTTTTAGCAAACCGTGTTAATTTATATAACTGCAGTGATGCTGCCCCCTACTGACTGTTGAGTGAAGGTGTGTGTCTAGAATAGACACCTATGTAGACCTTTATAGTACACTTTTTATAGGTAGAATATAAATAAATATTGTTTGCTTTCTAATGTGCTAAATTAGATTGTGCTAATTTGTGTTATTTGCCATTGGAAATAGACCAAGCAAATGTACCTATTTTACTTGGCAAAAATGCATCAATGCATTCACACAATATTTAATTTAATATAGCATTTGTTTGCATGTAACACGTTTTTAGACTGGTCAAGCCCTTTTGCGCGTCACTAGACCGGAAGCGCCTTAAATCACGATGGCAGACGCGCTGTGGGCGGAGAGAGAGCGCACGATCTGACTGTGTTTTAAATCAGCACTTTACACTCGATATACGAGTTGATGCTTTTAGATCCAGTGGACGGGCATCTGTCATTTTGTAATCCGAGGTGAGAATGCGGGAGCGTGCGAGGGCCACTTGGTCCTCTTGTGTTTTCCTCTACATCAGCGCTCATGTTGTAGCGTCCGCGCGCAAAGACCTGCGGGCTTGTGAGGAGGTGAGCGCGCTCTGCTGTTTATCATCTGCTTCATCGCCACCACATTTATTTTAGAAAGCCTGGCCCTATAAAAAATACACAGGGCATCCTGTGCTTAATTAAACTAACCAGTGTGCACACTGACAACGATGTTGAGCAATTACTGTTAAAGTGCGACTGCTGTGAATTGATTGCTTTTTAGCCTATCGCTACATTGCTCCATATTTGACTTGCTCAGCCATGGTCTAAGCGTATTGTGCTGATCGGCTTAAAATTTATGTCTAGATGACTGTCAGTTCTTTTTATTCTTCTGTCCTTGGGCTTGGCTGTCTTAGAGCCACATCTCCACAACAAAAGCCTATGACTTAAATGAAATACAGACTTTTGGAGTATTTCAATTGTCCTCCTAACCTCCATAACACTTTATCCAGGCTTTGGACTGAAGCAAAGACCACACTGTTTGTGATGTCCTATGTCTGAATGTTGCTGTGAGCCCATCTCAGACCCTCTCCTTCTGCTCATCTGTCTCCATGACAACCGGAGCATGTCACCAGGGAGACCTGCACAGAGGATTAGCTTGTGTCTTTTTTATCAGTATTACCTTTTCCCCACTGTCAATGCATTAGCTAGTGCCTGCCTATTGCCTATGTCCTGACAAACGTACAGGCGATCAGCAGGTGAACACTGTTACATATAAATGAGGCTGTTAAAATGCTAGCTCACGCCTTGTGTTTTCATGGGTGAAGAGAGGGACACATGAATAGCAGTGTTTGTTGCTACAGTCTATGATTAGCCACATTGAGGACGAGGAGCTGATCTACAATACATACATGGCCACTTATGACTAAAGGTCTTTGTAGTAACAAATCACTAGTCCATTTAACTGTGTTTCTTTTAACTGGGGGTCATTTGACTTATCTGATCTGCTGCAGCTGTCACTCTGCTTGTACAAGTGAACAGCAGACTCGGAGGAAATGGAGATTTTCCAAGTCAAAACAATTAAACAAATTACTTTGGAAGTTGCTTTGATTTTGTAACTTTGCTATTTTGCTATGCTACTTTATGGCTATTATTTTGCTGTTGTATCAACAGCAATTTAGACAAATGGTTTTCTTATGTTATCTACATTGTATTTAAAGTCCTTTTGAAACATCCATGCTATTAGAATTCAAAGGTCAAATGACACAATGGTCACACAATAACCTGCTCTTCTGCACTAATGGGCCATTAGCAGTCGTTGCCTTGGTAGTCAGGGTCAGCATTTGTGTGCACTGCAAAAACATGATCTCTTTTGTGCAACCTGCTGTTGTGTTTATGTGCAGTTTATTAATGTGTTATTGACATACTGTATCTGCAGGCAGACTACTACTACCAGTATACGGAGTGTGACAGCACTGGCTCACGATGGAGAGTGGCCATCCCCCACCGACTGGGCTCCTGCTCAGACCTGCCACCTCCAACCAGGGGAACGGACTGCTGTGAGTCTTTTATAATACATATTTAGCTTTATTATTGCTCATCATTGTTCTCATGTTGCTGTAGCCTTCTCATGCCCAGCTGGCATGTATCTGGAGATGTCCACACAGCAGTGCACACCATGTGCTGCTGGCTCCTACTCACTCGGCAGCGGACTTCGCTTTGACCAGTGGGATGCCATTCCTGCAGGCTTCACCAGCATGGCCAGCTTCCTGGATACCAGTCCCTCTGGAGATGACATTCAAACCTGCAACAGGTGACAATCACAACTGCACACAGAAGTCGATAATAATGCATTTTAACCATGTAACAAGAAAATATATTAATATGAAAGCTATTTGAGTATGTATTTCTTCTGTAATGTCTTAATGCAGTTCATCCTGGACGCCGCAGGGGGTTTATCTGGAATCTAATCGGGATGAGTGTACAGTTTCGCTGATTTACGCTGTCCACTTGGAAAAACAAGGCTCTGTCTCATTCACATACCAGTATTCAGACAACAACATCTTCTTTGAGTTTTACGTATGTACAATCTTCTTTATAATCATATGCTCTGTGTTAGAGATGAACAGATACTGGTATTGGGGCATCCCTACTGTGTGTATTGTGGTATTTTTTATACATTGAATCATGCATGTTGCTGTAATAGTCATTGAATCATTCAAATTTGTTATTTGATTAAATCCAAACATTTAACATTGTTTTTGTATCTAGGTGCAGAATGAGCAGTGCCAGGAAATGGCTCAGAACGATGACCAGAAGTGGATTAAAGTCACTAGCAATGGGGAATGGGGCACACACATAGTAAGGACAGTGGACATATTTACAGTGTTATATGTACTTTCTAAAAATAAAATTTTTTATAGAGATGAAACAGAGTTTCTTTGGATGCAATTTCAGGTAAATTTGAAGACAGGTACAAACATTCTTTATTGGAGAACAACTGGGATCCTAGTGGGAGGAAAAAGGGTAAATCCTGTGCTGCTTAAAAACATTCAAATAGAAGGTAAGGTTTGGGTTAACATCACACAGCTTGAAGCTATGTCGATGTTACTGATTGCCTTTATTTGTATACTTATAATTCCAGGAGTGGCTTACACATCTGAGTGTTTCCCATGTCGCCCTGGATGGTTCAACAAAGCCCTGGGCTCCTCATCCTGTCAGCCCTGTCCCAGCAACACCTATTCTGTGAAGGGGGCTTCCTCCTGTACCCCATGCCCTGAAAATCATTACTCACGTATGAACTCAAACATTATCAACTATATTCGGTTATTTTATGATGAATTAATCACACATTTTGAATTAAGTTATATCTATTTTTGTCCCTGTAGATGAAGGATGGGCAGACTGTAGAGTGAGACCACCATGCTCAGAGAAGGACTTCTTCCAGATCCACACAGCATGTGACAACGAAGGAAAGGTAAGCAACATTAGCCTGTGTTGATGAAATAAATAATGAATATAATATGAATAACAATATATGACATATTTGCAAATTGTTGCTTTTAGATTTACTATGGTTTTTTTTTCTTGTATTATCTCTTTAGGTTAGTAAATATTCTGAATGGCTTAGTAAATTAAATGTTAAACAATCACATTAAATGGTTCATGACAGACACAAGTACTTTATCGTTGGGTGGAGCCTAAAATTTGTATTGAGAACATCACTGGGGCAGTAGAGCTGCCAGCCACTGGACAACGAGAGCCCTGTCCTCCGTGCAACCCCGGCTACTACAATAGCAACGACTCCACTTGTCTGCCCTGCCCACTGGGGTCGCACTCCGATGGCACTTACGGTGAATTGTTTTCTTCTCCTCTAGCGCAAAAGTAATCTCACTTAAATGTCTCATGTTTGCTTCAACATTTGCGTTTGTGATAGTGTGCAAAAAGTGCCCCGCAGGCACAGAGCCAGTCCTGGGCTATGAGTATAAATGGTGGAATGTGCTGCCGGTAAACATGAAGACGTCCTGCTTCAATGTAGGGAACTCTAACTGCGATGAAATGAACGGTGAGTGTAAACTGTAGAGAGTACTCATGTAAAAGTGCCCCATTAAAAAGCTACATAAGTAAAAGTATTAAAATACACCTTTAAAATATTACTTTAAGTGTGAAAAGTAAAAGCAATGGACACAGAACTATTTAAGCGTCAAATTGTGATCTCAGTAAGAAGAAAGAAATGTCCTGATTATTGATTATCAAAAGTACTTTCCCTGGTCCTGTATACAACCTAATTTTATTTGCCCAGAGACACAGGCAAAATGTCACCATAAACATGCCATTTCACAGGTTCAGATAAAATACATAAATAAATATAATAATAATAATATAGATAAAATACCTCCACTTTTCAGTCCAGTTAAAACATTTAGTGAAGTAGAAAGTACAGATACCTATTCTCAAGTGTAGTGAAGTAAAAGTAAAAAGTATCCCATGTAAAAATGCACTTAAGTAAAGTACAGATTTTACTTTTGTATGTTGTTACTTTCCACCACTTTTTCAACCTTGGGGCCCAACTTTTTCAGAAACAAAGTGACCTGGGGCCCATTCAAATATTAAAATGATTACATGTTACATTAATAATGCAGCCCACATGACTTTATCATGGCCTTAATATCTATGGTTTAGAATGACTGGATTAGAGTACGTTTCTGATTGTTGTATTTTCATGATATGACTAGATGTTTGTTCCAGCCTTGTTTTATTTTTTTATGTGGGAAGGGTAAAAAGATTGAATTATTGAAATTGAATTCATGCAAAGGACATTAATTATAAACTATAGTATCAAGAATAATATGGAGTCATGTTATCAGTTGTAGATTTTTCTTTTATCCAAGTATAATCAAAAATAAAAACATTGAATATGTCATGAATTAAACAACAGAATAAGGGTTGTTTGTGATCAAGATGTTCTCCTGGTTTTATTTTAGGATGGGAAGTAGCTGGAGACCACATTCGCAGTGGAGCAGGAAGTTCTGATAATGATTATCTAATCCTCAGTTTACATGTCCCCGGCTTCAAGTAAGTTCTTTAAGTAAGACTTCCTCTGCTTGTTGTTGCTTAGTACAACCTAAGAATAAAGACTGTTAAAACATCATTTTAATCTTATTTTTACAGAGTCCCAGCATCACTTTCTGGGATGACCGGTGGTGATTTTGGTCAGATAACCTTTGAATTTGAAACCCTTTGCTCTGCTGAGTGTGAACTTTACTTTATGATGGTATGTTCTTAGGTTTACACTTAACACTTGGTTACACAGTGTTATTAAATATTTTTGGTAACTAAAATCACATTTTAATTCTGCTGTAGGACGTGAACCGCAAAAGCACCACGGTGGTGGAGTCTTGGGAGGGCAGTAAAGCGAGGCAGACCTATTCACACGTCATGACCAAGAATGCCTCAGTCACATACACATGGGCATTTCAGAGGACCAACCACGCTCAAGATGTGGGTGTCACATATCCAAGTCCCTGTTCTTTTATGAAATGTACAGCTCCAGTGTAATTGTAGCCCTTTCGTGCAGATGCGTCGCTATATGAGTGACATGGTGAAGCTTTACTCCATCAGTGTGACCAACGTCCTGGATGGGGTTGCGTCTGCATGTCGAGCCTGCGCCCTCATACCCCATAACTCACTTCAAGCTGGTTCCTCCTGTGTGCCCTGTCCTGCTGGTTATTACATTGACAGAGACACAAACCGATGCCTGGAATGTCCACCCAACACTTATTTAGCAGGACGTCACACCTATGGCCAGGACGCTTGTGTTGCTTGTGGCCCTGGAAGTATGAGCAATAAGGTAATCTACTATTAGTGCAACAACAACAAAAGAGTAATGCTTTGTGCTATTCTTCATCGAATTTAATTTTAATTTTTAGGGACATTCACGTTGCTTCAGCGACTGTTCGTTCACTCATACAGAGAATAATCGCACAGTGATGTTTGACTTCAGCGCTATGAGCAATGTGGCCTCTCTGACCATTGGACCCAGCTTCACATCTAAAGGCACCAAGTATCTCCACCTGTTTAACATCAGCCTCTGTGGCAATGAGGTACAGTGTGCGGCATGAAGTTACTACTCTATTACTTCAGACAAAGATCAACGTGGAAAGTAAACTAAATGGTCTCTGTGCAGTAGTCGAGTGGTCTAATCTGCAGCACATATACCAGGCTCTGTGCTGTGGGATCAGCCAAAGAATCCTTAAGAATAATAATAATACTTAAATAATTGCGGGTACTTAAAATCTTTTGCTCCTTCGTGTGACTTCCATATCTGTGTTGCAGGGCAGAAGAGCGGCGGTGTGCACAGATAATGTCACAGACGTGTCAAGCAAAGACAGACAGAGTGACTCCTCTCAGTTCATCAGCACAGTGGACAGCTTCATCTGTCAATCAACCATCATCCCAGCCGACGGACGGGGTTTTAGGATGGCCATTTCCTCTCAGTCAATCAGCCTCGCAGACACTTTTCTTGGTATAATGAATAATCAGTTAAATTATGGGCATGTATAAATTTGTCCTCTTTGTCACATTCTTTGTTTTCATTTTCTCAGGAGTGACAGTTGACACAGTCTTTGATGGAGTAAATGCAAAACCTGATTTGTTTCAGGAAAACACAAGAGATGTTCCCGATATAAATTTCTACTACAGGTGCATTCCACTATATTGGTTTTGAACATAATTGCAAGTTGTTTTTACTGTTTTTCTTATACACTTATTGTTTATGCACTTATACTCTCCATTCACTCCACAGATCAGCCCAAGCAACAGCTTCATGTGAAAAGGGTCGCAGTTCAGTTATTACTGTCCGCTGTAACCCGGAAAAGTCAGAGCGTGGAGAGCTAAGTGTACCCAGGTGAGCAAATACACCTTTATTTACATCTCTATATTATATATATAATATTATAAATTCTACAGATATAATCAACAATTACTAGTGCTGTTCAGTTTAAATGCTTTATTATTCATCATATCTACTTATTGTGCCCAGCTCTTGTCCGGCAGGCACTTGTGATGGCTGCACCTTTCATTTCCTGTGGGAAAGCTCTGGGGCGTGTCCCCGCTGCACTGAGGACGACTACCACCACATCGAGGGTGTATGCAAAAGAGGCATGCAGGTAAGAACGCCCCCTACAGTCAGGGGAATGGCCCAACAACACATCATATGGAAATATTGTGCTTGTGGTTTCAGGAAATCATTTTCATGTGGAATGAACCAAAGGTGTGCACCAAAGGCGTGTCACTGCCCCCAAGAGGCTCCTCCCACTGTGAGGCCATCGCACTGTGGCTCAAGGTCGGGGTTGGAGGAGGAGCTTTTGTGGCTGTGTTGCTCATCTCTCTTACTTGCTATTTCTGGAAGAAAAACAAGAGGTTCGTGGCACCACTTTGTTTTTCAAGACAAAGACCACAGCCAGGACTTTGGGACTAAAAGAGTCTGTTCATAATGTCTATTGTACAATGCATTGTCTTAAATGCCATTGTCTTGTGTTGTAGGCTTGAGTACAAATACTCTCGTTTAGTGATGTCTGCAAATAAGGAGTGTGAGCTGCCGGCTGCAGACAGCTGTGCACTGGACGAAGGGGAAGAACAAGACGATGATGTTGTCTATGCCAAAAAGCCAACCCTGCTGGGAAAACTCAGATCCATTGCCAACAAGGTCTGCTTTATGTGCTTTAGACATTTGACATCAATATGTCAACTTTGATGTTTCACAATCTTGTGTTTTAGCAAATGGATGGAGAGAGCAGTGAGTCTGTCCAATTGAATTCGTCTCAGTCTGACCAGTGGGTTCTTGGATGAAGAGGAATGAAGATAAAAAGAGGAATATTGAAGGAGAACCAGCTACTTAGCGCCCCCTGTATTTTTTACACACTCCTGTCTGGAGACTGTCTTGAGACAGGAGTCCATCGAACTGGACTCTTATTAGAGGCAAAGGAACTGAAAGCGCTCAGTCAGTTTTAATCACAACCCCTGACCCAGGATTTAGGCCTATTCCTGGGATAATAATGTGGATGCTGTTGGACAGCACAGAAAGGAAATGCTTTACACGCTTTTGTACATTTTGTATCTTATGTGGTATGTTTTGTTTGAAGTCTTGTATTTATATAAATGTTCAAATAAATGGCCTTTAATAAAACAAATTAATTTGATATTTAGTATTTGAATGTACTAACAGTGTGACGTTTACTGTTGGTCCTTTAAAATAGGCTATTGTAACTTTCTTCGACGTTACAACCATAAGCCAACATTAGAAGCATATTGGTGCTGGACACGATAGTTCCTGACCAATTAATCATTAATGACAAAGGCTTTAATTTGACTACTCTATAAGAATAAGAACGCCGTGCAATGGCAGGAAGCCATTGCGAGTGACTGCGTAAAGCATGGCCATATTATTCTGTATTTAGACTTTATTCTCTAGACTTTATTCTTTTTCTTCTTCTGTGGGGGTGGGGGCGCTGTACAGCATTTATTTGAGCAGCCAGAAAATTATAGTTATGAGATTGACGTTTCAATTAATTTAGTTCACTCTGACAACTTTGGTGCATTTGTGCAAATGTTCATGTGTGTATTTAAGCATGTTTTGTATAATTTGGTGTGGAGGGCCCTAAAGGCCAAACTGTACAAAATAGGGCATAGGTCTGATGGACTTTTAGGATCAAGGGCACATCAAGGAATGCGCTGCAGAATTTCACCAATTAAAGTCAAAGTAATGTTTATGCATTCCTGTAGGTGGCGCTAGAGCACCAATCATAATGCTCAGCCATATTTTGTACAGTTGCCATGACGATAATGTCACAAATCACCAACATTCCACGACATCAAAACATTCCGCCACTCTAAGAGATGGGGGGAAAATCCCAAGTTTGAAGACGAATCCCGAAAAAATGACAAGACCGATGAATATCGAAAGCAATAGCAATCATCACACAAGAAATATCTACAAACTGAACCTTGCATGATGAAAATCGGACAAGAAATGCAACCTGTGAAAACTGAAAAAAAGGGAACAAAATGGAAAATATAATAAAAAACACAAGAGCAATGAGTGACTGCAATCCATTGCAGTCACTCAATAATAACTAGAAACTGCAATGGCAGGAAGCCATTGCAAATGACTGCATTAACATATTCTGTACAGTTGCAATGACGATATCTGCGTAATGCATGGCCATATTCTGTATAGTTGCCATGACGATGATGTCACAAAGCCCACATTCCATGCATGGCCATATTGTGTACAGTCGCCATGACGATGATGTCACAAAGCCCATGCCATCACCAACATTCCGCCCCTCAAGAGATAGAGGAAAATCCCAAATTTGAAGGCGAATCCTGAAAAAATTACAAGACCGAGGAATACCGAAAGCAAGACCAGGAATCACACGAGACATATCTACAAACTGAACTTGAATGACGAAAATTGGACAAGGAATGCAGCCTGTGCGAACCGCCCAAAAACGGCGATGAATATGGAAAATATAATAATAATAATAATATATAATAATAATAATAATTAATAATAATAATAGTTAACCCTGCGACGAGTTGGCCACTGTCCAGGGTGTTACCCCGCCTAAGGCCCAAAGGCACTGGGATAGGCTCCAGTCACCCGCGACCGCTAACGGGAACAAGCGGTAGAAAATTAAATGAATAATAATAATAATAATAATAAATAATAATATAATAATAATAATAATAATAATAATAATAATAATAATATAATGTAATAATATTTTTAAAAAACCTAGAACTAATAGTGCCTGCCTTCTATAGAATGCAGTCACTCAATAACTATAATCCTATAATAAACTATTTGGCCCAACAGCGTTCACGATCCGACACGCCCCCAGGCCCCTGTCCTCACTGAGCTCCGCCCTCTCCAAAGAAAACATTCTCCTCTTTTCCTCGTCACCGTCGCAACTTCAAAGCTCCGTTCAGACTTCACACCAAACAACGGATTGTATGTTTTCCACCGGACGACAGGTGGGACAAAGCAGCGGCGGCCGGCATGTGAAAGCCCCCGCAGCAGTCAGTCAAGTCCGGAGTGAAATCTAACGAAAGCGAATGACTTTGTAGCAACTGACGGTAGGAAACTCTTTTTTTTTCCTCCTGTTCTCTCTCCCACTCTCTCTCACGTTCGGGTGCACATGGACACGCAGCGCGCAAAATATCCACGGCCCGTGCGCGCACCTCGTCACAATGTGGCGCTAACGTTCATACGGCGGCGCACGGCGTTATTATAGGACATACGTAACTATGCTTGTGATCGAGAAAAGTTTGGAAAGATTTCGGATTGGAGTTCACTGTGATGACGTCAGCGGCGGTGCGTTTGGGATCCATACGCTTGGTTCGATCCCCCCGGAGTAGACCATTAACCCCTTTAAGCTTAGGGCCTATTTTTACTTAAAAAACGCCTGAAAAAACGAGCCCCATTTCAAACAGAAGCTGTTCCTGAACCCTCTGGAGCACGAACGACTGGCTGGAGCCTTTGTGAAGCTGAGACTCTGTAGTTTTGAACTCTGTTTTACTCACATTACTTACTGCACAGAGGAATTTTACATTTTAAATGAGTAAAGCTGGTGTCGGGAGGTAGGGTCTGATTGACACATTATTGGGTTTTGACAATTCTCTTTTAAAAGCTGAAAGTAAATTCACTAAAAATGAGTTTTAGGGACTTGTAATAAAGCAAAAATGTCCATGAGGAATCCATGTAAAAGTCCTATTCATTTTTCATTTTATTTTAGGGTAATTTTTTACTTTGGAGTACAAACTGCTTCCCAGAATGATTGATTTGACTGGAAATAAGAGCGTTACAGCTTTATTTTTGAAGTACAGCATATCAAGCAGCTTGAGAGTATGGGATTAATAACACGGTCGTGGTGGCGTGTTTTGTGACCCATCATCATCAAACTAAAGTGTTTTCTGAAAATGAGTTTTGTCCAACTGTCTCAACTCTCAATTATAGGGCTGTAACTAACGATAACCGAAATATCGTGGTATCGTATCGTCAAAAGTCTCACAATAATATCGTGGGCTCTCGCAATACATCGAATTACAAAGCTCCTATGTGTATATTCATTGTTTTGTTGCAGCAAAAAAACAAAAAAAAACAGCTACATAGGCCGTGATCCTTTGCTACATGAAGAAATACGTTTTTAATAACTTTTACGGTAATGATTTGTACCTAATGGCTTCCAGTTGCATACTTTTGTTTGCATTGAAAAAAACATTGCTATGAGATGTATTTATTTACTTTGTTTTTCCTTTTACCCAGACAAATATCTCTGCCAATTTAGCGTCTCCTCTCATTTTCAAGTGGGTAAGTTCATCGCTTGTATTTGTGATATGAGCTGAACGGTGACCTATTTGTATATTCAGTGACATGTGATTGATTAGATACATACTCAGTTGTTTTTGTTTTCACGTTTAATATTGTCCTTTCCTCCAAAGTCCTTCTGGGTTCAAGTCATGGCTCGTGGCTGTGTTTGCTGTGTGAAATACATGCTCTTTCTCTTCAACCTGCTCTTTTGGGTAATATATCCAATGTTAAAAAAATCAAAATACTTAATTTAATCATGAGGAATTACAAATGTGAATGTCCTGTGTGTATTTCAGCTGGGCGGCTGTGGCTTGTTGGGTGTTGGTGTGTGGCTGTCTGTGTCCCAGGGCAGCTTCGCCACCCTCTCGCCTTCATTTCCCTCGCTGTCAGCTGCCAACCTGATCATCACCCTGGGCACTGTGGTTATGATCACTGGCTTTCTCGGCTGTCTCGGAGCCATCAAGGAAAACAAGTGTCTGCTTCTCAGTGTGAGTTTTGGAAACATTTGAATGCTTTCTTGTCATTGCGAATCTCGTGTATTAGTAGATTATTAAATCTTATTAAAGGTGCACTGTGTAACATTTCTAGTGGGGGTATGTCTCCGTGGGAATTATATTGCTTTGCCCTGAATGTTCCACAGTATGCCATCAAACGTAACCATCTTAGACTTATTCAACTTCCTGTATTTTATTTTTATTTTTTTAAATGATAATAATTCAAAAACATGCATGCTAGTGTGAGACGGCTCGCCTCTCCACAGATCTGTCCTGTAACTTTACTTCTCCTTGACTTCATGGAGGCATTCCAGGCCAAGAAATAACATCCCCCACGGAGACGAGCACCAGAAAAGTTACACCGTGCAACTTTAAACTGAATTTAAAAAAGTAAATTCATGTTGTTTTCTTTGTTTTTCTGGTCTATAGTTTTTCATTGTGCTTTTGATCATCCTTTTCGCCGAACTTGTCCTGCTCATTTTGTTCTTTGTCTACACGGATAAGGTAGGACAGTGTTGTTACCCTCGGTTTACCATCTATACATTTTGATAAAGTGGTAAAGAATAGCAATTAACTGTGCGCTATTCATCCAGGTTAGTGAAAATGCCAAGAAAGACCTAAAGGAAGGGTTGGTTCTCTATAACACAGACAATAATGCTGGCCTGCGCGACGCCTGGAATGCAATACAGGGAGAGGTATAATGACCTGGCAATTTACAGCAAACGCAAAAGCTCTTCATGTGAACAAGCTGCCATTTCTTACAGTGGAGATGTTGCGGCGTGATGGGTCACACCGACTGGTACAGCGCACTTCAGGTCAACCACGTTCCCGATCGCTGCTGCCAGCACGTGTTCCCCGGCTGTGGTCACAATTCATCTAATGCTTTCTGGACAAGGGTCTGTCTTTGCTTCTACTACGTTTGTATACATCGTTCTGCCTACCAAAAAGAATATTAAATACTAATCTGAAGCTTCTGTTTGCTTTCAGGGTTGCTATGAGAAGGTGGAGGAGTGGTTAGATGACAACAAGCACCTTCTGGGAACCATTGCGATGTGTGTGTTGGTCATTCAGGTACGTGGTAATTTAAAAATAGCACAGGTTACTAGGGCTGCACACATTACACAGCCAAAAACAAACAAAAAAGATATTGAAGGAAAACGTATCATAATAATGTTTAGTGTACTAACATTTGGAAAAAATTACCTCGCTTTGTTCTGGCATTTTTCCTTTTGTTTTGGTATCATTAAACACACATTTTTATATTATAATCTATCTTTTTTATTTTATTTTTAAGTAACCAGACTTTTTCCGGGCTCTATATTTCCCTTGATATTACTGATAACATGCTTTTGTACCCTCAGCTCCTTGGAATGGCCTTTTCAATGACTCTATACCATCAAATTCACCGAGCAGGGAAGAAGTACAAAGCTTAGATGGAGTTATTGTTACGTTTTACATTACAACATACAAGTATAACATTTTATCAAAAGCATAATGACTTTCTTGCACTGCAAGGTTGTGTCGAGCTCACATTTAGTTCATAATATTGGAATACATTTGTGTAGTGTTGTTTGCCCATCCGTCACAATTTAGCTTTGTTGTATATTTTTGTATCGTTGTTTCATGTTTTTAATGTCACCTGTGAATTTGATGTATGAACATACCATTGTTTTCAATAAAAACAAAACAAAAAAAGCACTGTAGGAGCATTTATTTAAATTCAATGCAGCATATGATTAGCTGATAACTTTGATTACTTCCGTTGTTTGCGTTTACAATGACAAAAACTCTAGCAATGTCATAGATTAGAGAAGGATATAAATGAAATATGTAGAAATGTGATCGTACAAAGGGATTTTTTGGGTATTTTACTAGCCATCTGAGTAAAATACATTTTTATATAAACTTTGCTTTTGTCATAAGTCCTGTGTTTGATCATTGTCGTAGATAACGTTGCCTTTGATGACTACATAACGGATGAGCTCTTTATGTCCTCCCAGTTGGTAAATAAGATGCTCCCAACTGCAGCAGAAACACAGATTACTCCACCAGTGAAAAGGTATACAAGTTCAAACATTGATTGTTGTTTTACCGTGTTGCATTGAGAACCAGCAAGTCTCCATCTTTGCTGACTTCTAAAGAGCCGTGTGTACTGGAGCACCCAAGGGCATAGGCTGCATTTATGGTGGCAGCAGCTAAAGCCTCAGACATGGACATCCGCATATTGACACAGGCCAGATGCATGACTATGGGCTGACAAATGCAGGCAGTAATACATATTATTTCCTTAAAACATGTCATACTCACCATAGAGCAGCAATATGCGTTGGGGTTGAAGTCACTGCCAAGAGCAACAATAACTCCAGCCTTCAGCATGTCTCTGGCCCGGGGTTGAGGCAGTCTAGACAGCGGGGTAAATGACTGAAATGGTTAAATATGGCTCAGAAAGTTTCTAGAAATACTGTAGGCTCTTTACCTCAGAATGTAAGCTGTAGTTGGTAAAAGGACAGCAGCAGTATTTGCCTTTGCCATAGCAGCAATGCCCTCGTCTGTGACCTCCTCCAGGTGACTAATGGCCAGTGCTCCAAGCTCTGCACCCAACTAAAATGTACATTCCCATGATGTTAGCCAATTTTAAAAAGCAATTGGATCACAAATGAACAGTTGCAAGACCATAAAAGTAGTACCTGAGCAGAGTTCATGGGGTGTAGTTCATCTCCATGAAAGTTTATGTTAAGACCCATGTTTTTGCCAGCTTGCAAAATTGATTTTGTGGAAGTTAAATCAAACACTCCCTTCTCACAAAAAACATCAATGTTGTTGACTTGGAGGGCTCCGGTTTCCATGCATTCTTTCAACTTAGGAAGCTGCACTTGCAAAATGTCTTCAGTAGCCTCAACAACTGTTTTTCCTCTGAGTAAATGAAAAATAATTCACAAATGCAAGATTAGAATAAATAAGGATGTAAAGGATAAAACATGCCATGACATTTCGGTAAGCACAAATTTACATTCAACTTAAAACATAATGGTACTAACTTTGGCACTGCATGTGCACCACAGTATGTTGAGGAGATATTTATTGGTAGGGTGCGTCTCGCTGTCTCAATCACCTCCAGCATCTTCAGCTCAGTTTGCAGGTCTAAGCCATAGCCACTTTTGCACTCCACCAGAGTAGTTCCTGTCTGCAGCATTCGCTGTAGTCTACTTCTCAGGGAGGCCACAAGCTCAGAGGCGTCTGCAGCTCGAGTGTGCTCCACAGTAAAATGTATTCCTCCTCCAGCACGATGGACATCCATGTAAGTCGCTCCAGACAACTGCAAGACCACTGCTTTTTATTCACTGTCTTTGAATTGACATGTATTCATATAAAAAATTCCTTTCAAATTACCTTCATAGCAAATTCATGTACTCTGTCCCCAGCCCAAACAGGGTGTGTGTGGGCATCCACCAACCCTGAAACATGTTTATTTTGTAAGTTTGATGCCTTGTATTTATTTGTTAAATACATTCCATGTTTGAAACTCACCAGGCAGAACACACATTCCTGTTGCATCAATCACCTTATCAAAAGAGGCCTCTGAATAGTCAACTTTGATTGTATCAGCAGCCCCTACAGCTTCTATTCTTCCATCACTGTGAAAATGGTAACCGTAAACTCAAGAAACATTCAACCAAATAGTCACAAAAAGGCATTACTAGGCCATTGTAATATTTTGTCCTCAACACATCACTTACCTGCCTACTACGATGCTCCCATTTTCAATGATCCTAAGATATTGCATTCCATCACCTGTTAAGTACTTTTCTCCATTGCTGCAGATCAAAACCACTTGTTTTGCATTTTTCACCAATAGCCTATACTGAGTAGACATTTTTACTCGTACAAGGTCTGCTACTCTAGAGTGAAATGGTTCAACCAACAAATATTTGCCCAGAAAAGCAGAGCAGGGTTTAAAGTACACTGAGGGAGGAGTTACAGATTTACTTTGAGTGTGTGTCTGTGGGTATTAACATATGTTTTGGGGTTTGTTTGTTTTTTTAAAAAGGAAAAATAATTAGGAAAGGTTCCAAAATGTATTTATTGTTTGGTCATCACAAAGGTATAACATAAAATTGGCCTCACATATGTAAAATACAAAAATGTAAAAAGGAAAATCTAAAGTCCAAGCAATCATTTGTTTCACATGGTGAAAACACAAGCTCACGGTCAAGACGACATTAGGCCAAATCTTCAGACATCACTCTCTCATCTCGCCGTCTTCTTCCTCTTCCTCCACCCCTCTGATGTACAAGACATTATTACACCTGTGGGAACAAATCACAGAATATAAACACAATAGTCTAATCTTTATAATGCCATTCCATATAACATTGTGTAGAGCAGGGGTGTCCAAACTTTTTTCACCGAAGGCCGCATTTTGAAACTTATACAGAGCAATGGGTCACACACTCCGACAATGAAGTGAATCATTCAAAATGTTACATTAAACATTGTTTTGATGAGCTTCCACACCTTTAATAAGACTTGGAACATTAATATTAGGTTGATATAACATCAAAATGCTTGATTTTTTCCAATTTTACAGTAAGAAGTACTACTTTTTGTTGTTTGGAACAATTTAACATGGAAGCTGGAGGGCCAACAAAAATTGGTCAGAGGGCTGCATCTGGACATGCCTGGTGTAGTGTTACTATATTGTCCAAAGTTCGAGCAGACATACCTAATAAGCACCTCTCCCAGATGTCCCGCCAGTGCTCCGTCCACATATTCTTCTGTGTTTGCAAGCTGCACAGACATAACATTTACATTAGGGGTAAAAGTTATAATGAAATACAGTATTAATGGTACACAGAGCGTACATGTCATAATTGACCTCCTCACCTGCATGTTCATGTATCCATCCACAGACACCAGATATCCTTTATACTCCATGCCCCACTTCAGCTTCACCATCACTGGTTTTCCCGTCAAGCCGTTCAGAAAAGGCTTGGGATTGAGAGGTAAACTCTACAGGGGAGAGATTAGCCAGTTATTGTTTTCATCCTAATAACACATTACTAATTATACCCACTAGTTTCATTCATTCCAGTGTTGAATGCAAAGCTAACTCGGCTAACACTGTACTTACTTCATTGCACGGTGAATAATACAACATAATCAAACTTATCATGGCGTTTCATTTTCATAATAGTATAATATACTCACCATATTTTAGTAAGATGTATGAACTTATAAATACAAAGTTACAGGGTTTTCGTTAGAACAACGTCTGCAAAAGTAGCTGGCGCACGCTTTGCCGCGAACAGGAAGAAAAATATTTTGACCTGAAAGAGCGCGGTTCTTTTGGTGTAGCGCCGTCTAGCGGCAGGGAGTGTACACTGCATTTCCAGTAAACTTGTTCTACATTCTCCTTATTCACCGCCAAGTAAGTAGCCTAAACTAAACTCTTAGAATCTAAACAGTCATTGGACTGTGGTCATTCATATTTATGTTGCATATACAGCCAAAAACACTTAATCTAAATCTAGGATATTTGGCTTCATGTTTCCTTGGAGGGGATGGAGTGAAGGATCCACTGTTAAGCCAGGAGTCCAAACTATGACCAAGTTTTGTTGCTTCCTGTTGAAATGACCCAAACAACCATAGTACTTTTTACAACCATTATAACCTCAACAAACATGTTTTTGTGTGGGAGGGAACTGACATAAGGTTTCAAGGTGTGTTTCAAGGTCATAGATGCATGGGCTGTGAATTTGAATTTTTGAGGGCACTGGTACTTAAACATACAATTTTTCTGTATGATGAATAATGCATTTTTTATTTTCTGTTTATTCTGGATCCATGAACAGATTCAAAAGTGATACAAACAACTTTTTGTTTGAGCAAAGCTAGTACCCTACTGGCAGCGCCAAAACTTTTGTTTCTGTACCACAGAGGGCTACCTTCAAACGGTGGTGGTGGTCGTGGTGGGGGCACCTAGGCTCAAACTCTGTGATATTCTACAGGAGATAGGTCCAAACTTTCTCAGAAATTGCTTGAGACTTTTCACCCTCAATTACAACATTTTCTTCACGTTTCATTTGAGTTGCTGCTGCATAATTTACCTATTTATCAGCAACTGTGTTTGTTTAGGTATGATGACATGGTAGATGTGCACTTGAGGCACATAAAAGGGAAAGTTCATCCAAAATATTGAGAGTGAGCCAAGTAAAAAAGGTTGCTCCAAGTCTCTCAATTTCAGTAGTCGAGGAGGCCCTACTATAAACTGGAAAGGGAAAGGGAAGATTAGAAGAATAGACCCTTCACTGAACCAGGACAAACCGAATGAAGTAAACAGGTGAGAGTTCCTTTTGGCCTTGTGCCTATTGGACACAGGTCAGATGTGGATAAAGGAGGCATGTGGATTTAAAGGAGGTGTGGCAGCGCATTGCACTTGTTTAGGAGCTAAAAACTATTCTTTTTTTTTTTTTTTTACTGTGGTTAGGTTCAGCTGGTTGAAGGCTCAGGAACATCACAATCAATCAATCAATCAGTCAATATCAAGATATATCTTATCACAGGGTTAGCCTACATACTTGCCTTACACTATCCCAGACACTTCATTCCCGGTCATAGTGTGTTATCATGAAATATTGCAAGTATTTTGTTAGTAACTGTAATTTAAATATAGGCATTTTCACAGTAATGCATTAAACTATTTTGTTCCTTACAATTGTAATTACAGTAAAGTAAATAATACGCTCAAGACTGCATACAAAACACTCAAGGTTTTTAGAACAATACAAAAACCAAGGTACTCTCTTACAAACAAACTTTTTGTCCCCCAGATGAAGGCCAGCAGGCGGAAACGTGTTGGGGCTCAGTTAGGGCCATTAAGACATATCATAACTAATAAAGGCATTTCAGAAGATAACAGAGTGCCTTGGGTTTTTGTATTTTTTTTATACATTGATGTTCCCTTCACCAAAGAGTCTTCTACCATTTTTCACAACTTTCCTCCACCGCCTGGAGGTCCTTAAAGCGTCCCTCTTTACCCTTTGTTTTCAATTATTACAGTTTCTACATTCACACACACATGTAGATGCCTATATGCCATTTAAGGGCCAATACTGATACAAGGTTTTCTTTTTCATAAACACTTCAGGGATAGCATGGCACACTGACAAGCCATTTATTCTTACAACTTAATTAAAGTATATGAAGTGTCAAACAATTATGTGAACAGAGACAAAAGCAGAGCCTGGTTTGCATCCTGCTTTGGAATAAACTATGGCTCAATGTTTCATTGTAGACCCTGCATGGTTAACATCATGATTACAGCCTACTTGCCAGTCCAGTAGCCTACTTGCCAGTCCAGTAGCCACTTGCCAGTCCAGTAGCCTACCTGTCATTCCAATAGCCTACTTGCCATTCCAATAGCCTATTTGCCAGTCCAATAGCCTGCTTGCCAGTCCAGTATCCTACTTGCCATCCAGTAGCCTGCTTGCCAGTCCAGTATCCTACTGCCAGTCCAATAGCCTACTTGCCAGTCCAGTAGCCTACTTGCCAGTCCAGTAGCCTACCTGCCATTTCCAATAGACTACTTGCCATTCCAATAGCCTATTTGCCAGTCCAATAGCCTGCTTGCCATTCCAATAGCCTACTTGCCAGTCCAGTAGCCTGCTTGCCAGTCCAGTAGCCTACTTGCCAGTCCAATAGCCTGCTTGCCAGTCCAGTAGCCTACTTGCCAGGTCCAATAGCCTGCTTGCCAGTCCAGTAGCCTACTTGCCAGTCCAATAGCCTACTTGCCAGTCCAGTAGCCTGCTTGCCAGTCCAATAGCTGCTTGCCAGTCCAGTAGTCTGCTTGCCAGTCCAATAGCCTGCTTGCCAGTCCAGTAGCCTACTTGCCAGTCCAATAGCCTGCTTGCCAGTCCAATAGCCTACTTGCCAGTCCAGTAGCCTGCTTTCGTCCAGTCCAGTAGCCTGCTTGCCAGTCCAGTAGCCTACTTGCTAGTCCAATAGCCTACTTGCCAGTCCAGTAGCCTGCTTGCCAGTCCAGTAGCCTGCTTGCCAGTCCAGTAGCCTACTGTGGGTTTCTTTAAATCCAGGGACACAGCATTGGGGGGCGGGGCTCCGCTCGGCGCAGTCACTTCACTGTCCGTGCGCTCCTTAGAAATAGATCCACTGAGCAGAGCGAGCAAGAGGCGCCTCACTGCGGGGAAATGAAACACGTTTCAGGTCTCCAACATACAGACGAGTCGCACAGAGCCGTGAACCTCTTCCTGACTCGAGTTTTCCCACTTCTTCAGCCTGACATCCCGCGCCGCGCAGGATCATGTCCCCATCTCGCGCTCAGTTACCGCTGCCTCTTTGGAACGAGGTTGAGTGAAAGAGAAAGTCCCCATTGAAACCGACCCTGCACTTGTTTCCTCCGTGTTTCCACCCAGGCTGTACCCGTGGAGATGCTGTCATAGTCTTCTTTCACACGAGTTGGTGTCGCTTTTCCTCCACATTCATGCCAGCTATGTGGATTTTGTTTTTGCTCACTCTGGCACTCAGGTCAGATGTAGGTAAGTACTGTGTGATGTTATTACGTAGTCTGCACATCACGTGGGGAAACTGGCTCAAAAAAATGTATGTTTCTGTCTTTCAGTGAGCTTTCCCTCCCTTTGCCTCCTATTACAATTATATACATGTTGAACACGTCTGTTTTGTAAATACTGTTGTAGTCCTAATTCAGAGAGACATAGCATAGTGTTATTGTTGCATTAGTACCATAAAATCTGCATTTATTTAGTTGTCTAACCATTGTTTTTGTGCCACCTACTAAACTGTGTTCAGATGTAGATAGACTGTACTTTCTTGGCTATTAGGTTTCCTTCTTGCTTCCCACTCTGACCTTTACTCACACAGACAGTTATGTAACAAACCTGTAACAAAAGGCACCCTGCTGTTTAAAAATGTAACTTTAAACAATAGCTGTACATGAGACAGTCTGGGGTCTCTCACACAAAATAGGAGCTGTGTGTTTGACGTAATAAATCCACCTTGGAAGTTGACAGTGTGACCCTGGGGCCCGTGAAGCGTCTGGTATAGATGTCTGAATGCAGTTCATCCTCCAAGGCTGTCAAAGTTTGTCTACGTCAAAGTATAGGGCTATGAACATTCCCTACACGGTACAGTCTCGGGGCAGGTGCTGTGTGGGCTGAGCTTTCCTTTTTGCGTAACATTTTAGATCAAGGTAATGGCATGTGGAAACAGAGTCAGTGCAATTCATCTGTTACCAACAAAAATTGACGTAAGGACAGGCAAGTTTTGACAGATTGTGAGGATGCATCAGATAACTTATTCATGAAATAAAATCGTGCTCCTTGATATAATAATGATACTACTACTAAATAATAATAATAATAATAATAATAATGAATGTTATTTATATTGCACTTTACATTTTGACCCCAAATCCCAAAGTGCTAGATAAATGGAGACAGCTGTGTGAACTTGCAAAGAAGTGGAAATACAAATGTATAGGAGACGTTAATAACAGCACTGAAAAAGTCAATATACTAAACCACCTGCTTATCTCCATACAGATGCTATTTTGTATTGTTTTGATCACATTTCTCCACATTATGGCATTAGCCTTATCGATTCCCACGGAGACTAGCAGGAGACACCACCAGGTCAAGTTACATGTCAGATCTTTGGTGAGACAGTAAGAATGCGTGTTTATCAAGCAACAAAGACACCAATTCAGTAAACGCAAGATAGTTAAATGTCATACAGTGCAACATTTCATGCAAAGCACAATAACATCTCCTTGGAGACACGTAGATAGTGGACACTTGGACGCCAGAAAAATGACATGTGTATTTCCTTTAAGTGGCATGGCATTCTGACTTATGTGAGTCGCGCCTCTCCGTTCTGCCAATGCTGCATGTGTTTTGTCTTGCCTATTTACCCAGTACGTGAGTAAATGTAATCTCTCTCTTCAGGGCGGTCGGCGGAGATGTTTCGCACAGGTGTGGCCCCTCGCTGTGAGAGCCGAGCCTGTAACCCACGCATGGGAAACCTTGCCCTCGGTCGCAGGGTCCTAACACAGACTGTATGTGGGAACAATGGCACAGAACAGTACTGCTCCTATGCCGATCCCAACATCAACCTGGCCTGCAGCAGCGCCAAGTGTGCCAAGTGTAATGCTGGACTGCCCTTCCTATCACACCTAGCGGGAGCCATGTCCGATTCATCCTTCCGCCACCCCAACACGTGGTGGCAGTCAGCAGAAGGCGTGGAGTCCGAAACAGTGCAGCTAAACTTGGAAGCTGAGTTTTACTTCACGCACCTGATCTTGGTGTTTAAATCTACACGACCTGCTGCCATGACACTGGAGCGCTCACAGGACTTTGGGAAGACGTGGAAGATGCTGCAGTATTATGCCTCCAACTGTACTGCTGCCTTTGGTTTGGAAGAAGAGAAGGCAGCAGCGGGCCGCGATGGCGCTGCATGCACCTCCAAATACTCTGGGGATTTTCCCTGTCACCGTGGAGAGGTGAGGACAAACATCTCTTGTTACATCAACGTTACAGCAATAGAAATGATATCAGAAGGTTTTCTCAGATATTTGGCTCCAATATTCTTAAAAGTTGTTATCATGTGAGACCTACCTACCTTTTGGTCAGACACATTCTTTATCTGAATGAGTTGGCAGACAGGAGGATGCCTTTTTAATTTAAAATGGTTATTCAGGAATTTTACTGATGCTTAAGAGCTTTTGGTGGCTTTACCGTTAAGACTGTACTTAGCTTTGATCCACCCAAGCAGACTGTAGACTACACCTGCTCCGTAAAATATTTAAGAGCAATACATTTTTAATTTGTTAAAGTGAGTCATGCCATATAGACTTGTCCTGGACATAGAGCAGCATACTGAGCCAGCAGAACTGTCATGGGGAGTAGAAGCTATGTGCCTGAGTGAGTGTCTAATAGCTGTACTTTGACTGTTGCACGAGAGGGCTTCCTGAAGTCCACTGATGTTTAATCCAAGCTGCATGTGTGGACAGAGCTGGGCTACAGATGTGGGAACTAAGGCATGAAAAGGGGGTGCAAGTGAGGGCTTTTTTTTTTTTTTCCTTTAATTGTGGTTTCACGCTACACAAACCCGAATGACTCTCTCCAACTAGATGCTCAAATACATCTGCCAATAAATCAGTTACTTACAGAGTTAGATCTAGAGAATATAGCGCAACAATGCAGTTATCTGGAAATTTGATTTTCATCTCGACACATGGTTCACATGGTTATTGATAACACATGGTTATCCGATACGATTTCAATACATTTTGGGCCTCAGAAGCACAAAAAGTGTGTCCGCCGGTATTTTTATGTTCATTTAAAAATATATTTTCTGTTTAAATATAGGCAGACCTTTTATGGAGCTGTTTTCTTACATATCTGCAAAAGTATGGCACAATTAGCAGAGCTTCCGTGGTACAAAGCCACTTGCCAGTAGCAAGACTTCTCCTTTGACCTTTTCTTTAATGACATTCAAGTCGACAAAGGTCAAGTTGTGATTTTGACTCACTTTTGATCTTTTCTTGTCTTATTTTGTGGTTTTATTTGAAACGAGACCAATATCTATCTATTTCAAATTGCAATACAATTTTTGTCATAGTAAATGCCTATCAACTTTTAGGTTTAGAAAACATAATATCTTCAAGAATGTGTTTTAAATACTTTCAAGGACTAATCGAGCCGAAAATCTGACAGGTTGATTTAAACCCTGCAGCGCATGTATGCGTACACTGCTATTAGCAAGTGTTTCAGGTGTATCTGTGCAGTGTGAATCAAAGCACGTTGATTGCATGTGTGTCTCAGATCCAGGGATCAGATAAGGAGAAACTTTGACAGATGGCTGACTGTTTGAAAAGAGTGCAAGAGAAAAGGGTTATCTTTTCGCTGGCAGCGTTTACAGGAAGCAGGGATTCTTCTCTTTCTGCTTGTCCTTCAAACATGAAAGAATGTCATCTGTTGCGAAGGGGAGCCGTGCTGTTCACCTGAAGCAGACAGAGGCAGTAGTGCAGTCTGTGTGATAAAGCAGGACTCTTATTTATGAGGTCAGAGCCTGGTTACAAGAATGTAAGCGTTTGTTGTTGAGCTCCTTTGAGAGAGAACAAGTATTTAGACATACACACATACTTGGATAAACTGTTCAGTCAACTTTCCGTCTGTCTGCAGGGAAGGAAGCGTTGATATTAGTGTAGTGTGCTGGCTAGACACCCTCCCGCCCCAGCTCTCTGTGTGTCTTTCTTCTTTCCATCAATGCCCATTGTATTTACCAGATCACAGTCCACACTGCTTTGATGGAATTACGAATGGTAATGCCAGCTAGACTAATTTATGCATTAAATAGGATCAAAATGGTTGCATGCTTCACATAGTATCCAATCCATAATAACCACAAAATCAAAGATTAGTTCTAATAGTTGCACAGTAGCTCTTGTATCAACAGGACATGAATAAAGTGTTGATTTATTAAACATAATGTAATGATAACAGAAAGATATAGTGCAGTGTTATATGTCTATGTTTTATTGTCACAGGCTGGATGGTGCCCACTACAGCCCTGATGTTTGCAATGGTGTGTGTATTTTGGTGTTGCTGTGGTGTTGCTGTGCTGTCGTAGAGCCTTTGTTCATTACTGAGTTATGTGAATCCGCATCTCCATCTCTGTTTTTGTCTGGCCCTGCTGCCCATGCTCTCCCGCAGACCGGTGCCCCCGTCCGATTTGTCGGCTTCTCTTAATTGCAGACCACAATGCTGTGACCTCGTAACCTTGTGCAACAACAGAGAAATTAATAGTACCCCTTCTATAACACTTTGGCAAGTCACTTGGCCAATAAAAGAGCCAGAGTCCTTGCATGCATTTTAAGTTCCTATTAAAAACACACACTTCCATGGCCAATAAATGACAGTGGGTTGTGGCAATAACACTTTGATGAAGAGCTGCCTTGCAAATACAAACTTTTTTCCACATTTGGGACAGACACTTTTCACCCTGGCAACAGCAGCGGTGTAAGGTGCCAATGGCAGTGGTAGTCATGGTGATGGCAGCATATGAAAGGATCCTCAGTTTGAAGGATGTCCAGGATCCAGACATGGTGAAAGGGAGTCTAGTAGTAGCCAGCTCCCTCCTGGTCATGTGAGGACAGATGTAATGAACACAGGTCAAAAGGTTAATGCTTGGAGCAAAAAAGACACCAAAATGAAAAAGACAGATGCTGTCACGTGGGTAACGGCAATAGACTTGTTTGTAACAGCCCTTTGCTGACATGGAGCTCCAAATCACAGAAACTGACATAAATAATCATTCAGATAACGCAATATCAATGTAGATTAGGGATGTCAAGATTATTAGGTTAATAGACAATCGGGGTCACAATATGAGTGCAAGAACCAAAAAATAATAATCATGATGATTTTAGAAACAAGTAAGTATTTTTAGTTCAATCTACAGCAATCTATAGTATAACTTGAGGAATAGTAATAGACAGAACATTTTGTATTTCACTGTTGTTCACTGTTGTTTGGCCACAGTCTCATAATCATGAGTAATAGTTAAATCGTGATGTTTTTCTCACAATAATCGTAATGTTAAAATTTGATATCGTGACATCCCTAATGTAGATGTAATGTTATTTATATGGAGAGAGGTTAGGGTGAATGGAGTGCTACTGCTACACTGCTTTAGAGGACATACCATTTATTGTTCTTCTCAGGTAATCTACCGAACCCTTCCGAAGTGGGAGTCTGTGGATCCATTCGGGCTGGAGGGCCAGCAGCAGCTGAGAGTGACCAATATTCGAATCCGACTGTTGAAGCATCAGTCATGTCCCTGCCAGGCCAAAGACCCGGCCGCTGCACAAAGATCTCTCCAGACGCAGCACTTTGCCATTTATGACCTGATAGTGAAGGGAAGCTGTTTCTGTAATGGCCATGCTGAGCAGTGTGTTCCTGCAGCGGGCTACCAGCCTGTGAAAGACCGCACCAACCATGTGGTAAGTTCAACCCAGCATCATTCATTATTAACCTCAAACGTCTGGGTCGTGTCTCACTGTCAGTTCAAATATGACTTGATGACTTGGGGTATTAAATGATTCTCTATCTACTGCATAGTAGGGCCGCAATGATTACTCGATTCAATTACAAAAAAGCTCCGATTATTATTTGATTGCCTCAATGACTCGTTTAATTTGCATATTTAATTACAAACATGTGAATCTGTGGCGCGCACAGAGCTTGTTCTGGGCCTGCAGCAGCTAAAGCACAACAGAGGCGAGAGTGGCGTGATTTAAACCCTCGAGTGTGACGAAGGGTTTTGTTGTGTGAAAGAGAACGGTATTTTGAGCTGTAACTCTAACTACTGTAACTAGCTCCGCGTGCCACTTTATCCCCCGTGTCCTCGTCATCGCGGACTTTCGGCTTCCCAGTCACACTCGTAAGTTTAAAATATGCCGCTCTCTCCTCTGTTGTTGGTCTTTGAAACGGCCAATACATCCATGGAAACAGCACAGAGGACCGCGATTATGAAACCGAAAGTCCACGATGAGCCTAAAGTGAACGGCACACGGAGCTAATGGTGCAAAATGACAAAATGTAGAGTTACAGCCCAAAACACCAGGATCACTGGTCTGACTCAACATAACGTTTTATAAACACGTTTATTATTATAAGTGACATGACATAAGCGTAAACAGTCTGAGACAAGTAAATTAGTCCTTTTATATATATTCTTTATATACAAACAGAACAGTTGGACAAGTGAAATGTTGCTGTTTTGGGGACAAATTTAGGAATAACGTGTTATTTTAAGCAGAAACTCCTCATTTGTTATTTGTTTATTACTATGAACTATAATGTTGATTCAAACAATGATTTAATATGCTATTAAATGTTTTTTCCGGAATGTACAAAAAATGTAACCGATTACTCGATTCATCGGAGAAAAGAATCGATAGATTACTCAATTACTAAATAATTGAGTAATCTATCGATAGCTGCAGCCTTACTGTATAGTGTATTGGTTCATTTTTGAGAATGATTGTTCTCAGTCCACAAACTCGAGTCGCTTACTTTTTTGTGCAACTCCCAAGCCTGGTTAAAAGCCTTGACTAGATCAGGGAGAACCTTTACCTGACCCATGCCAAATGAATACACAAATTACTCCATGCTTGGTGTTAGATGATGATGAAGTGGAAAAGACCAGTCTCTCTACATTAATCCAAGAAGTGTTATATTCTGGATCTCAATAGCTAATTTGTTGTTGTGTCCACATCACAGCTCAGTCGGCAGAAATAATAAAAGTCTAAAGGAAGGGTGGGTTTGGGTCAGTGGTGCTGTTTCCTCTGTTTCCCCTATCCGGTCTGATACATTCCTGAAATGTAAGAGATGTAAAAACTGATTGTGGCTCATGCTTGTGTTGATGGGTACATGATTCATTATGAGTTCATATCAAAGCCATCTCGACATAAACACCAGCACTGGCTTTTGAAGTGGCGCATCTGTTTTGCTGCAATCAGTGAGGCCCATGGAAAGTGAAATTTCCTCTTACTTGAGGCCCATATAGACGGATAAACCCAGCTGTAGTGTGTAGCACAACACAGTACAGTATATACAAGGGACGGCACCAATTTAGATGAGTACTGCACACAGCTTTTTTGTAGATACGAGTACTAAAAACATTGAATGCTTTGCACATTTCTTTTTCTGAGCAAAGAAAGTCTTATCAGTCCAAACCTCAGAAAACAGCAGAGGGAGCGCCAAGATACAAGGCAAATTAAATGAAATCCTACATTTCTCACACAAAGTCATGGTCATCATTGCTTCTTATCTTGTGGAGATTTGGGTAAGCAAGAGTTATGTAAGCTGGCATTTGGTCTGTGAAAACCCAGAGCTGGTTTGCTGGCATAACCCAAACAAGTGGCACTGTTATGAAAATGGTGATGAGAGCAAAGATTAGCGATGAGAAAGACAGAATATGGCAAATGTTTTCTGCTATTTCCATCAACTTTTCCAGAATGGCATGTACGACCACCATGCGTAACTAATGTTGACTGTAAAAGTTAGTTACAGCCCTGTCCTACATCTAATGCTTTTTGTTCAGTGTGTGCAGTAATCAGTGGAGACAGTGTCCAATACAAAGGTTGTTGTTGTTTAGTGCTGCTGTTCCCCCACATTGGTTTTTGTGGTGAAGGGCAATTACACTGTCTGTTAGTTAGCCACAAAGCTGTCATACACTCAGAAGTAATGCTTTGGGGGCAAGCTACTGAAGTGCCCGTAATGATTTAAATGTGTGTGTTCTAGCTGCTCTTTTGCTTTTCCCCCAATTTTGAAACTTGGCTTTTTAGTTTTCTCCATACAAGCAAAAATACAAGCCAGTGTTTTTAGTCGGGACCAAGCGACTGAAGGAGGCCGAGACAATGTCAAGTGTTTGAGGGAGTAAGATCAAACCTTGTGAAGTAAACAACATTGTAGTTATTTATGTAGGCTACTGAACAAACCAGAAATAATAAGCCAGAAGGAGAAATGTTTTTTGAATATATGTTATTTGTTTTGTTACTTCAAGACTGTAATCATCTAGTTATGTTAACACCCCTTGTCAGTTTGCATGCTATTTCCTCTCATACAGTACAAATATACTGTAGTGTTTAAGACCTGTGTGTATCTATGTACTGGCATGTATTTACAAAAAACATTTAGTAGTATACTACTAATACCATGGACCCCGGCTTTAGGGGTGTGCCATTTACATAATGTTTCCTAAATTATGTTGAGTGTGAAATGGTTTTTACTGTATCTTTTGTAATAAACCTGATGAATGAATGTAAGAAAGAATGACAGGGAGTTGTTTTTTCAATTCCATTACCGATATTGATTCTTTGGCCTAAAAAAAGTGTAGATACCAGTGCAGAAACTGGGAATAGTATTTATTTTGTTAACATGTATACTACTAATGACATTCATCCAGTTATGAGAGCATTATTTATTCTTCAAGTAACGACAGAAAGCTTTGTGTAAATTAAAGTATAAACTGTATGAAACAGCTAGTCCAGCTTGATCAAGCCATGTTCCGTGGTGCATCCCTGTAGCTGCTCTTTCTACCATGGGCTCTTTAGCATGCTCTACCTTTTCTCACTTTTGCTCATTGCTTCAGGCACTTTTTTATGGAAATACTTGTGGATTAGGATTATTGACACCGTGTCCCTTTGAGCAATAGAGTTGTTATTTTAACAGAGTTGTCATGTGTGTGTTTAATGTAAGATTGGACGACTAAATTTGTATTTATTTAGCAATTTTCACATTTCTCTTCGTAAAGTCATTATTGGGGAAGAAATACAATTAATTCAAACTAATCACTACTTGCAAATGTATAATACTGTGTTATTTAGTCATGCACAATTACGGATGTGTAGCAGTATTTTTACATTACAGTATAATTCGTGTGTGTCCCATATTACAGGAAACAAATAAAGAGCTTCCTCAGATGCCTTGCACCCCACCCCCTTTCAATCATTATCCAGCATGCATGGCATTCCAGCTCACAGGAATGACAAGGAGATTGTTATTGTGCTCCCGGACACACACTCCCACTGTCCTCGTACACAGCCACACACACGCATGCTGGGTTACAACTCTTTTAGGGACATTACATTGACTTACATTCATTTTCTAGGGACTGATCGGAACCTTAACATAGTCACAACACCTAACCTTAACCTTAACCCTAACCTCAGCCCATTTAACCCATATTGGAACTTTAAACCCTGTTATTGGTCTAATAATAAAGGATTTATATTATGGGATTTCGATTTTGCCCCCAGAAAGGCAGGTCCCCATGATGTAAGTGTGTATACCGATTTTAGTCCCCACAATGTGGTAAATATCCACCCACACATACAAGTAAACACAAACACACAATCGCAGAGTGAGGCGCAGGGTCTTTTCCAGTGAGGAAGCCAAACAACCACTCTACATTCATTTCTGAATCCTGGGCCTAGGCACGATTTGATTTATTTTATCTTTTAAGAAACAACATTGGCTTTAAATATAAATTTGTTACACTTAAAAAAAGACAGACTTTTAATCATATCAGTGAGATTTAACACATAAATAAGGCAAATGCATTTCTCCAAAGCCCAAACCACAGGACTGGCTGAGAATCTTTTGATGTAAAATCCCTAAAATCATTCACAAAAACTGAAAAAGCAATTATGAGTTTGTCACAATATTTATGGAAGTTTTTTTTAATATTGATATTTATTATCTTTTTCTTGCCTCTCTTAGGTTCATGGAAAGTGTGTATGCAGACACAACACGGCGGGTGAACATTGCGAAGTGTGCGCCCCACTCTACAATGACCGGCCCTGGCAGCCTGCTGATGGCATCACTGGAGCGCCACATGAATGTCAAAGTAAACTTATTTCAATAAAATGACCACTGTATTTTTATTGCATCTGTGGCACATACCTGAGTGACCTGAGCTCCTTATCAGGTTTTAATTTACCCTGTGTTATTTGTTTTGTGTCCTGTCTTACCTCTACTGAGTCTGTCAAATGAAAAAGGCGGATATTATTAATTATTTAAAAGTGTACTGTGTAACCTTTCTGGTGTAGTGTTCTTCTACCTGCTAGTCTCCATGGGGATGTTATTGTTTTGCATGTAATGATCCACAGTATGGCATTAAACATACCTAACTCCATGGAGACAAGCAAGTGACGGACACCAACCCCAAAACGTGCATGCACTTAAAGCTTAAAGGTGGTAACTGAAATTGTGGTTAAGGTATCGTATGTGGTACTTGTACTTTCTTTGTCATAATTTAGATATGGTGCAGTTCTGGTGTACTCAGATCAGTCCTTGTTACACTCTTCTTATATACAGTAAAGTAATAGGATGAGGGTCCAGTTCTGAGCCCCTAACACCCTGGGGCCCACTGGTTATTGGTCTGTCTTGTTACATCTTGTTTAGTTCTCATTTAGTGCTGGTTTAGTTCTTTTTAAAGCATAATTTAGACATAGTTAGTCTTGTCCAGAACGCATGACACAATTCCAAATGGTTTCACAGGTAGTACTTTGCACAAAATGTTTGCTAATCATAGGATTAGATCGTGTATCATCATAATAACCTCAAATCACGAACATTCCCGTCAGGATAAGGAAAAACACAAGAGAAGTTTTACTATATCCAGTCACATATTGAAAAAGGAATGCCACCTGGATGACTTTAAACCATTCCCTGTGGAGATAAATCATTTTTATGCCTGTGGAACAATCCTGCCAAAGTAAGAACATCTCCATGGAGACAAGCAGGTAACATGGCTGCTACAAGGCAGAGTTATAGGTAAGGTCTGTGGAAAAGCCAGCCAGATGACTGTGTGAATGTATGATTTTAAAGGTTTTTAGTGAAATAAAACCAAAAATGAAAAGCTT
The DNA here is from genome assembly GCA_015082035.1 of Chaenogobius annularis. Classification (NCBI taxonomy): domain Eukaryota; kingdom Metazoa; phylum Chordata; class Actinopteri; order Gobiiformes; family Gobiidae; genus Chaenogobius; species Chaenogobius annularis. The sequence continues at coordinate 135,558 of BJKM01000568.1, read as the reverse complement.
TTATTTCAGTGTATTTTTTCATCATCAATCTATTTCTTCCAACTTTTCCAGAGTGTAAATGCAGCGGACATGCCCAGAGCTGCTCTTTTGACTGGTTGGTGTGGCGGGCGACTGGCCAGCGCAGTGGCGGCGTGTGCCACTGCCTGCACAACACAGAGGGTCGTCAATGTGATAAATGCAAATCTGGCTTCTACAGAGATCCACAGCGACCCATCACTGCTCCAGACTCATGCAAACGTAAGGCAATGACTTTGACAAACTAATTGCTATATGGTGATTTATGGGATTTATGAACAGACCCTAAAGCTACAGCAGTGAAACATTAAATTAATTATAGTCCAAATTATACTATTTACCTCATACACCCATTCTCACTCATTTGTTACAAGATCACATACAATACTCTTTACAAGCTGGAACATGCTTCATTTCATTGATTTGTAATGAGCACATTGGTTTTTGTGTGTGTCTGGGCAGCAGCCGGCCCACTACCTCTGAGGTCTGTGTTATCGTAAATCATCTGATAGTGGGGCATACCTTTGCTTTGACTCAAACACAGCCCGATTGTCCATCCTAGACTACTTTTCTGTTTTTTGCTTGTGACTCAGAGCTCAGGTATCTCCAAGGTAATGATTGGTGGTGCAATGGGATTGTGTACGTGGGAGGCTGTCTGGTTGTCTGCATGCTGCCTCATAGTGATGAGACGAGTCTTAAGTAAACACAGGATAGTCATCTCTAAACACATAGTAGTGGCTACATTCTCAATCTGATTATCTTGTATGATGTGACCACATGGATTGACGTTTGACTCGTACACACACAGTCTGCTTTAGTCCAAAACAATTGTCAATTTTCACTAGACCATTTTAAAACACCCACAACAGTATTTCTGTTTGGCTCCTGAAGACATGCATATTTATTATGGTTTGTAGTATTGTAGCTTTAGGCTAGGTTAAATAATCATCGAAGACAGATGATTGATGGAAAAAGATGCAATGTGTGGGGAACCCCTAGGATGTCGTTTCCAAAAACTTGTTGCAGCTTCTCACTGAAAAACTTTTTTTCCATACCTATCCCTGAGGGGTACAAGAAAGGTAACATCACTGAGCTGAGGAATGTACAGTATAAGTTTTTTTTTTTTGTTTTTTTTGAGTGCCCTCAAACGTCAAATGAAGTTGTTTTAGGTGTGAGCACAATGTCTTATTATGTAAATAACACAGTAAACATTCTAAGTACATTTGTTAATGTGATTTGATTTGGTTTGCACAGATATGTAAACACACACAATCAGCATGCTGCACGTGTTTGAGCTTTACAGTACCTAAGTAGACCTCTGGGCAGTGTGTTGTAATCTCTGATAATTATTAACGTGTACAGGCTGTTCACTAAATACCCAACAGAGTGCACTGTAAGTCCTAAGGTATACACCCAAACATGTCGGTTATTTATGCATTTCCACTGTAAAGTGTTGGTTCAATAGTTACACATTTGCAAGTCAATAAAATGCAAATGTGATACATTTGATCTAACACAGGTCAGTTTTGAGATAAGGTTGTCTTATCTTTGACATAGTGTGTTTTATGTGATAACAACAATATGGGTCTCGAGGAGTTTATGACGATACAACAGAGACATCGGGACGCTTAATTTATTCTTATTTGTATATATGTGTGTGTGTGTGTGTGTGTGTGTGTGTGCGTGCATCCAAATGGTGTATGTGTGTGTGTGTGTGTGTGTGTGTGGTGTGTGTGTGTATACCAGTATAATGTCATCCTTATATATCTGAGAGCATAGGATATTGCTATATCATTATTGTTCCCAGAACAAGCAGATTTATGGTCAAGGCCTTTCAGAGAGTTGGCTGTAGATTTCCTTTGCTATTGTTTTTGAATAAAGAACATGAAATATTATCAACACAACATGAGATAAGCCAAGCTTGATAAGAACAATAGAGGTGCCTTTGTTTTATATTTCCCTTGAAGATTACTTGACAATGAGTAATGAGTTTTTTTGGCTTCAACACCATGTACTTTGCAACTTTGTTTCAGCTTGTGAATGTCACCCACTGGGATCCCTGCCTTTTCACTTGACTGAGAGCTCACTCTGTGACCCAACGAATGGAAACTGCATCTGCAAACCAGGAGTGTCAGGGGGCCATTGTGACAGGTGCATGGTGGGATACTGGGGATTCCACAAATATGGCTGTCGGCCTTGTGACTGTACAGGAGACTGTGATCCCTTCACAGGAGATTGCATGGTTGGGTGAGTTTGTGTAATGAAATGTATGCCATAAGGCAGCGTCTTCTCTCCATTTCGCTTCCTTCTAGGGTTACAGCATCATTCATTCTCTGCCTCCTAGCATGCAATGACATGTAGATACATTTGGCATATTTGACATGGAGTGCCCTTTCAGACCCTTCTTATCCAGACTCCAGAAGACACAAAGAGTACAGTTGTCTGTGACCAATTGTGGCCTAAATATAATAAACTATTTAAACTTTCTAATGATTTGTTATATTCAAGAACGTTATTAAACAATTCCTGTTTCAGATTAATCTATTGACATCACTCATTTTATGTAGGTCCGATTTGGAAACCTACAACTCAAGTGAGCCAATGAAGATCTTCCGAACGGACGAACTCTTCTCTGCATTGCACTATTCAGGTAAGGCACAAACGGCGTGTCTAGTCTTTGCCCTCTCCGTGCTCCAGTAACCAAGCATCACCGTAAAGTAATGAAAGTTATGATAGGGCCTTCAAAGGGCAAGGCACAAAGACACATGTGTATATGATTTTGTGTGTGTGTGTGTGTGTGGTTGTGTATGTGTGTGTGTGTGTGTGTGTGTGTGGTTGAGCATGGTACAAGCCTCTGCATGGATGGTTTTCAACTGTCCCCTCTCTCAGACCCCCCATGGCCATGTTACTGCAGCTTTCATTGGCACATTCCTCTCTGGACACACATTACACTTAGGCATTCTCTGGACACTGTGTACAGTAACTAGCGGGACCACACAAAAGGTTGAATCTTTTTGCAAATATGACTCTGTGCTTTTATGTACCCCCCACAGAGAAATGCGAGTGCAAAGAGCAAGCGCTGACCAACAGCAAACTGTTCTGCACAATGAATTATGCATATGGCAAGTAAAACTGATTTATATTTTATCAAGTCAAACCTTCTTACATACAAAACATTCCTGACCCGAGGATTTTTCCCCTGCAGTGCTTAAGGTGAAAGTGCTGTCGGCCCACGATAAGGGCTCCCACGCAGAGGTAGAGGTCAAAGTTCAAAAGGTGCTGAGTCACAACACAAGGGTGAAACTACAGAAGGGTCGTGTCATCCTTTACCCTGAATCCTGGACAGCAAGAGGCTGCACCTGCCCCATCCTTAATCCAGGTAATAGATTGTTGTTATTAACACATACAAAATTAAACATACTGAATACTTGGATAGGCTAACTGCCCAAAGGTAAAAATCAGTAAGGACAGCTAGCAAAACCTTCCAATAAGCCAATTTATGCATAATAGGATTAGTGTTGTCACAGTACTAACATTTCAAACTTGATTTCGATACGATAAGTAAGAATAGTCTTGATAATTGGTACGGTTACAATCCGTGGCTCAGAGGGCCGCAGCATTAGTATGTAGGCAGTACCAAAACAAAACATACACTGTCTGGTCCAGTGTACTGGAGAAAGGGGAGAGGCCATCAGAACATCCGGGACGGCTCTCTCCTGTAAAGCCAGGGGCAAGATCCGGCCCTTTCAAATTTAGTTTTTGCAAAGAATGTATTTAAAACAATTTTTAAAACAGGCTCACAATCCAATACGTTATCTCTGCCCTAAATGTGTCTGATATCGAGGCTGAAGGCTTGCAAGGACAATGCCCATCGAATTAGTCACTGATTGGGACATTTGCATGTGCTCAGAAAAGTAAGCGGGTTGTGGCCCGTGAGAACAGTCAAAGGACTATTGTCACATGATGCATAAATCTCAAAATGTTGCAGGGCCATAATAAGCGCGAGGGTCTCCTTCTCAATTGCTGAATAATTGAATTGATACAAATTCAACTTTTTTGAAAAGTAGCAAACGGGTTTACCAATTCCATCATGCTCCTGGAGCAAGACGGCTCTGGTGCCAACTTGAATGGCTTCCACCTGCATTTGGATTTGCACATCCGTTTTTGGTGCTAAGATTACTTGGTGCGAACATTACTTTTCAACAAGTTGGTGAGCGGTGCTACTATGGTTGGGGGGGTGGAAAGTTCGGACAAAAGCTTTGATAGCAACTGACCAACCCTAAAAAACACGTTAGAACCTTTGAAATGTTGCTGGAGCCGAAACTCATCAGACAGGGGCGAGGCCCGCCCCGACTAGGACGGACATGGGACACAGATTTTGGTCACAATTAATATTAAATTGTCATTTTTTTTAGACAATAGACATTTTCATCATAATTGCACTTTATTTATGTTACCATGTGGTCTATACTAGTTCTCAATTTGTTCCTGAACTGTTTGTTTAACATTTTGACCTGTTTGTGATTTATTTTTATTTTTTGATCGATATTTGCTCGAAATAGTATCTAGTTTAGATACTAATTTTAGTATTTATTGATATTTGTTTTTTGATACTTTTCACAACTCTAGATGGGATGCATATTAAGAATATTGTAGTCACATTAACCCAATTTGCAGTAGCAAATACGGTAAATCTTTACAGCATTCAGATAAACTCAGCTTCTGTTTGTGCAGGGTTGGAGTACCTGGTGGCTGGCCACATGGACCGCAAGCAGGATCACCTCCTAGTTAATATGAAGAGCTTTGTGAAACCCTGGAAGGCAAGCTTGGGTCGCAAAGTCCTCTCGCTACTCAAGAAAGACTGCAACTGGTAGACATGAAATGAAAACAAAGTTGGGCCAGTGTTGACAGACAATATTTTCACTTCAAACAAATGTTTTTTGTTTTTGTTTTTTTTCTTATGGTCATCTGTTTGTGAATTTATGATTCACAAAGAATGTAGTGTGTTATGTTTCTGTCCGTTCAAACACTTGATTCAAAGTCACGAGGTGATTCATTTTTTCCATGAATTGCTCTTCTGAATATAAAATGCTGTGTTGGCTACATATTTTTTTATTTTGGATTCATTGATCGCTACCAACTACAGCTCTGTAATATAAGTTCTGTGCTTATTTTGAGGACGTGAATGCCCTTTACAAATGAATCAGGTCTTTCTCTCTAAAGCACTTTAGCCTAAGATGGACTGATGGACGCACAAAGTGGAAAGGCCTAATCACAATATCTTCACAGTGTATATATGTATAGACTGAACAAGCCATACAAGCCACTGCAGGTGGTTAATACTTGGCCAGTCCAGGTGTGCCTGTGTTGTAATGAGTGAATGGGTAATAACCGAGCATGAATGTATTTGTCTGCCTGTATTGTGTGTGTGTGTGTGTGTGTGTGTGGGCGCGTGTGAGTGTGAAAATGTAACCCAAGAAAGTAGAGATAAAAAAGGCAATCTCGATGGTCATGAGTGCAGCCCTGATTCTGTCCAGTTTTATTCTAAATGGTGTATACTACAAATCAGCTGTTTTTATTCATTTCCTTATCACACTTACTGAACTTTGTATTATCTTTTATGGTGTTGTTTTGTACAGTATTATTCGTATGTATCTATAAATGTGATTGTGTATCTTTAATCTCTAGTCTTGTCAAACATATTCTAATTATGAGATCTTATAGCTCTATTATGCAGTCCTACTGATGATGATGACCGACAGTTATTATGTAAGAAAAAAGCCTCAGACTACAGCAAAGTGAAAAAAACAAAATAGTTTCATTGTTTGAAACATTGTTGCCTGAAAACTCCCAGAAAACACAGCATTAACATTTGATATAACAGCTTAGACCTTGACATTCTTCACAATCATTTGACAAAAATATCCTTATCACCAGCTCCGTTTTTCTCACACACACAAGTTTCTTAGTAGGTGTCGCCTAACATTAAGCCATTTATCATCCCCTCTCTTGAATATTTTCTGTTTTGCTCACACAATAATGCCAAATATAGACCATAATAGACACCTTGGTGCAAGTACGTACACAGTTTTGGGATAAGGTACTGAGTGTTTTCCTCAGACTAATCGTGACGCGCTTGGCCGAGAGGTGCCGACACATTCTTGGCGCATCATAAACCTCTCTGTGGCAGAACTGGTCGTAGGTCACTCACCTATCTAACCGGAGTGAGGCAGATGGAGAAGAATTTGGCAAATTAGGCTGGATAGCCTCATGTACCCATATCTCCTCATTCATGGCCCATTTGCAGATTAGTGGCAAGGGTTACAGCTTCCCTTGGTGTATGCCAAGTGCAGTCCAGACAGCTTGGGAAGGGGTGAATGAGTACAAAAGATAGGAGAGAAGACTTTGAAGGGATGGAAAACCCTTGTTGTTAGATGTGGAGATATGTTTCATGGTGGGAATTGGCCTTGGAGGGTATAGACGCAACAGGGAGGCACAAACATTTGTAACTACATAGCCGGGGACCCTCCTCTTTCTCTCACACATACACTTGTTGGCCTACTCACTCATTGTCCCCATATTGACTGGCCATTCTCAGTGTGGGATGGAGATGTCCTGTGGGGGATTGTATCCTATGGGAAACTAAGTAATGAATGAGTGTTGGGCATGGTTTCACAGATGCCCTCCTGTATAGATTGTTATTGTTAATGGAGTAACAACAAATGCCTGTGTGTAAGAGAGAGCCTGTAAGAACACAATGCCCCACTTGTGCTGCTATAGAATTGAGTTATGGCCTTTGTCCTGTCAGCATTCTTGTGCTATTGGGCCCAGAGTGTATAGAAGCTCCTGCTGGCTATGGGACAACACCCCCCCCCACACACTGTCCCCTCCTCTCACTGGGAGTCACAATGCCCCTCTTCTGCAGCACCCAACAGGTCATCAGACACCAATATGCACCCAAAGGTCAACAGAGGTGAAAACATGAGTTATGATGGAGTATTTGTGGTCATGTAGGTGGACGTTGACTTAATCTCAATTAACCCTGCTCAAAGCAAATAGAAAATAACAATATTATGTGGTTTATACCTCAAGGGAAATCTATGCTATAGTATTTTCTCATTGAGTCTTTTGTTATATGGGGGAAGAAATTATTTTGGGGGGTTTGGGTTACACCTAGATAGAGGAATACTAAACCCAACAAGTTGTAGTTTTAGGTTTAAAAAAATAAAGTTTAAAAATAAAGTTTGTGCATGTTGCCCCAAACAACCCAAGGAGTCACACTTTGCCCCTAGAAACCATCATTACCCTGAAATTGTAGACACACATGCATGCACACATCAGGAATGTTTCTCAATGAGCTTTGGAGCAAGCCAGAACAGGGAGGAAATGTTGACATAGCAAAGAGATTGAGACGCTACTGCTGATTATTATACACCCATCTAAACAATAGATTGATGTCATTCAGTCATTATGAACAAACACATATTTGAACTTGCAAAACATTTAGGTGGATTGATGTGCACCAGGTGCCCTCTTGTGACTGAGATAACGGTTTTGTGTTTTAAATATGAGTCGTAAATCCCATATAACATCAACATACAGGACCATACAGGCAGATGTTTGGCAGCTGATAAAGCATTTTCTCTCAATTTTGGCGGCACTGCACTTTCACTGGCCATAAAACCAACACTGGAACCAGCTGCAAGAACATCACCTTTAACTAAAACTTAAAGGTGGACTATGCAGCCATTCTGGTGGAAGTTTCACCCCTTGCTTGTCTCAATGGTGGTGTCATTGCTTTGCCTATACATTTCCAGTGAATGGCGTTAATCTTATCTCTATGACAACAAGGAGGGGGTGCCACCAGGCGAAGTTACTGGTCAGATCTGTGGAGAGGAGACTTAACTTACAGTAAGAGTGAAAGTTATTCAGTGCATTTTTTAACAATAAAAAAAAATAACTGTGTGATAACTTTAATGCCATACTGGGAAACATTCATGCTAACCAATAACATTCTTTAAAGTGTAAAGTGTACTTTAAAAAATGGAAGGTAAAAATCAATTTAGTCTTTCATTGAGTGTTCTAAAATTCTTCATTCTTAAAACATTGACTCAAAACGGAACAAGTAAGGTTCCGTTTTGTAAGGAACAAGCGCCAGAACAATGTTCAACATAATATGAGTATCTTGTAATTGGTTATCGGTTCACCATAACATTTTATTTAAAAGCATTACGCAATTCAGACTCAAACATATCCATGGGCATGAACAAACTCTGATGAAAAGAGGACAGAAAAGGCGGGGGTTTGCGTGTGTGAACATGAAGTGAGTAAAAGCCTGAGGACTTTCTAAGAGAGAAAAACATTAGAGGTGATTCAGGCATTGCATGGCACATCAGCACATACCTGTTGAGGTAATGCCTGTCCTTTTGATCTGTCTCTAAAGGTACTTGTCTCTAGATGCTATTGCTTATCCTGGAATGTTCAACAATATGGCATTAAACCATAAGGACAAGCAGGTGACGTTACAGGGACGTATTTTTAGTGATAAAAACACATGTATAATGCATAGTGTACAATGTGTATTAGCAGAATAAATGCAAGGTAGGTTTAATTCTATACCGAACACCATTTCAGGCAATGCAATAACTGTCCACCCGAATAATACAGCAGTTTACCCTGGAGTGAGCAGACTTCCAGAGGAGGGCAGTGTCCGCTCTTCAGCAGTTGCTTGTTATGGTCAAGAGTGATGAACCACTGCACCACTGATGTAGCAATTATTCTGAACAAAATATTGTCACTTTTAATGATTAAATGTGCTCAACATATCAACTATCCATGAGTTTCAGGGAGATGAGAAATTAGGATTGTTGCAGATGAAGCTGAAATGAATGAATACAGGTTTATCAACTACTGATGTTATTTCACAACAGTTAAGCACTCTGAAGCCTACTATTTTTTTCATACATGTAATTATTTAGAAGTGGACAATAAATTGAAATTGAGATAATATTGTGTCTTGAAGATGTGCACAAATTTAATATCAAGTATATGGTTAATAGTAAAGTAAATGCTACAAAATAGCCTATTAAAAATAAAACAGAAAAAAGTGATGTTGTAAACTTTCAAATAAGAGTATAAGGTGATATTTATGAATCTTTTGTGATTCATTTTAGGATTAGAACCTTTATTTTTCCCACAAATGCGAAATTCTTGGGTTGCAATGTTCGGATCAAGAACAGCAGGGAAATAGAAACATGCATCAAAAATAAGATGAATTACTTTTAAAATAGACTCAAATCTAACACAATGTATAGGTAAATCTTATGTACAATAAGTGGCTATGACCATGGTTGAGTACAGTGCAGCATGTGGACATAGAAATGCCTATTTTTATTGTATAGTAATTTAAAATTGTTTCTTAATGCATGCCCTTTTTTGATTGAATATATGTTGTTTTATTATTGGTCAGTGTTTTATGTTGCACCTTAAGACCGAGACAAGTTCCTATGTTTGAGAATTTTGTTCATTGACAATGGCAATAAACTCATTCTGATTCTGATTCTGATAAATATACAACGTAAATAGCACTTAAAGTGACTTAAGTGTATTGTAATATTATATACAATAAGTGGCTATGGCTATGATTATGGACAGCATATGAATAGAATTAATGACAGGTAAAGAGACTTCAGTAAGTATTACACCAGAGATAATAATATTACAGTATTACACATAATGAGTGGATGACACATGTACAGGCCTAGTTGTTAGAAGTGTTCATTGTCAGATATAGCTTTTGAAATATCACATATGATGCACAACATAAGAAAAGACTTAAGCACAAAAGAAGTGTTCATTGTGCAGTCTGACAATAGCAGACGGAAAGACCTGCAAAACCCCCCCTTCACACATTGATGGTGGATCAGTCTGACACTGAAGCTGCTCTCCAGAGCAGACAGTGTCCTGCAGGGGGTGAGACTAATGGTCCAGCATAGACATGAGTTTAGCCAGGACCCTTCTTTCCCCCCACCTCCTGCACAGCTTCTTTCCCCCACCTGTCCTGGGCTGTGTGCTGAGCCCAGAACAGAGTTGGACTTCCTGATGACCTTGTCCAGCTTCTTCCTCTCTTTCTCTGTGATGCTCCAGAAGACCACAGCGTACAGTATGGCTGATGCCACCACAGAGTCGTAGAAGAACCTCAGAAGTGGCCCCTCACTCCAAAAGACCCGAGTCTCCTCATCTGTGTTGTGAGTCCAGTTCAGTTTGTGGTTCAGAACACCCAGGTACTTGTATGAGTCCACTCTCTCAATGTCACTCACTGCACTGGTGAGGGGGTATCAAAGGCCATTACAGTCATTTCACATTAATTTATCATTAAACTTCAACTAATACATTTAACGTTTTAACACATTTCTGTTGGATTGACATAATATCGTCTGACAATATTTATCGGGGTAGTTAATTAAAAATAATTAAAAATTCTACGTTTTTGTCAGTATTCTTCACCCCTATTTCTACTACAATTACCCACCTCTAAAGTTTGACAACGTAATTTCGTTCAAGGCCTAAAATAAAATAAAAACAACTTTACCTTTCACTTCTACATTGGCTACACACAACTTGCAGTGGTCACCTTTGCGCAACACTGACCCTTAGTGGTTGTACACAGAATTTAAAAGCAAAACATAAGTTGGTACGTTTTGGTTATTTTTTAATAAATCCATGGTGCGGTCACTTTACCATGCAGCAGACTCTGAGATGGGCTTCATTTCTTCCGTGTCTGGATGAACACTTTAAGCCGATAGAAATAGGCCTAGGCTAATCAAACACACTAAGTACAATATCAACAGCCTTGTTTGCATCATACAGTAAGCCTACTGCTAGGCTAACAAAACAGCCTCTCTTAAAACTTAACTCAAGTGTTTTGAAATGTGAGCTAAGTCTGTAAGGCGATTTTTTTGTAGGTTCAGCCGTTACTTTAGTTAAAATTCTAAACATGGAAGTGCATACTATAACCCAAAGCAGCCACGACACTTCTGACAGGTTAGTTGGTTTACCTTGGACCGGGGATTCGAAGTGATCGCGATAACACGTTCTCGTCCTAGCACGCGACACTGACAACAAGATGGCGGGTATGATTTTAGAAATAGAAGAGTTACTGCGGTGAGACGCGAGCTACAATATTATCCCTAACACGCGTTGTAGTCTAATGCTCAACTAGCAGTTGAGTAGAATTATTGCTCATATTTAAAATACAGCAACACAGTTACAAAATCAAAACGATAGAGTTTACCAAGGGCCAAGGAATTAATTTAAGATTAACTCCCCGCTACTTAGCATGCTAGGCTACTTTTAGCTGTAGCGCTGTAATCTCTCTAAGAACATACAAGAACGATGGCAAGACATGGACTGTCGGCGAGCTTTTCCACTCATACGACTAAACAGGCAAGACATATTTTACCTACTGAATCATTTGTTTGCGTCTCTATATTGACTGAGGCATGCGAGATGTATTAAAGCAAATAAATAACATAAAATAATCTCTGCATATTTTACCCATTCATATTAGTCTGTGTGTTATAGTCGTAATTATTCTCACTTTGTTCATCAGTTCGTTTTTTCGGACTGTGTGTTTTAAACTGTAGCGTTATGTAACAATAGTTAACCAGGTTTTTTGTAATGTCACTTCAGTCAATGCGCGCTCAAGTAGCGTTAACGACCAAACTTTTGCCATTCAGTTACGTAGTTAACACAGTGTGGCAATCTCTTACTTTCTTTCACCGGGCATGCACTGATTACGCTTCTCGTATGATCAGAATAATTAATTTGATCATTTTACGCAGTCGCAGTCAGAAAGTAAACACGTTACAGAAATATGTTGTGTTTTGTTTTTGTATGTCTCTATATTTCCTAATGTTAATCCAAAATTATTGTATATTTTCAGACATTACTATGTCCAGGAAGGATCCGGTCTCTCAGAAAGCCATGGTTACCATGGTAATATGAGCTTGGTATAAACTGTAATACAAGATCCAAACACAGACTGTGACATTTGACTGACAGCCAGTCTACGGTTGGTCAGAAGTTGTGTGTAATGGACAGGTGTAAGCATGTGGGGCGGCTGCGGCTTGCCCCAGACCACTCCATTCTCAACCCCCAGAAGTGGCACTGTGTAGACTGCAACACCACAGAGTCTGTGTGGGCCTGTCTCGGGTGTGCTCATGTCGCATGTGGGCGATACATTGAGGAACATGCTCTACAGCACTTCCAACTGCACCGCCACCCATTGGCAATGGAGGTTAATGAACTATATGTTTTTTGCTACTTGTGTGATGATTATGTCCTCAATGATAACAACACAGGAGACCTAAAGCTGCTTCGGAGTACACTTAGTGCAATTCAGAGCCAGCATTATGAAGTTACCACCCGTAGTGGACGTACCCTTCGCTCGGCCACTGCTGTCCCTGAAAACCTCTTGTCATTTGGAGCACAGGAGCTACAGCTGAGAGATGAGGACCGCATGTTCACTGCCTTATGGCATCGACGAAGATCTCTTATGGGACGCATTTTCAGAATATGGTTTGGATTTACTGAATGTGGGAAAAAAAGAGAGGAAGAGGAGAGAAAGAGGGAAGAAGACGAAGAGCAAAAAGCGGAGGCCAGGGAGAGAAGACGAGCACAAAAAAGGCAGATGCAGGAGGAGCTTGACAATGCACCTCTCAGAAAAAGTCAGCGCTTGCGGCGAAAAAGCAAAAGACTTGTGGATGCAGCAATAACACTTCCCAAATGTAAACTTGCTAATCCCTCTTCGAAACTCAAGTCGCAAACTCGAAGGCCTGCAGCACCTACTACAAAGAAAGTTAAAAAGACACAAAAAGTCAAGCATATTCCCAAAACCAGAAACAGCTCATCAACCAAATCTAAAGCAAGAGCATCCACAACTTCCACCCCACAAACCGCATGCCGCAAGCAGACTAAAAAGCAGAGTACCAAACAAAATGGCTCCCCATTAAAACGGCGGCCCACAGTCACCCCAGGTGTGACAGGACTGAGAAACTTGGGCAACACTTGTTACATGAATTCCATTTTGCAAGTGCTCAGCCACCTACACATTTTCAGGGAGTGCTTTTTGCGCCTGGATCTAACACAAGCACTGGAACTTCTTGCATCTGCTGCAGGAAAAGCTTCCCCCCACTCACCCTTTGCCCACAAGAGGGGACCTCTGGCCAATTCAGGATCCGGTCCAGGGCTGAGTGGTGGAGCCTCACGGGGCCGGAACATGGAGCTTATACAGCCCAAAGAGCCGAGCTCAAAGCACATCTCCCTCTGTCACCAACTGCACACTTTGTTCCAAGTTATGTGGTCGGGCAAGTGGGCGCTGGTTTCGCCCTTTGCAATGCTCCATTCGGTGTGGCAGTTGATTCCTGCGTTTATGGGCTATGCTCAGCAGGATGCTCAGGAGTTTTTGTGTGAACTGCTGGACAAGGTGCAGCATGAGCTGGAGAGTGCTAGCAACAATACAAACTCTGGGGGTGTCCCACAGCCACAGAAACACCTCATCAAACAAGTGCTGGATGTGGTCAATACCATCTTTCATGGCCAGCTTCTTAGTCAAGTAAGACTCTCCTTTCCTCCACCTGTTAAAAGCATGTTTATTCTTTTTGTAAATAATTGAATCTTTGTTGGTATATTGTGTAGGTGACCTGCTTAGCCTGTGATAATCGATCCAACACTGTGGAGCCTTTTTGGGACCTATCTCTGGAGTTTCCTGAGCGATATCACAGTAACAGTAAAGAGTCTGCGGCACAGGCGCCCTGCCATTTGACAGAAATGTTGGCCAAGTTTACAGAAACAGAGGCCCTGGAGGGAAGCATTTATGCTTGTGACCAATGCAACTGTAAGTCGATTGACTTTCATTAATCATTACACTCACTAGTTCATGTAATCACATTTTGGCATGATTCAATCTGAACAATTCTGTATACGGTAATACGACAGCAAAGACTAAATGTCACATTTACTAACAAACTTTTGCTTTAAAAATGACCCTGTTTTTGTAGCTACTCGACGACGTAGCTCCTCTAAACCAGTTCTTCTGACGGAAGCACAAAAACAACTTATGGTGTACAAATTGCCCCAGGTCCTGCGGCTCCATCTCAAACGTTTTAGGTGCGAAATCACTTGACAATCAAGGATTTAATTTTCCTTATTTATTTTGACCTATAATGGCTTTTCCAAATATTTTCAGGTGGTCTGGACGAAACAACAGGGAGAAGATTGGAGTACACGTCAGTTTTGACCAACTTCTTGATATGGAGCCTTATTGCAGCCTTGAGGCCTCTCCAAAAATCTTGCCCTACTCTAATAACAGCAATCCCAACTCAAGCTCGTCACATCCGAAGCACTTCATCTATGAACTCTCTGCTGTAGTGATGCATCATGGGAAAGGTTTTGGGTCCGGCCATTACACATCGTACTGCTACAACACCGAAGGGGGTAAGAAGAACTTGCTCCATAAAATGTGAAATAATGAAAATGTAATCGTGTACTTAATGGCTTTTGTTTTTCCAGCTTTTTGGGTCCACTGTAACGATTCAAAACTGAATGTGTGTTCTGCGGAGGAGGTGTGTCGTGCACAAGCCTACATCCTCTTCTACACACGTGTAACTCAGGACAAGGACCAGCCATTGTAGCACTGTCCAAACCCTACTCTGCCCAAACTGGACCCCTCTGAATGACAGTATCTGGACAACAACCACACGTGTCCTTATTCCTGTGGGCATTTTATGAAAAGGCCAGGTTTTACCTATATTTTTAACATGAAAAAAGAGAGGACGGACTCCTTTTTATATACAGTTCTGCTTCGTGAGTATTGTATATCGTGTTTTATATGTAGGTATTTTTTTATTTTTAAATTGAAATTAGATTTTTGTAGAGTTTAATTTTATAAAAAAAAGAATGTCAGCCACTAACTGTCACATACAAATGTCACCTCAAAGGTTGTGTTCATCTTCTAGAATTTGATGTCATATCAGTTGAACGACAGGGGTCTTAAACTCTGTGGGAGATCAGACATCTCTAAACTTACGATCCAGAATTATGGAACCTTATCATTACTTGTTAAAGATTGGGTCCGTAAACTTTCCATATTTATTTTATGGCTTCAAGCAGGGAAGTCCAAACTTTGACTCAGGGGCTAAATATGGTCATCAGACCAATTTTTGTTGGCCCTCTGACAACTATCATACCTTTTGGAGTTGAATAATGACACCATTTTCTGAACAAGTGTTTAAAAAAAAGAAAAAAAAAGAAACTTAAACCAACCACAAATCTGCAATCTGAGAGAGAAAAGGTAAATTCTACATAACATTCTGAGCTTAGGCTCAATTTAAACTATACAAATTCTACAATATTGTGTCATGTCAGTTATTTGTGTCTGCATGACGACGTGTTGACCCTAAACTCGCTGTCAGATGGAGGGTTGTAAAATGTCCGTTACTGTAACCAGTTTCTAAGATGCACATTTTCACGGTTAGCCCTTCCACAAGTGCACTACATGTTAGCTACCATGAACCTTCGGTTGCATAATCTGTGAACAAATGTGTCTGATCCTGTCAATTGGATGAGAGAAACTATCCTATTACCACTTTTTTAAAGAATGAGAATTAACTTTAAAGTGCCCTTTTACTACAGCTGTATTTTGGTGCAAGTGGATTCTGCTTTGTGGCAGTCCCTTTCATATCTGCATTTTAAAAAGAATTATTTTTGTACTGTACTGCTCAGAGGTTTGAGACTTGTATCATCTTCGCTGATTGTCACCAGCAGGTTCCATTAGTGTACATATTTAGTAGTCAATACAAATTGTATTTATCTACAGAAACTTTCAACTATGTTTTGTTAATGAAAGGAAATTCAAAGCACACTTTTTCTATTAAGGTATTCCTAAATTGGTCGTTTTTGTAACTTTATGGAACTTGTACTATGCAAATTCTTACCTCAATTTTTCTATAGAAATTACCTCAATAAATGAAAGTTATTTTTTCATTTTTCTAAAATGCATACAGTTTTTTTTTTTTTTACACAGACCAGGATTTGAAAATGAAGTCTTTATTTTCGAACAAATAGTGGCAACAGCCATTTCAAAGATATTTTACAAATATCAAAGAAAGTCTGGGAACCAGAGTGCAAAATTCCCCCTTGTAGCAATAAAAGCCAAACATCCATCAGCATGTAGCTGTTAAAGAAGTTATTTTAGCAACTGCATCTTGCCATGAACTAGTCTTACCACTATTAAACCCCATCTGTACACAGGCGCTTAAATAGAACTTGAGCACCAAGCTCTGAAGACTCAAGTGGTGACATCAAAGCTAATAGACCCCCCCATGCTCACTGTAAATACTAGAATGCAGCAGCAACAAATCTTTTAAATTGAACAGTTAATTTATATATGTATGATCTGCAAGACGTTACTCTGAAATGTGTCTCAAAACCACATTTCCTCTTATAAAACAGGCCTTTTCTTTTTATAGGGACAACTTTAACACTCTAAGAACCAAACCACTCTGTAAAGCTGTGCTAACTGCACAAAGCCTACAGAACTCCCAGACAAACTGTTGGTGATACATGCTGACTGCAGGTGTCTGAGCAGGGTGTGGTAGTGACTGATGGTGGACTCAGTAGTCGTCTCCACGGCTCACCACCTCTTTACAGGTGGGCCGGAGCAGAATGGTGTGTTCAAACTGAGCAGTGTAGCAGCCCTTGCTGTCACACAGTGGAGGATAAGGGTCCACAATTCCCAGGTCACACAGGTTTTTCAGGGCCATAAGATATTTGCTTTCACCCAGGCGGTCGAGCCAACGCCGGCAAAATGCTAGAGTGCCAAAGTTTTCGTTAATTACATTTAACAGATGCTTCGCTCTTGGCAATCTAGAGAAACGCATGAGAAAACGTATTATTAAAATAATTTACAAATACTTTCAAAAGTGAACTAAACTGCTCATGTCATTACCTGATGGGAACATGGCCAACATCAAAGTTTTTCATATAATGAGAGCATTCCATGTCATCGTGAACCACGCCCTTTCCTGTGCTGCCAAATGTTTCAATGGCATAGACTTCTCCCTCCTGTGAGAAAATATCAATGTTTACAGCGTCCAGGTCAACCATGGGAGCCACCCCCTAAAATGACCCTACTCACCTCCATTCTTGTTGCCTCTCCTCCTTTGACAATGGGCACCGTTTTACCAGCATGTATTCTGTACTGGCCAATTGAATGACCATTCAGATTTCGAATGGGTTTTACTAAAATGTAAGTAAACATTTAAATGATTGCTCTTTTAATACTTAAATTTGAATTACTTCAACAGAACATTTAACACATAACCAGCATGTTATATATTGCTGGAGTTGTACCTTGGTATGTTTTGCCATCTAATTCTACTTCATAGGACTCCATAACTTCTTGAATTGCCTCTCCAACATCACATAGACGTACGTCAATTCCAGCATTCTGCATTTATACAAAAGTATTTAGAATGAAACAAAATCCTCCAAACCAGATAAAAAAAATTAAAGCTTTTATACCTTGATTCCAGTATTTGTGGCATCTTTAACAGCTTCCAACAGCTTGTCGTATCTTGGGTTAAATGTGACAGTAAATGCACAGTCAATGATTCTCCCTACAACATAATTACATTTTTAGGGTTAAATAAAACAAAGCAGACTTAATAATCACACAGAAACGGTAGAAATCATTGTACCATTGATGTGTGTGCCAAAGTCGATTTTGCAGACATCATCATACTGAAGAACAGTTGTGTCTCCAGCATTGGGAGTGTAGTGAGCTGCACAATGGTTGAGGGAGCAGCCAGTTGGGAAAGCTAAACCGGCACTTAGCCCATTCTCCTTAATCAGTTTGCGAGAACAGTCCTCCAGTCGTTCACTGGAGCATCACAGTGTATCAGATCACAAATTGAAAACTCACTATTATTGTGATGATATATGTATCGATTAGTGACTTACCAGATTTCAATCATAGTCAAACCAGGTTTAATGAACCCACGCACATGCTGTCGGACCTGTCTGTGGGCCTCGGCAGCTTGTCTGAAATCATTCCACACCTCTTCATTGGCTTGATCCAGGACCTTCCTTTCCTCTTTGGTCATACGCCACACAGCACTGCGACTGCAGGGGGAAAAAAGGAATTTGTTCCCGAGTATTATTTTAATCTAAGTGGACACATTCTAAAATAATACAGTCAATCATACAGTGCTTTGACCTTACCCATCCTGTAGTACTGGATAGTCACACACTTGTCCGATTGGGTATGCTCCATTTGGGAACAGCTCACAAATAGGCACAGATGGCGGATCAGTTTGTGTTTTGGCTGAAATTAAAAACAAAAATAATAACAATTATGTGTCAACCTTTTGGACAATGTGATGACATACGTCCTTTCTTCTTCTTCTTCTTTTTCTTCTTCTTGCCTGAGGTATCATCATCAGCATCTTTCAGTGAGAAGCACATGGTTTACAGCCAAAACATACTGAATCAAATATTTAGATCCATATTTTTCAACTCATGCAAATACCTTCTTCACCATCCTCATCTTTTTCTTTGTCTTCAATGGCATGTTTGTCAATCAGCTTGGTCACGCCAGTAACTGCATCCTGGCCATCTGCCTCAGTTCCTGTACCGAAAGAGTCTTTCCATAAGAACCTTGCAGATCCAGATGTAATCCTAGGAACTAAAATGACTATGAATTATATCTACAACAAACAAAACCCACGACAAATTTTAATTTAAACGTCAAAGGATTATGTTTCTACAAGCCTAGTCCAAGTACCTTTATCCATGTTAACCATGCGGGTGAAGTTAAGTTTTTAACCGTGAACACTTTCTGCAGCGCTGTCACAATTATGTGCAGTTGACCAAAAGACAGTGGCACTTCAAGTGTTGTGGTATCCAAACTATTGAAAACATACTCACATAATGTTACGTAGAATTTAGACGATTAACAGTTAATCTTCAGTTGAATACAAGGTACATAACTTCCAAAAGCATGCATTATTTTTAGACCAGAGCCAACATGTTTGGTTTGGGGTGGCCACTCTCAGCGTCCGCATGAAGTTACATTAACTGCTAGCAGCCTTAGCATGTTAGCGTCCTGACGCTCTACAGCAAACCTGTTATTTGTGTCTTTTTCTTCTTCTTTTTCTTCTTCTTCTTTGCAGTCTCCTCTACTGGGTCAACATCTTCTTTCTCCTCCGCTTGACCATTTAGCTCCGAATTTGTGACTTCTTTCTGATCCCCTGCACCAGCACGCTCCGCTACCACGGCCGCCATGATTACAAGAGGAAAAGTGAACGCACTGGATTGTGGGAGTTCTGTGCACGGTGACGCACAAAGCCACAGCACCGTGCACAGTACATGCGGATGACACACCTTCCTCATTTTGTTTATAATAATAATGATAATAAATATATATATATATATATATATGTGTGTGTGTGTGTGTATACATATATATGTATGTATATATATATATATATGTGTGTGTGTGTGTGTGTGGGGGTATATATATATGTATATATAGAAATTCCCTTCTCACCCTCCGCGGGTGGTCTCATCCCATATTCTCAGCTCGAGTCCTCTACCAGAGGCCTTGAAGCTTGAGGGTTCTGCGCAGTATCTTTACTGTTCCTAGTACTGCCCTTTTCTGGACTGAGATGTCTGATGCCAGGGATCTGCTGTAACCACTCCTCCAGTTTGGGGGTCACTGCCCCGAGTGCTCCGATGACCACGGGCACCACTTTTGCCTTCACCCTCCACGCCTTCTCCAGCTCTTCTCTGAGCCCTTGGTATTTCTCCAGTGGGGGGGGGGGCATCCGAAGAAAATAAGAGATTTGTAATGGTATTATCTGTTTTTTCTATCCACCAATGTTTGACAACAGAGCAGATAGTCTTATTAGTCTATATTTATTTATTTTAATTTCAAGAGGAAAAATTAGACATATTATAGGCCTAGTTTAAATTTTTCCTATTGGACTGGCAGCCCAAAATAGGTCAAATTAGGAAATAAATCAAAATTATATAAAAAAAAAAAAAAAATCTTGAGGCGAACAGACCCACCGATTAAAGTCTATTGCAGGCCTATGACTTTTTATGGTTGAATGGATAAATAGTAATTTTTTTTGTTTTTCGCAGCCATAAAATAAAAATTCTGGTACATTTATTCATTTTGAACCAATAACTTGGGACATCCTTGGTGCTTTTGTTTGAAACCGGAAATCAATTAAATAAAGTTATTGAGTTTGATAAAACTACATTTTCAAACCGTATTGTAACTGTAAATTTAACATTTGCAATACTTTTTGACACAATTCAGATGAGACCAATACAAGGATGTATACCACACTGACCTGTTTGTTTTTTGTTTGATCGAAAAAGAAAATTGGAAAAAAAAAAAATTAAACTAAAATGTGCATGCCTTAACATTGACAAACCAGGGTTAAGGTTAAGGTACACTTTATTGTTTCTGTGGGGACATTTTCATTTAAAATAAATAAATAATAATAATTCTGTCAGATGGAGAACCTTTGTTATATTCATTTTTGCAGCGATATTGATTATTGCGTTAGCGATACTTTTGTAATATATTACGATATATTGTACATCTTACACTTTTCACATTTCAAGTCATCAAGTAGATGGATTCATGTTAAAGCGCCTGTACTGCCTCGGGAAACTGACAATTTTAGTTGTGAACAAGACTCTTATGTCTTTGTTTTATTCTGCTCTCATTGAGTCCATCTTGGTTTGGAAATGTGTCAGTGAAGAACAAAAATGCACTTTCTCAGATTGTGAAATGGGCTGGCAAACTGATCGGACGGCCACAACGAAGTATGGAGTCTATATATACCAGCCAGCTGCAGAGACTAAGATCCAGTGTCATGCAGGACCGGAGCCACCCCCTGAACGCTCTGGTTCAGGACCTGCCATCGGGGTAAAAACTGGTCATGCCAAAAAGCTGGACCAAAATATATAGAGACAGTTTTGTCCCAGCAGCTATTATCCACTTAAACAAGCTCACTGGGCGTAATTAAAACATTTATGAACCCATTATGTCTGTGTGCATGTATGTTTGATGTCTCTTAATAACTGCAAATCAATTTACCTAAGGGTACGGATAAAGACACTTAAAATAACCTAACCTTAATGAATTGTTTCATGTTTGTGTTTAAAATATGACAACAGCAATATTCTGTTTAATATTGAATTAGTTTAATATATAGAGTACAATATACATTTGTGTATGTTGGCCCCAGAGTACTATGTCACTTAAGTAAGATGTTTTTGTGTCACAATGGCATGATGGTTCACTTATGAAATAAGAGGGTTTACTTTAGGCTTTAATCAACTCTTTATATTTGGTGTTTTAGTTTACTCTGTGCTGCACATAGCTGTCCATTCTGCTGGTAAAATTGTCCAGTCGCGTGGCACAAAGCTGACTAATCCTCCCAGTGACAAAGTACAACACAAAGCTACATCACAATAAAGCACATATAGCAAAATAATGCACATATAGCACTACTATAACATTTTAGCCTCCACTAGCATAAAGTACATAAAGGATATTTGTTTAAACTAAACACATTTAACGTATGTGAAATGAACAAATATCACAGACAGTGGTGGTCTTTACAGCAAACTCGGTCAGCACCATTGACAGTAGAGGTCCGACTCTCGCCTCTTCACGTCCTGATTGGCCCATTTTGTTAAAATCATGGTTTAAAAGTTGCTTTAATAAAAGCATTTATTCATGTATTAAATTGCATCTTTTAAAGATTCCTTTAATTAAAACTTTACTAATTTAACATGGCACATGGTCCAAAATGATAAAACAGGTACATTCCATCAACATGTCCATTTCTTTGATAAGGGAATAACAAATAAATAATAATAATTAAAATATTCCTTATAGTAGGGTATTAAGTGGTGTTAGAGGTTTTAGTGAGTGGCTTGCTTACGTTCAGAGTGTCAAATTGTTCATGGTACTTTTAGTGTTTTGTAGATTTATGCTCATTGTTTGTTTGTATGGTTGTTTCTGATATCTTGTTGTACGTCTTGGGCTTTATTACATGTTTTTCCAATGTGGTTTTTAACTACAAATGGCAAATGAACTGAATTATTGATTGAAGTATGGGTATGTAAGGGGACTATAGCCAAGGGTTGATGTGGTTTTGACTTGAATGATGTTAAATTGTTCAGCTATTTTTAAAGTTTTTATGGATTTCTTGCTGGGGATGTGCTTCTGGGATTGTAGATTGTTTTTACTTTTATGCGTAGTAGTTTAAACTGGGTTTGTAATTTACCAATTAATTAAACAATACAGTTTACCAAATAGGACGTGTAAAAAAAGCTCACAGACCTCAAGTCCCGCCTTTCTCATGTCAGTCACTTGACTCCTCCCTCACATCAAAGGACTGACAGAAGTCCACAGGGAAAAAAGTGAAGAGCAAAGGAAAGTAAAACCTCTTCGCAAAGACACAAGGGGGCAGTGAAAACCAGTTAGTGTGAATTTCAAAGGAAAATGTGAACTTTATCATTAAGTTTCTTTGTAAATACGTGTCATCATTATTATATCAACTCCATAAGTGTGTTTAATGCCATCGTGTGGAACATTCCTAGTAAAGCCATGACATCTCCAAGTACAAGCAGATGGCGAACCCCTCCCAAGAAAAATTGCAAAAGTGCACCTTTCACATAAGGCAAATGAGATATTTTATTGGTTTGATTTGGATGAGTTTTCAAGAAGTCGGTCCAGAATGTGGTGGTGCCATCTTGTGTCTGAACAAATAAGAGACAAACAACATTTACACAATGTTCTCAGATCCTGTGTCAACCACAGCAGACTCTTGCATGTTCAAGGGTGGGTTCTTAAAAGTATCATGTAACCTACCAAACAGGTTTCTTCTCCCATGAATGTTACAAACTTTGAAACTTGAGTTACTGTCAGTCACACACACTTTTTTTTATTTCATGCAGCAAAGTAGGATATTTCACTCTTTTCACTTCAATAATTTTAGGAGAAGAGATTGGATGAGCTAGAGTAATCACAAGCAAATACAGTGTCAACTGACTTCTGACTTGGGTCAACCGTAGAATACAAGATACAGCTGAACGGCTGTGTGGAGCATTTCATTATATATAAAACATGTGCATCTTTTGTGGATCTTTTCCTTATCCACAACAGATGTGAAAGTTTCAAGGTCAAGCTGTCAAATCCACTCAAGACAGTTACTAACTGTGCATATGCAAAGAACCATAAATAGTACCACTCTTTGTCTCTGCTATGTCTAGTTTTTAAGTCTTTGGGTTCTTTTTTCTTTTATTGGCATCTTCACTGCAATACTTTTTTTTTGTACTCAAAAGACATGTAGACGTTGACAGACACCACCCAGAAGCTTTTCAGCAGACTTCTTGCTTGTTTCTTCCTTCTACCATGTAGTAAATGCCTGTAAATACTTTGCCTCCCAGTTTTATCGTTTAAGTGGTTGTTGTACCTGAGTTTTAACAGCCATGGATCGCATTGTTTTTGGATGGATTATTTGCAAGACAACAAAGTTACATTTGTGACAATCAAACATAAATACAATCTTTGTCTTAACTTGAAGTAGTAGTTTAAGTCAAATTTCTATATCATGGTTTCTGTCAACCTCTTCATTTTCATGGTCACTGTCATTATCATCTCCAAAGGTCTGCTCTTCCATTGTCATTAATGAACGTGATCGCGCAGCAACTTGTGAAGCTAAGGCTGAGCTGAAGCTTAGAGCATGTGAGCCATGGATCTCAGTCAGCCGATCCATTACCGAAACAGTTGGTACTTTATCTTTAATAAAGTTTCCAAAACTAGTTTTCTCACCCTCCTCCACTGGTACCCCATCATATTGGTGGTGCTCAGATGCTCCACCACCTCCTCTTTGGCATACCAAACCTTTTCCTGTCTGTGCTTCCACTGGCTCTACACCACAACTGAACTCCATAACTGGTGTCTCTGAAGGGTCAGGTCCCACTGTGCCTTCTCTTCCTTCCTCTTCATTTCCAGTGGTGTGCTCTGAAAGTTCCTTTCCTCCTTCTGTATTGGGCTCTATAGATTCCACTGAAATTAAGGTCACTGTAGGTTTAGGTGTAGAGGCTGTAGAGTCAGAAGTTTCACTGTTGGTTGCAGGCGTCTCGGCAGCTGCAAGAATATTTGTAAAAACAACATCAAAAACCTCTGTTGCTTAGATAAGATGACAAATCTTATTCTGCAATACCATGTTGGGTCACAAGTGAACACAGTTTATGCATTTGAATATTAGCAAAACACAGAAAAATATTTATTTAAAGCATAAAGAAAATAAACATTAGTCATGTATCACAAAATACCTTGATCATTGAACAGCAGCTGTTTCCTCTTCATCCTCTCCCCCTCCGAAGCACGGAAGCAAAGTACTGATTTTAACTCTGACAGGACACGACGTGACTCCTCTCTTTCTCGACGCTGACGCTCACGCTCCTCTGGTGACAACATATCACACCAGGATCCTCTCCCTTCACTGTCTGTATCCGAGTCAGACACATAAGCTTCCCATTCCTATTCAAAAAGAGAAAATCTATGAATTTAAGACAATATATATTTGTGTCTTAAATGACAAGTGTACACCCTAATAAATGAGGATAAATATAGTCAACAAGAAAATCTCACCAACTCCTCTGGCACAGGGTCTTTATCAAGGATTATAGGATAGGATTTAGGAAGATCGGCGATGTCATAAGTAGGCGGACAATATTGTTTGGCATCTTCAGGATCGCCTGAGAAAGACACCACTCAACTCAAAAAAGCACGGTTGTTGCTCAACGGAAAGTCATTGTTTACAGTTTTTGACCAAAAATGTAAACAAAAGACATAATTCGCACCTGCCCGTTTCAGCATGCGATCCACTTGTCCAATGGTGTCCTCCCAGCAGCCCGCGCTTGCCTGCATGTGTGGCTGGAGCTGGTGAAGCCGGTCACTAAAATCCTGGTAACCTTCAAAGGGCATCTCTGTGGGGTCTTTAGAAACCATCATTTTTTCCAGATCATCTTCGAGAATAATCATCCTGAGCAAACAAACAAGGTCACCTCCAATACAAATGTTAAGCAATATTTTTCTTAGAAAGTGTCTCACTCGCTAAGCAGAGTCTTGAGATGCAGTTGCAAACTTCGAATGGATGTATGCAAAGTGTTGAGAGCTCTACATTTCTCTTTGGCTGCTCCCGCCCTGTGAGATATAGCCCCCCTTGTCTGCGTTTCAAAATGGCGATGGAAATCATAGCTGCGTTGCATGTCACAGAGAGAGTTGGCCAGTGTGTGGTGGAGCGGTTCCGTCACTGCAGAAATAGTCTGATAAAGTGGTGACACAGGATAAGGTTCCTCTTTGGAAGCATTTTCTGCAAGCTCCTCTACTCGTTGAGGTGACAAGAGGAGGGCCAGTCGGCGAAAACATTCAGAACTTTGTCCCAGCCACAATTGAAAAAGCATCTGCAGAGGAAGAGCACAACAATAAATATAGTGCTTCATCATTATTGATTTAATATGCGTTTTTTTGACAGCGCATGTGTTTACTTTTGCTGTGCGCTCGTTTATATTTTAAGGTTATAGCCTCTTAGCATGGGGCTGACCAGTCTTAACTTGGTGTTTAAGGTATTTTGCACACACATACAGTGAGTATTATCTATTTTCCTATCAAAATTATGTTCACCATGCCATCTTTACAAAGGGTTAAACAGTGTCGCAGAGATCAAGCGGTCTGTTTTCTCTTCCACTTAATACTTATTTACCTTAAGGGCAGGAAGGCTATAGTCATCAGTCAGCTCCTGGGCCAGTTCATCACCCAAGTGCTCCAGGCCTAGTCCCAGACCTAGCTCCTTCAGAGGAACCGCAGATACGTAATTGGTCACATTGTCAATTTCGGAGTTCAGAGGGAAGGTTCAGAGGGGTTAAGGTCATGTAACACTATATAAATAAATAGCATGTTAATGCTTGTTTGTGGATACAAAATAATGATTTAGTGAAAATAAAAAATTCAACACTTTCTGTAAAAAAGATATGCCTTGAGCATGTGACAGGTGGCTCTTCGTGAGGCCCTGAAGGCTGAGCGGAGAACCCTGTACAAGGTCTTCCTTAGTCCAATCAGCTGCTGCCCACGTGGCACTGTTCCTGGCGCTGCCCTGCTAAATGCGCTAGCTGCACTGACCCTGTCGAGTAAACTTGACAAGTGAAATGTGATACGATTGTGGAAATGTCCCAAAGAGGTAGGAAGAACACAAAACACTAAATAGATAAAAACATTGTTGAAACATGTGATATTATAAAATAGACTAAAGTAAGCTAAATAGCTAATAAATAGCTTTGAATATGAAGCTGTACAACAGAAATGCAACAGCTTCACAAATAGAATAACTGATAATCAAAAACATAATTCTAAATAATTACACATAATTTATAAAAAAGGATGGGCTTTATATTTCATTGTCATAATAAATAGCAAACTTACTATATTATAATATATCTACTTATATTATAGTAAAATATCTAAAATGAAAGCACAGCATACTTACAGGGTGAACCCCCTGGAGATGACTTCAGTCTCTTGGATCAATCGAAGAGCTTTGCGTGATAGGCCAGTTAAAGTCTTGCCGTTATGGACTAATGTCTGGAGCTCTGTGGCTCTGATGTAGACTGCTTTCTGCATACGTCCCCGTCTCCACAAGACAGTGCCTTTCAGACCAACCCAAGCCAGCAGAGCCAGGACCCATGGCACTGCAGCTAGTGCCCACAGGCCGTCAGAGCACACACTGATAAGCACTGAAGTGAGGCCAACAAGTACTGTCAAGTCCCTAAGGGAAGGTAAACAAAGGACACAAAAAATATGTACAAATAATGTATTTAAAAATATGTACTATACATTTAGACAACATAAAAATATAATACATGCATTTCAGAGGGACACTTTAGTAGACGGTGTAAATTACTTTATGTATAAGTGAAAGCATTTACCAAATTGAGGGTTTGAAAACAAAGCTTGGTCTGGGAATGGTCCGAGCTCGGCTATCCAAACCAGACGGTGACGATTCAAGGGTGAGGAGACTTGGGTCCAAAAGTTCTATTAGCTCCACATCCTCTTGTAGAAGGACATCTTGGTCCAAAATATATCCCACAGAATATTGGCCAAAGACAATATCCTGTTAAAACATATATAATATACATATAATACCCTTCAATACAGAACATTGTTTATAGGAGCCTATATTGGGTCTTTGTCACACCATGGACGGTGACACAAGAAGGACATAAACATTTTTTGGCTGGTCTTTGTGCTAGGAACAATTTTTACCCCTCATTTAGAACATACCAGCTGTTGTTGCAGCTTTCGGGTTGTGACAGTCTGGTGAAAAGGGGTCCACTGCCATAAGGCATCAGCTAGTCTCCATAATTTCCCCCCCTTCTGTAAAACACAAACATTTTTAATAACAATATTTTCAAGGTTCAAACGGGCAATCATGTCAACTCTACTAATCCAAAAATATAAAGATACAGTTTTATAATATAAATATGTAGAATGTGTGAAGATGATATGTACAGATTATTGATTCAAACTGAAGGCCTGTATTGATGAGAGTCTGGACGTTTGACACACATCTTGTAATTAGGGTTACTAAAGTTAGTAGACCGTGATGTCCGGATTGAAAGTATAAAATAAAAAGG
This sequence comes from Chaenogobius annularis, assembly GCA_015082035.1. Lineage (NCBI taxonomy): Eukaryota > Metazoa > Chordata > Actinopteri > Gobiiformes > Gobiidae > Chaenogobius > Chaenogobius annularis. The sequence continues at coordinate 107,754 of BJKM01000568.1, read as the reverse complement.
ATAGATTTACACCATTCAGATAAACAATTAGATAGCGATCCATCTAGTCTATTTAGGATCCATATTTGTCACAGAAACCTAGTGACATAATCATCTTCATCATCCTAATCTTTCCGCAACATTGTTCAAGAAACTGACCCCAGAGCAACCCAAGAGTATGAACACATCTGAACACATACTAAAGTTCCGTTAAAAACAAGTAAATGAAATATACATGAATTCTTCAGTGCAAAAAAAACATCCGTAAAATCAAACTCTTACCAAATGTTTTCCTTTACTGAAGGATGCAATGTTTTCCTCCAGTTCAACGCATTCCTTTTCACGGGTTGCTATTGGACATGCTTCAAAGTCCGTGTGGCCCAGATCATGAAGGTATTGAAAAAGTGGTGAATTCTGTTTAAAAGGTGAATCAGGTCATAAATGCAATGCAAAAATAATGAGTTGGACATTCAATGACTGTGCTCCCAAAATACAAAGAGATGTAACCGAATGATGACCCATTTAACACAGCTGTCTTGTTTTTTAAGTAGAAACAGTAACTAGATCACAGTTTGAGTGCACAGACACGCAATAAATAAATAATTAAACTATAGTTACTCACTTGCATTGTCAGAACAAGCACTGGCACATGAGATAGACACGCACTGCAGCCAGGCATTGCAATAAAAGGTTTAGTGTTTTAAGAGATCAGACTGGTCTTTAGGGCAATAAAACCCACCTCACCACCACTTCCCACTACAGTTGCAATAGAAGCCCCAGGGATTGTGAAATAGAAACAATGCCAGAAACAGCTAAGCGTCCCACATGACTGCAAAATCTCATTAAACGACGACCAACCAATAACATACATGTGGATCTGAATGAGCAATGATGATAAGTGGCAGAGTATTGCCAACCTAGCTAAAGCAACAATTGTAACCAGTTGCACACCCATTTTACAGTTAAACGCTGTATATTCAGCTCCATTGGTGATATTATTAGCTTGCCTATGAGTAACAGTTTATAATTTGTGACGCCGTGGCCGAGCGACATACCTCAAATACAACATCTTCATCAAAGTCATCAGTCATCGCGGCCAGACATCTATAAACAGCCCATTTTCCGAACTCAGGTGGCTGGATATGAGGCAACTCCAGTTGAAGTTGATAGCTAGTCTGTAGCTATCTGCTATTTGGACGCTAAAACTACATTTCCCAGCAGGCTCCTCGGCTTGTTCTGTGCGCGAGCCACTAAATAAAAGAAGACTTAATTAATTTAAACTGTTTACTTTTGTCTTTTCAAAACACACTTCTCAAACTACCAAAAATAAAAAAAATAGATAAATAAAATTCCGTGGCTTTGTGTTTCGTTATCGTAACGTTGTGATAGAGCGTCCCTAGTGTTGATGTGATCATAAAGCATCTCCAACAAGCTCAAAAGCGTCCAAAAAATACAACTTCAAAATAAAATGTATCTTTTTTAAAAACAGTTCTAATTCATCCGTCCAAGCAAAATGAACATTGTGACATGGAAATATTAATAAATCGGTGTTTCTGAAGTGGCCTAGAAAAGAATCAACAATGTGGTAATGGTCTGTACCGGAAGTATGTTGCAAACACGTCTAACTTTACTGTAGGAAAATGCACCGTGGCTGAAAAGTTTGAGAAATGGTGAAACTGTGAAACTTTTTTTTTTTTTTCCTGTGGTTGGCGATGCAAGGATAAGCAGCTATGGCTGTGACTGATTTTGTCTTGAGGTTGCTTTTTTACTGACAATAATGTCGAAGAAGAGATAGGAAAACATCTTTCTTGCAATTCCAAAGAAACTGCAGTAACTCATGGATAAAGGAGTCAGTCTGGAGCCATGAGCGCAGGTTTGTTTAGCAGAAACTCAACAAACAAAAAAACTCTTGCAACTCTTTCACTGAAAAAAAGCTGTCAAATGGAAATACTCATGCAATTGTCAGATTGTTTGAAAAGGCCCAGACTAACGTTATCTGTTACGCTTGTATAAACACGTAACGTTATGTGAAGCATCCTACATTTTCCCCTCTCTTGTTTTGGTGCGAGTTACAGCTGGATATAACTTCGTCCTTTGTCTTCTTATACATCTGGCTCGGTTTAAAAGTAGCCGACGCAGAAATGAATCGGTGCCGTTTTGCATTGTTATTGTGTTTAACGAAGAGTTGACCCCTTGTTTTTAATGTTATCACTACGTTTTCGTTTATTGCTGCGTTATACATAGCATCTTTCCGCTGGGTATATCGTAATGGACGTTTAATTAGGCCTGTCTGCTACTTTTGTCCACAGCTGGATGTTTCCCTGCACATTCTGCTTTTGGTAAAGATCTTTGGGAAACATCCGCTCGACTCCATTCTCGTGGTGACGGTCAGCCATGAGATCCAGGGAGTAGTCGGCAGCAGAGCGGAAAAATGACCCCTTAAACCTTTGATATTTGTTAACTTTCGTTTCTCTGGGATTAAATCGTATTGAACGGCAACATTTAAAACCAGAATGCGAAAATGTATCCATACATTGTTATTATTGTGAACATGAAGTTACTTCTAGCCCGTTTGAGCCCACTTTTACCTGTAACTTCGTGTCTGGTCTAAACTGCAGATTATCCCTGCTCTAAGGATAGTGATGAATGCTGAGTTATTTCCACTTTTTAATTATCAATGGGTTTTAGCTTCTTATATGTACCATTTTGAGGACTTTACTTCACTATGACAATGGTCCTAATTTTCCATCAGTCTGAAACCTCTGGATACCATTCATTTATTTCAAAAATAGGCTACATGTTTTCATTAATTTAATTTCATTACAATTTTATTTATGTATTTATTTATGTATTTAATCTTAGGTCATTAAACATGCTGTTCTGTTTTTTACACAGGTGTGAAAAAACCTCCTTTAGCGCCCAAACCTAAGCTCCCTGTCTCTACCAAGCCGTGCCCCCCGCCCATCGCTCCCAAACCTGGGGTCCTGACACAGCCTCCTGTCTCACAGCCGTCCCCGTCTACTCTCAAGAGACCCAAACCGGCTGTTGCCCCCAAGCCCTGTCTTTCCAAATCTACGTCATCACCATCCATTTCACACCAGCCAAGCAGAAACAGTGAGCTTCATATCACACCAGACCAATATAAGACTTTGGAAGATAATGTTCCACAGCTCAATACAAAAAATGGGATTTTATCAAAGACTGATTATGGAGAACCAGATTACTTAATTCCCGTCTGCTCGTGTGGACTTCAGGTCTGTTCCCACTGCAAGCATGTTCAAAATGGAAACGCTACTGAGGCTGTGAAAGATTTGCACAAAGACATTTTGCTGAATGGTATTTCTCCAGAAGGATGTGGGTCAACAGAGACAAGGCTCCAAGAAAAGCAGGAGGAAGCAGAATTTGGTGAGAAGGATCAAAGTGAAGCAATTCAGAAAAGACCTAAGGACAAACCTCAAAGACAGAAATACTCAGATAAATCATCTGTAAATCAAGATCAGGATGTCAAAGGTCCAAATAGTCGTGAACAGGGAAAATCAAACGCACATCCCAATGTTGAGACCCCTACAATAGTCAGTCAACACTCTGCATGTATTATTGTAGATGTTACATCAACTGTTACTCTGCATGGTTCTGGAGATTCTGCTCCGGTTCTAGACATTGTAGACAATGTGGAAACACCTTTGAGTTTGTACCTGGATTCAGAGGTCCCTGATCCACCAAGTAAACCTCTACCAGTCCCTCAGCCACGTAAATTCAAGAAGCCAGCTTTTGTGAGGCAGGACGGTGTGGAAACTGTTACTTTCAGTCAAGAGGGACAGACACATAGTCAGAGGGATGAGGATGAGGGCAATTCTTCACCATATTTCTCTGTAGGCTCAGAAGCAGGGACGTTTCCCCTTGACATAAATGGGACAAGACAAGAATTTAGTGTTGACAATGAGTCGGATGCTCCTGTCCCTCCCCCTCGACAGACCTCCTTGTCTCCAAGCCTGCAAAGAGCAGTACACCTCACACTTCACAAAAATACCTCCAAGTCTCTAGAACTTCTTTCGGCCCCCGAAAAGGAGGTAGAGCTGCTTCAAACCACTGAGGACGAAGAGGATGGTTATGGGGATTTCGCACGCTACCCCGTCACTCACAGTCTTCCAAAGCAGGTCAAACTTGGATCCCAGCCTCATTTAGAAAGAAGAACCTTATCTGCAGAGGACCATCCAATACCAAGGGCACATAGGGCCCCACCACCCAGAAAACCTCAGAGACACAGCCTGCCCGTGCCGCCTCCTCCATCTTGCTGCCCCCCCGCGCCTCCTGCACCTCCACATGCAAGTGCCCCCATGAGAGATCTGCCTGCCCCGCCACATGAGAAATCTGCGTGGAGATTCAGCCGACCATCAGTTACTTTCTTTAGCCGACAGGTGCCCACTCGGTGCAGCATGCCATCAAAAAGCCGGGTCCCGCTAATTGGGAGCAAGCAGAGGGCGCAGTCTTTCTCTGCAGCTGACCTGGCAATTCGAACTGACCCCCATAGGAAAAGCCTGTCTTTCCGAAAGCTTATTGAATTAAGGCTTTCAGTAAAGATGCTGCCCAAACTGCTTACAAAAAGCTCTCTAGATTGTACCAATGTGGATTCAAACTACGCAGAAAAACAACTGGAGCGGACTAATAGTTGCATTGGGGATATAAATGAAGACGGAGAAGGGTCCGCAGAGTATGAGAATGTACCTCTTTATGAGGAGATACCGGAGTACATGAACCTGCCGTTTCACAGTGCAAGACTGGGATGGCCTGATGGTGATGCGGATGATATCTATGAAGTACAAGACCCCTACCACAGGTGCCATGACAGCGACTATGAAAGGTACAGTACAATGTAGACAGACTGCAAAAACAAGATAGTACTCTGATTAATTGCAACTAATCGATTATTGAGTTAGTACACCTCACTTAATTTTTTCATCCTTTAATCATTTTCTATTTTTTATTAAATCATTGTGAGGAAATGTTGCCAAGATAGCCAGCTGCTTAAAATGACAGGTCACACATGTGTCACCTACATGTGTAACATGTGTAGATTAGATGTCTAGGGTTTTATTTACAGTTGTGTGAAAGTCAACCTTTGTGACAAAGGCATTGAGTTTGAATAGAGCATTGATGTGCAGCAGGTCAGCCTGTTTTCCTGTGGGTTATTTTCAGTGGCTACAGCAGGAAATGTCTGAGAATCGCAGAAACGCCAAACAGCTCTTGAGAACAGGGAAAATAAACCTTCAGCAACCGCCAGCCTCCTCCTTCTTATGCTGCCCACACTTGGACCATGTTTTACCTCCTCTCAACTCCTCACATTGTTGACCTACACCAAGCCGTTTTCTTCAACTAGAAATTATATTTAGCACTGAATCACAAAGTGTCATTGAAATGGAGGGTAGCATCAATATGCTTAAACACTGATTTTATTGTAATATTTGATCAATTAATATTATATATGGACTATATAGCCTGGATGTGATATGTGTCATATCAGCAGCATTACTATAATTATAAAATTATAAAAGTGAAAGTGAGTGATGCGATATTAAAACTATTACTATATAGTCTGTGTCTTAATTGTGTTTGGTATGTAGTGATTGGAAAGTGTCCATGTGTAGTGTTTCCCAGGCATCTGTGTCTGTTCAGTTTATCTAGCCTCAGGCTGTAAACAAGTGGAGCTCTGTGCCTGACCCACTATGTTGGAATGCTCTCTAAGAGAAAGAGAGAGGGACTTGACCGTGTATTGAATTTTAGGTAAAAGAAACTGTCAGGAAACAAATCCGAAAGAGAAAGAATAACCTCAAACTGAAGGCTTTTCCCACCAGTGGTGGATTAACTGTAGGCAATAAGAGATAAACGTAACAGCATAAAGAGGCTAAATTAGCACATGCGGTCATTTTACATTACCATTACTGAGGAAAACATTGAGATTTAATTTATGTCACTAAATTAAATATTTAGTGACATAAAAGTTTCTCAACCAGCATGTAGTTCGCTTTTGATGCATGTCTGAGTCCAGACCAAACTGACATCCGAGGGTGCATCCGGTGCATCCATTCAAATGTGTGCTAATACAATACATTTCCATTCAGTGTCATTCATTTATCATTTTAATTGTGAGCAATTCACCCTTTTGCACCACTGCAGACCCAGACCTGCCTTGATGTAAATCTGTATGTCATGAGCATTGTCTGGTTCAAACTTTATTTTCAGCTGATGCTTTCTGTGTTGATTTGCATGTGTGGCCTTGCTGTTTTGACACGAAGTGGTTGGATGAGGCAGGATGTCCACTCTGAAGAAGATGAAATCCATAGCTCAGATGAAGAAGATAATAGTTCAACTTCCAGCAAAGAGCATTTGAATGAAGTGGACCGACTGGTAACTCGCATTTGTGTCATTCATTTATTTCCCTGTATCCTCTGTAAGTGACCTCAAGATTTTATAGTGTTGTATCTGGATATCTTTGTATTATGTTTTTAGCTTGAAGAAGAAATCAAGCGTAAGAAGGTGGTGCACATTGCTCAGGAGATCATGAGTTCAGAAAAAGTGTATGTTAAATTTTGTTGCACAAAACATTGCAAACTGAATGTTTGTGAATTATGTGACTGAGTTAATGTTCATGTTTTTAGGTTTGTTGATGTCCTGAAGCTTCTTCACATAGTAAGTATAAGTTTGTTTAGTTTGTTTTGATGAGTAAAGTTGTTTTTATACTGTTTGTTTTACACCCAGGTCAGTATTTTTAGGCCCAGATTTCCTGTTTGTGGCAAAGTTTTTAATGATCTGGGATGATTATGATGATGATAAGGATAATATTGGGTTGCCTTGCCACTGCGGCTTCTTCAGGAAACACAGTTGTGTTTGACTATCTTCAGCTTACATTTGTACTCAACCTTGGAATGCATTACACATTTATAAAAGAGCATAAAAAGTGGCTGGTTACAAAGTATTTTGGCTACACATTGGACAGTACAAAACAAAATGGGAGAACGGCCTATTAATGCTTAGTTGTACTTAATATTATACTGCAGCTAAAGCAACTATGACATTTTAAACCAGAGTTAGAATAGTTATCACCACATAATATTTTTTTGCTACAAAGGTTTCTTCCTTAGCAATTACTGCATGTCAGTGGAAATAAAGCTGGGGCAGGGATCCTGAATGGCCGCCGTGCTTCCTTCCAGGTGGATGTATGTTGGCTCAGTCGATGGTGAAAGTGCTGACTGGACTGTGACCAAAAGCACAAATGCTTTGGGGTGTTAGGTTCTGCACTACAGGCTGTAGCGTGTATTAATGTATCTATCTATATTCAAGCTTAAGCCATCAGCTATAATGGTCTATGTTTCTGCAGGACTTTCGGGATGCTGTTGTCCAGGCAACCCGTCAGAATGGGAAGGCTATAGTAGAGGAGCGCATCCTTAACCAAATCCTGTATTATCTGCCTCAACTGTATGAGCTGAACAAAGACCTGCTGAAGGAGCTAGAGGAGAGAGTGGCTCACTGGTAAACGCATGTTACTCTTGTAATGCTGGCTTTACTTTTATAAAAGATCTGAATGTGGTGACAGTCATGGTCAGCTATTCTGGACAATGGGCAACTGCATTTCTACATATCTATAAAAAACAGTGCTTTCATGTATAACCCATACATTAACTTGGTACAGTATTTTTTTTAATATTCTGAACATATGTGTTTTAATTTAGGACTGATCACCAGAGATTGTCTGACATCTTTGTCAAAAAGGGCCCTTATCTGAAAATGTACTCCACCTACATTCGTCAGTTTGACATCAATGTGGCTCTGTTGGATGAACAGTGCAGGAAAAACCCAGCATTTGCTGCTGTTGTTCGAGAGTTTGAGGTTTGGACGCTGCAATTCTAATGTTAATAGGTTTTGGGTTTTTCAATAAAACTGTTTAAATGGGAAAGGTCTGTGGCAGAGTGTAATAGACTTTTTGTTTATTTTTACACAGATGAGTCCAAGATGTGCAAATTTGGCACTGAAACATTACTTGTTAAAACCAGTCCAACGAATCCCCCAGTACCAGCTTCTGCTCACAGGTAAAGTCTAAGTATTGTTTTTCTGTACATGATTTATAATGTCTGTAGTTTACCCATTTAACCTTATGTATATCACATAATCTGCTTTATCTGTTGAACAAAATGTGTGCACACTTTGTTTTGCTATCACTCACCACTGGCCAAAAAAACTATTAAATATGTATTTTTTATGTAGATTACCTGAAGAATCTCTCTGCTGATTCGGAAGATCACAAGGACACTCAAGGTGAAGGGTTTACAGCATTTTTGACAGCTTTGGTCGGATACCAGTCTAATTTGATCTACTAACTAAGATTTCCCTCTCAATATGAATGCAGCTGCGCTTGGTATAGTGAAAGAAGTGGCCAACCATGCTAATGATATTATGAAACAAGGGGTAAGGACTGGGATTTAAAGTATGCATTTTCTGCAACTTTGCGGTAAGCATTACATTAACCTTGACTCTTGCAGGATAACTTCCAGAAGTTGATGCAAATTCAGTACAGTCTCAACGGTCAGCATGAGATTGTTCAACCAGGAAGAGTAAGTCATCAGCATAATTGTAGTGTTTCTACTTAAGACGACTTAAATTAATCTTGGTCCTTCAGGTGTTTTTAAAGGAAGGCACTTTGATGAAGCTGTCTCGGAAGGTTATGCAGCCACGAATGTTTTTCTTGGTAAGCCTAGGATTACCAAACATTTTCGACAAGAATGTAATGAAACAAATGTATTCATTGCTAATTTCTTCTTCGTGTTTTAAGTTTAATGATGCCCTGATGTATACCACACCAGTCCAGTCTGGGCAGTACAGACTCAACAGTATCCTCTCTTTAGCTGGAATGAAGGTAAAAGACACGGTGTGCCTTTGATCCATATTTACACGATATCTTCATATCTTTTATGTATGATCCATGTGTTGTGTAGGTGAGCAAACCCAGCCAGGAGGCCTATCAGAACGAGCTAAATATTGAAAGCGTGGAGCGTTCTTTTATACTGTCTGCCAAGTAAGGACATTTTTTGTTAAATGATGTGATTTGATTTGTCTGTTTACAATTTATTTTTGGTCATTTATGTCATTTTAGCTCCGCCTCAGAAAGGGATGAGTGGTTGGAGGCTATTGCCTCAGCCATAGATGATTACACCAAAAAGAAAATAACATTCATATCAAGTCGTAGCCAGGATGAGGTACAAGACACATGTATCTGTTGAATACTACTTTATACTCAAGGATAATTGTTTTTGTGTAATAGTCAAGATATATGAACAAGATATGAACGACACACTTCATGTGCTATTATTTTTTTTATCTGCACTAAGGCCGAGGAAGCTGCAGACAATTGGGCCCCGCTGGGTTCAAAAGCTCCCATTTGGATCCCTGACCTGCGGGCAACAATGTGCATGATATGTACCTGTGAGTTCACTCTCACCTGGAGGAGGCACCACTGTCGAGCTTGTGGCAAGGTACTGCATAAAGTAAACAATACACAATGGAAACCAGCATAACTCTTGTCTGACTATATTTATTTCTGTGTGAAAGGTGGTGTGTCAGGCCTGCTCCACTAATAAGTACTACCTGGAGTACTTGAAGAACCAGCCAGCACGTGTTTGTGACCAGTGCTTTTCTATACTACAAGAGAACAGTACGTTTCACATCAACTTTTAGGACCGTGTATACTGGATGTTTAAAATTAAATTGCTTGGTTTGTTACCTTTAGAAGATCGTTGTGCATCAACATCAATGTCTCCAATCAAAGCTGGAGCTTTTTCCTTCACTAGGAAACAGAAGAAGATTCCTGCTGCACTAAAAGAGGCATGACTTTTGTAATAATGTGCATCTTTAGTTTAAAAAGACCAGTTTTTCAAAACTTCCCCTTATTTACACTTAGGTTTCAGCTAATACAGAAAACTCTTCAATGAGTGGCTACTTAAACAGATCCAAAGGTAACAAGAAGCAGTGGAAAAGGTTGTGGTTTGTTATCAAGGATAAAGTCCTCTACACTTATGCAGCCAGTGAGGTATGTTGATATTTTTTATCACTTATTAAAGAACCATTATGTTTGTGTGTGTGTGTGGGTGTGTATGTGTGTGTGTATTAATACAATTTAAATTGCAGGATGTTGCTGCATTGGAGAGTCAGCCTTTGCTCGGCTTCTTTCTGCGAGAAGAGAAAAACGGACCTGCACAGAAGTTGCAATTTAAGCTGTATCACAAAAACACACTATTTTACATCTTTAAAGCAGATGACATACCGACTGCACAAAGGTAATATGGGTAAATCAAGCACTAAGTCAAAGTGCTACAAATTAAATGCTAATTCTTCTTATTGATCTATGTTTAGATGGATTGAGGCATTTCAAGAGGCAATGATACTTGAAGAATAACATCCATGAGGGGCTCTGAAGTAGTGGCAAACCCATGATAATCTCAGGTGGACTTCAGTATGGACTTCAAGCAGGAGCACTACATGCGGCCGGGAGGCAGGCTATGCACAGTAGAATGTGGCCACGGCTTTCTGTCAGGATGGAGGCCAAAGATATGCAATTGGGAGGTCATATTCAACAGTAAAATTGTGGAAATGTCTTTATGTCAAGTAAATTTGTTAATAAGCTAAGACTTTCAATGACCACAAAACACTATAGATTGCTTGCCCATTGCTGGATAAAACATTTGTCTGACATTGGATATAATAAGAATGGCCAAAAATAGTGTGCACGAGTTCTGCAAAGAATGAAAGAAGATTTTAAGTACAGGTTATTAGCATGCATTTTATAGTTGGCATCTGTTTTTACTAAATAGCTTTTTAAAACCAAGGTATTTAATGCAAATATCATTTATAATAGTCTGTCAATTTAGATTTTTACTGTGAATACTAGGCATATCCTAAGATATTGTGCAGGTTGCGCCCTTTAGAGTTTTTTTTTTAACTTACATTGTCTTCCTGGTGAAAACTGGAGCCGCTGAAATTAATGTAAAGATATACTATATACCATACAGATCAATTCATCATAAGCATTGGCTAACGGTGTACATGAATGAGCTACACGGCATTAAACAATGCTGTATTTGTAACCGGATTTTTTTGTTGCCACTTTTTGGAGGTCAGGGTTAAATTATTTCGATTTTAACACATTTTTGTTGTGGAAAAAACAATCACTTGAAGAAATTTTCCCCAAGAAAATGCATCATGATTGACAGCATATTAAGAAGAAATGGGATTTTTTTTTCTAATGTTATAATACTTAATGGGAACAAATTGTGAGCGTGTGTGTGTTTTTTGTTTTAACAAATTGTTTGTTGGTCGGTAGTATTTCACATTTGTCTTTATGTTTAAAATATTTGGAGGGGGGTTTGCGATAGATGACCCTACCAATTCTTGCACTACATCTTTATAGATTTATAGCAGAACAGTGCTGTTTATTTCTTGTGAAGGGGAAGCCAGATTTCTCCACAGTTGTAAAGTAAAAAAATGTTTCAGTCTTTACAAATTAACCTTTTTCTAGAGTAAACTGTCAGGTAACAGTTTAATAAAATATGATTATTCCATCGTCGTCTTTTTATTATTATTATTTTTTACAACATTTCAACCTTTAATAAGTATTTAGTGCAGAGCTTCTCAAAGTGTGGGGCGGGTGTGAGACATTTGGAGAAATGTGCGCACATTACGCATGACACGTGTTTTGGCAAAAAAAACGCCCAGTGCCAGAATGTGGATAAAGTAAATACGAGAGAGCAGCGGAGCAGTGGGTCCGCCACATGTTTGCCACTGTCTCTCCTCTGTCCCACCACTCTCCTGTGTGCCTCCTCTGTCCCTCCTCTGTCCCACCCGTATCTCCTCTGTCCCTCCTGTCTGTCCTCTGTCTCTCCTCTGGCCCTCCTCTGTTCTCTCCTCTGTCCCACCACTCTCCTGTGTGCCTCCTCTGTCCCTCCCCTGTCCCACCCGTATCTCCTCTGTCCCTCCTGTCTGTCCTCTGTCTCTCCTCTGGCCCTCCTCTGTCTCTCTCCTCCTGTCCCACCTCTCTCCTCTGTCCCTCATGTCTCTCCTCTGTCCCTCCTCTGTCCCTCCTGTCTGTCCTCAGTGCCCCTCCTGTCTCTCCTCCACTGTCCCTCCTGTCTCTCCTCTGTCCCACCTGTCTCTCCTCTGTCCCTCCTCTGTCCCTCCTGTCTGTCCTCTGTTACTGCTCTGCCCCCTCCTGTCTCTCCACTGTCCCTCCTGTCTCTTTCCACTGTCCTCCTGTCTCTCCGTCCGTTCGCACACCGTCTCTCCTACCTGTCCTGGGCCTGTCCGCTCTGTCTCTCCTCTGTCCCTCCTCTGTTCATCCTCTGGCCCTCCTCTGTCTCTCCTCTGTCCCACCTGTCTCTCCTCTGTCCCTCCTCTGTCCCTCCTGTCTGTCCTCTGCCCCTCCTGTCTCTCCACGGTCCCTCCTGTCTCTCCACTGTCCCTCCTGTCTCTCCTCCGTCCCACCTCTCTCCTCTGTCCCTCCTGTCTCTCCTCTGTTCATCCTCTGGCCCTCCTCTGTCTCTCCTCTGTCCTTCCTCTGTCTCTCCTGTCTCTCCTCTGTCTCTCCTCTGTCCTGGTTCCCTTTGCGCTCGTCTCCATTCCTGTAAAGGTACATTTATAAGGTTTCGTTTTATTTTGGTAACTTCCTGTGAAATATACTTTTGAGTCACAGACATGCATCTATTAGGTCACAGAAAAGACTCAAAGTAAAGTCAGCTACGGTTAACGGTGAAAACATAGAAAAAACATGGTGAAAGTTATAAAAACCTAAAGAGCAAGCTATACTCGACAGGGGAACAAGGTTTGCAATATGAATGAATGTATTATTGAACCATTTTAAATGTTTATTTTACAAATGTATGGAAAACAGTTGACCAGTTAACCAATGTAATGAGCTAGTAACAGTAATTATATGGACAAAATGGTAATTATTCTTTGTATGTTCTTAACTTGCCGACGTTGCTTGAATGACACAAACGTTCTGCCTTCAATTTGACTGAACGCTACATTTACTTTTTAGAATCTAACTTTTGAACTTGCTCTGCTACTGACCATTCATTTGACTTTAAATGATTCAAATGATGATTTAAAGCATGCAAATTCGATTGCTTTCTGCTTTGATCTCATGGGTTTTGAAGACAGTGAAGCATAAACGCGTCAGTACGAGACAGCACCACGCAGAGGTTTTATCTCTCTCTTTAATGATATAGCGTAAAACACAAACTTTGAAGACGTACAACTACAGAAGGTGGCGGTAAATGCACATTTGCAGTTGGCTGCCAACCGCCATTAAAAGTACCACAACAACAACAACAACAACAACAACAACAACAACAACAACAGCACCGCGCAGAAAGCAGTTGATGGTGCGGCATGAATACTTTTTTTTTATCTCCCAAGGGGGCGCGCCAGAAATGTTTTGAGAAGCTCTGATTTTGCGTGTTTATTATGAGCGTGTCACGTGGACCCTTTCAGAAGGCTGGTCCGTCATTGAAATAGTTCCGTCAAAGATGGCGGAGTATGCTAACCTCGTCCGAAGGGCTCTGGGACAGATAAGAGGTCATGGAGGAGTTAAAGGATTTCTGGTGCAGTTTTTTAGGTAATAAAGTTAAATTTCTGTTTAACTATTTGGTGTATGGTAAAATATTCTAACACTTGAGATAAGCGACTCAGCTCCCTCTTCTGTTAGCAGTAATGCTAAGGACTCCCCATAATAATAATGCTGTTAGTTACAGACTCCTTTTGATGCCACCGTAACCTAACATATATAAACATGCATATTTATGTGTTTTACAGAGTGAATGATATAAAAACGGGAACATTGATTGGTGCTGATAAGTATGGGAACAAATATTACGAAGATAAGAAACATTATTTCTTTGGTGAGTACAAATTAATTACAAATAAATCATAAAACCGATGCAGATTTTTCGACTTTGTCTGGTTCATATCAGAGTACTTATATTTTATGAGGATAGCATGTATCTTATACATGAAGCAACCAATGGGGGTGGAAAGCCACCTGCATGATTCCATGGGAATGGAAAGTGAGAACCATAGTTCAGGACATTAATGGATTTCATCACGCCTTCTTTTAAAATACCTTAGTTTGTTTGTTTTAAAGACAAATGTAGGTGACCGCTGCTCACCAAAACATGTCTCTCCATGGAGAGTTTTATGCCATACTGTTGAATAATATAGCCAAAGAAACACCATTTCCATGGAAACTAGAGAATGCTCATCTAGGTCAAGTACAAGTCTGTTTGTGGAGATGCAAACTTGCTGACAGTAAGGATACATGTGTTTCTGTTCTACAAAAAATTCAAAATATTAAAAACAAAACAAAAAAAACATTATGTTATTTTAATCTATTTTTTGGCTTAAAAGTTACATACTGGGGCATTAGACCATATGCTCCAAACAAAAGTCATATTTTGTTCTTTATATTATTATACACACGCAGCAGAGTGCATTTTAGCCAAATCAATAAATCTCTCTGTCAAGGACGTCATCGCTGGGTGATCTACACCACTGAGATGAATGGAAAGAACACTATGTGGGAGCTGGATGGGAGTATGGTGCCGGCTGAGTGGTAAATGCAAATTGTATTATATTTTACCATAGCGTTTTTGATGAAATACTTCTGTATTTTGTCTATTGCGCTCTAGTCTTGTTCTGTGTTTTTGTCTTTTATATGTTGTTGTTTTTCCTTGGTTTTTTGTGTCGAAAAAAACTAAAATGACAAAATAAAAAAAACTGTTGAAATGTATCACAATGTTTCTTGTGTTAGGCATCGTTGGCTGCACTGTATGACAGAGGATCCCCCCACCACACACCCACCGGAGCCTAAGAAGTTCTTGGCTGAGGTCCATCAGTTCAACGTGAGTGGTTCCCCTCAGCAATATGTTCCTTACCCAACGACACGCAAGAAGATCCACGAGTGGGTGCCTCCAAAAGCCACACCTCAGTGATGCTGGACAGAATTGTCACTTTTCAACGTTGTAATGTATATTAATGGCCACAGTGTTCACATACAAAATAAAATCTCTATTGTAATTTGAGATAAATGTGTTTTGTTTTCTATTGTTTTATTTATGTTGTCTACATGACCCCCCCTTTGGAGACAAAATCCAAACTCCAACAAAGTTGGTAATATTCTATTTAGTTTTATTTAGTTTTAATCTTAAGACTCATGTGAGGCACTCTTTAAGTTGTTTAAACTGGCAGAATGCCAGCCTTATCTCAGTAGCTCTTGCAATGAGCTTTGCAGTATATGTTACAGTAAGCTTACACCAGTGTCTGTAACAGACCTGTGTTAATCATGTTGGATTATGCTGAGCCAAAGGAAACTTTGTAGTGACCAGCATTTCGCATCAAGGTGTGCTGAAGTCTTCTCATGCTGATTGGATAAGAACTACATGTTAAAGTGATTCACAGCAAACCCAAAGCCACCAAACCAGACTGGTGCTTGGACAAGGCTACTTCAAAGAGGAGTGTAAGTAGATTTCATTGTCTTTCTTTGTTAAATGCCTTCACCTGTGAATGTTAACTTTCACAGACATGTAAACTACATTAGCAATGGCTAATTATTTGGTGATCTACTTTTCAACTGGCAAATTGTCTTACTGACAAAAATGTTAATGTTGTAACTGTTGTCTGTTATTTTTGTTTAAGGAATTTGGAGTATTAAATGAGGAGGGTCACCATAGCACCTGTACTTCCTCTTTGGGAAAGCATAGAGGAAGAAGCTGAAAAACAAAAGCGCTTTCATGTAAGTTTCCACTAAACCCATCGCTACTTCTAGTCATAACCACTAGATGGTGCTCTTTTTTAGATTTCTGTTTTCCCTGTCTGAAAGGGAGTTTAGGTTAATGTATTTGGCAACTTAAGTCACAATTTAAAATATTACTTTATAGAAAATAATGTTTTATGATTTATTATTTAAAATAATTTAAATATTTATATACATATTTTAAACAATATGCAATTTTGCATTGTGATTTCTGGTCTATGGACCTTTTGTTTGCTTTCTGTGTCCTTAATAAATATTCATAAAGCTACCCTTCCAGTTTACACGTTAGACAGTTAATGTGTTAATTGTGTATTACATTCATAAAGACTACATAGTTTCTTTTTGTCTGCCAATGGGATTGCTGATGTAGCGTTGTACTTAAGCGGCAGCTGTTTGTCCTAGTGATGCCATCTGGGACGGTTAAAGAGGGTCAACATGATGTTGAGACCAAGTGGCTTAAAGCGGCTTTTTGTCTTCTCCCGAATGAGACTATCCTTGAGACAGATTGTCTGTTTCCTATTTCTGAATACTGCCTATTCTTAATAATTTTATACTGTTGTCTTTCTGGATTTTTGCTTCAACCATCTACTGTAGTTCCTGCAAGTGTTCTCTAGTTCAGCTATGTAATGCATATCCTTAGGTAGGGACACAAGTCACTGCCCCTTACGGTCATCAGTCCGACTCATGTCCCAACCAATTAATCAGTAGACAGGACTTTATTATAGAGTGGTCAGATCCACTGGCCCACAGGTTGGCGGTGTGATTCCATCTCACAGGTGAATACTGTTGTTGTGTCCTTGGGCAAGACTTAACCTGCCTTGTCCCCAGTGTCTGCGTACAAAGGTGTGTGAATGGGTGAGTGGTTCCTTGATGGAAACTCCCTTGAGTGCCTGGAAGGTAGAAAAGTGCTATATAAAGGTGACCATTGACCATTTATTGATTGTCTCCTTATGGAGAAATTAATACTGGACAAGCAATGGGTACGAACGCACACCAAAACAGACATTCCATTTGCTACACATTCAAAATACGTAAGTACAAACAACATCAACCCAGCAGTGGCTGGTACCATGCAAACTTGATAATGTCCAATACAGTATGATTCTCCTATCTAAATTCATCCTTAGTTCCAGGCTGAGGCCCTTACAAATTGTCTCGATGCTAATAACCCATACTGCACAGCGCATATAAAACGTATTGCAGTGTTCTGTATTTGGAAGATCCAGTTATTAGATCACACATGGTCTCCCAGTTCAAGCAGTGAATCATTGGCTGTTCCCTCAACACTTCTGTGAAAATAACATTAAAATAATTACTTACACCACCTGATGACAAAAATGACTTCCTGTTGCCTTGCATTGAAATGTTGTGGTATACTTTTCTACAATATGATGATCAGTATATAACACTAGATGTTACATCACAAATCTACATTAAAAATGGCAGGTGATACTTTGAGTTAAGAGCTTATCTCACTGATAGAGCAGTTGAACAGAATAAGGGAGGAGGAGCAGCGAGTCCAGCTGTGTCACATAAACACAAACACTGGCTGTGTGCTTTACTCTTTACAATGTCTATCCAGAGGGCATTCATCCTGACACTAGCTCCTCATGTTTACTCCACATTATTCTGATTCACTTCTTTGTGCCCTCTTCTCCTCAGCTCCTGTCCAAATCCATCTCACTATCCTCGCTTTGCTCCCTCCTGATTGGCAGCTGAGCTTTTTGTTTTCTGTTGCAAAGTGTGTGCCTGGGCCAGCGGAGGGTGGCTGATAGGGATCAGAAAATGACTGCTTGGATTCCTTCATTCCTTTTAAGGTGGTATCTTGCCCACTAGTTGGAACACAGTGAAGTGCAAGAGGGATAGCGTTTCAGTTCGGAATGCACGACTAGGTGTGGAGCAACACGGAGAGCTTGTGGTTGGAGGCTCATTCAGTATTTGCCAGCGCTGGATGCGACGATTTCACAAGGTGTGCTCATGACTAGGCCGGCTTAAGGTTCAAAGAAGAGCAGCGCTTTCATTGGAGCTGATGTGGCATTCACTTTGACCACCAGCTGAGGAGGAGAAGGCATGAGGAAAAACTACAGCGCTATCCCACTCATCTATGTCACAGAGGTAGTTGTGTTTTGAACAATTGCTCTATTTGACTCCTGGTGATTCACTAAGGATGTGTTGGTGTGTTGTAGGACTGCTGCTTGAAGACATTTATTGGGTCACATACTATCATCAATGCGTTTTGCCCTTTTGAACCTAACAGCATGTCTCTTCTCTTTAGAGTGCAGTGGATCGCAAACGGGTTGTGTTGTTTACTTCGGAAATCACAAATGGTTTTGCACATTTTCACAGTTGGTAAACAAATGAAAGGTCCCACATTCTGCCTGTTAATTGATTTGTTTTGTCAATCAAAGGTTATATGAGTGTTACATTTCTAGCTCAGAATCAGACAGGTTTCACCATGTCTTATCTTGAGTTTTTAGCTGCATGTGATTGGAAGTACTCTGGTAATAGGTGAGGAATGTTCACTGTATGCTGTAGACTATGCACAGAAAGGGTAATTACTCTTTATGGCTTCTCTATAAACGACACCACAATTTTCCACTCTGATGCACCAGTTTCAGTTATTTAAATGATCAGATTTAACTGCCAAAATAGTCTTTAAATGTTTTGAAAAAATAAATCTTGTGAGTTCCTCTGAGTTTGTCTTTTGAGTTTGCATTTGTTGCCTAATGTAGAAAAAGATTCAGTTAAAAAAAAACACATTTTCTCAGTCTGATTGAGATTGGCTCTTGGATGAGAGTCGAAACGTTGATTTCCTAAAAACAGAGTCCAGATGACCGCAACTGAATCTTTTTCTACAATGGGACACTCCTGAACGAAGGAGGGATTACACCGACATTTGCAGCCAAACCACATAACGAAATGTTTTTTTCAAAAATACTCTTATGTAACCAATTCAACATAATGGGACTCTTCCTGTCAACTTAGCCAAGCTCCTTTGGCCACAAAAAAGAACTCAGTCAATAAGGAAGCAGCAGCAGGACATTGCTTTATTATGGTTCCCCAGTGAGTGCATGTTCCTCAAGATCTGAACAAAAATCACTCGCAGCACTTCAGCTTGAATATAAAGCCTACTGTGAGCCTTTATAAACCACATTTTTTGTGTGTAGTTTTCCTCCACAAGCTTCTTTGGGCGTTTAATTTAGAGATAATTTGGTTATTGTGGTGTCTGTTTTGTTCCCTATCTTTTCTGAGTTTTGCACTTGCTTACAATAACATTTTACAATCCCCGTAACTCGGGTTGCAGACTAAAGTGTCAGCACAAAGTTATGTTTATACAGACTGTAAAACTGTTTTGTTTGCAACTGGTGATATCACTATAATCACATTTCAAAATCTATCTTGATAAAAAAAAATAATCAGATTTTCACACCACAGTAACAATATTATAAACTACACAATAACTCGATAGAATGTCATTTTCTATAGTTTCTTTAGTCATTACCATGTGGCTTTCTACTAGTTCTGATATAGATCACTTCAAAACTATTCAAAAAATATTTGATTTTGTCCTGCAATTGGATTTTGTCAGTATCGATACTTTGCATGTAGTTTATAGTAGTTTAAATACTGCAGCATTGTTGGGTATATTTTCAATGCTTTGTTTTTATTTTTGTAGTCTAGTTGTTCTCATCCTGTCTTCTGTAAACGCTCTTTCGCTCACGTCCACATGAGAAGCATGCAGAAGCTAGACATGGGTTTATCTATTTCTGTTCATGTCACATGTTTAATTGGAGCTACTTGTGTATCTACTCGTGTGTAATTTTCTGTGATGATGATGGTGGTGACCTTTTCCAGCGCAGACACACAAAACACTTGCACGCAGTCTGAAGTGTGCTACCGAAGTTGTCACACATTTCACATCATTCAGATTAACTCCTTAATTTGTTGCCGTGGCAACAGTAGACGGTGATTGCAGACATTTCTCTGACTCATTAGCAGCAGCAGCAGCGAATAATTACATTTCAAGTACTTCTTTTTCCCCATATTATAATTCAGTTTGATGTACGGATGTCAGTATTTTTGTTAACCGATAATTGTAATTATTCTGGTCACAATATGACCAAGAAGATAATAATAATCTTGAGAATTTTCGAAGAAAAAAAGTCATTACAATTAAATGTACAATTCAGAAAGTTTGATTTCATAAAGCTGGTCACAAACTAGAGAAACTGATCTATTGGACCGTTGACAGGATTTTATTCTTTTCTATTTGGTCTCGTTGTAAAATTGTGACGTTCTTTCTCACAATAATTGCAACCCTAATATATGATATTGTGACAACATGAGGTTATATCATATTTAATGTTTTTTAGCTTTAATTTGAGCTTTGTTTAATAGTTTGGGTGTTTTTATAAGCACATTGAAGCACATCTAGGTTATATTTGGTCTTGTTTAAAATGCACATGAGCAGTTCTTCATTTGCATATAACCTTGTCTGGGTCAGTAGCTTGTGGGCTCAGGTCTGACAACAGAACGCACAAAGGTGGATATCAGTTGTTGCTTCATTACTAAATTATACCATCGTATGACAGATAAAATTGCCGTTATCCAGAAGTGACGACACATTTCGAAAGAGGAGGAGCCTTGCAATAAGTCATTTCACCTTTTTTGAGGAACTGCAACTTGTTGACACTTCAGTTGTCAGTTCAAATAGCACTTTTTTTTAATCTGACCTCTTGCATTAACCTTACATCCTTCTTTTGAGTGCTTTCATCTCTCCAGGCCTCAGAACAACAGCCGTTTTCATCTATTTTTAAAGGAATACAAAGACAAAGGGGTCTAAAATGCCAACGAGAAAAGGTTGTGGGAGCCGGCCACTGACATCGATGCGTAGCGAGATGAGACTTAAAGTGCAGCTAGTACAGCTTTATGCTCCACCCCCGGCCATCACACGGGCACTTTGAACGTGCGTGACCCCTTAGATATTGAGTTCAAAGAGCCTCGGGGGCGGTCACATCTCTGCCGTCGTCTCTGAACGCCTTACGTCCACTACATGTTATATACACAGGCTTAACGTCTTCTCAATGTTTACTTTCTTGCTAACGACAGCGGTGCACTGTGAATCGCGTCTTGGCAAAATTTACTAAGCAATTTGCTGTGAGCTGAGGTCTGTGGCTGTGCATATAATTTGCTGATGGCTTTGACCATTTTTTCCTTTATTTTACACTCAAATTTCTCTCCAAAAATCTGACACAAATGCTCTGTTAAATCGTATTAAAGGTGCTCTATATAAACTTTCTGGTGGACGGTTTGCCATCTGCTTGTTCCTTACTCTGCCTGAAATGTTCCACAGTTTGGTTTAACCTATGATCAGGTGTTTTTATTTGCTCAAAAATACTTTGAAAAAAAATGCATTGTTGATGTGAGCAAGATCGATTCTCTCCACATATCTGACTTGCTTGTCCTCATGGAGATGGATACATGTAATGCCATAATATTTTAGAACAATTAAGGCAAAGCGATGGGCTTCTCCCTTGTGACAAGCAGGTGGCAGACCCTCCGCCCAGAAAAGTTGGAAATAGCAATCCATCCCCTGTCTTTCTTTGGCCCTATTCCAATTCATGTGGCCAGTTGATTTAGTTTCCTCGAAAGAGTGGAACAATGGGCATGTCAGTGTTGGGTTTTTTTGTAGGAAGAAAAGGGCTTTGCAGATAGATGACAACGCTTGTGTGGCTTTATAGACAGTTTTGGAGATTGTTCAGAGCTGCAGAGAGAGAAAACCTGTGCTCGTGCTTGTTGTACATCCTCCAGCAGTGCCTTGTTTTTTTATTGTCTCTGTTGGACACTTCTGGCTGTGGATGCGCTCTGTGACTATGAGGATACTAATTAGTTTGTTTAGTCTTCTTTGCTGAATCTCTCTCACAGCCAAATAAACAATCTTTGCACATTTCAAGGCAAGCACACATCATTAACTTTCTTAATTGAATATGTTCCACGGATGGTAATAAAAAAAACATGTCTCGTCACATTTCACATTTTTCGCAGCATCATGCCAAAACAAGAGTTAAAATCGACCACTTTGAATTGCATGAGGTAAAAATCACAGAAACATCCAATGAAAATGAATTTACAATGAAATAAGTGTGCTGCATTAAAGATATGTGAGTTTTTATAACGTGGTTATAACATCTCATAATACATAACCTCACTGTCGCTAAATTTAGTGCGTGGTTTTGTCCGTGTTCTTGTGTGGCGTCTGGAGTCTACGGCAGATGCATACCATAGATATTGTGTCTGTTTGTCCTGAAAGTAAACAAACATTCCCACCAGAGTGTCACATGTACATGAATGTATCTGACTAAACTGTAAACTGTGTGTATATATTCAGTCAAAGTATTTAGTTTAAGTTTATTTTTATCTTATTTAGCTAACCAAATTAATTGTATTATTATTATTAGGCCGGAGCGCCACAAGCTGGCCGTGCGATGCACCGCTGCGGAAGTGCGCACGAAATCGAACGCTAAGTGCTCTCCCACTCTCAAACACTCACTAACGCACTCCTCCACTCATGCACGTCACGTGCATACTAATTAGTAGTAAGAAAATGTAACATTATCGTCGTAAACGGGCGAAGCCCGAGCAAAAGTGCGCACTAAAGCACTCGTTTGCGGTGAGTAGCTCACGAATGCATTCCCCAACTCAAGCACGTTCCGTACATATAAGCATGTAATGCAAAAATTGAACACTATTATTGTATAGAGGGCCAATAACTCAAAGTGGGCGGAGCCCACTCAAAATAAACGAAAGTGCCCGTCAGTGACCAGGGACCCACACCCGCTTTCCGAAAATGTATAGTTTATGATATTTTGAAAAATGGGACCTTCTCGTGAACATTGATGAAAAGTCAGGAGAATTTGCACACCTCTAAAAATCGTGCCTCTCTACATTCTGGCTATCTCCTTTATCCAAAATTCAAAAATTTGGCGCGTGAGCGCCCCCAAATGTAGAAAAAATGCATTGAGGGATGGGAAATGGCCCAAAAAAAATCTGATCGTAGAATGATGAAATTTGGCGCAGCGGTAGATGGTGACAAGAGAAGTAAAAAATATTATTACGGCAATGCCGTCCGCCCAACCAAATGTTAGCCATATTGGATCAAAGTTTGCTAAACATGACAGGAGTTTTTTCAAACGTCGTACTTTTACAAACTCCTCGTAGGGCGTTAGCCCAATAAAGAAATTAGGTGAAAATGGTGTTGAGGAGTGGGACATCAAAAGTTATCCAAATTATTTTGATATCTTTCACGGTGTCTGTGCGGCGAAGCCGCAAACTATTGCTTGAATTTCAGAAATTTCTCAAATTTTAAATTTGCTGCCATTTGTGCATACAAAGTCCGATTTGCATCAAATTTTAATCAGTTGTTAAAACCTTTGCCCTAAACCTTCTTGAAGTGAAACAAATTCATTTGGCGCGATAGCGCCCCCTACAGAGTGAAATAAAATTTAATATGGGAAGCAAAATATTTCGTTTTAAATTTGGCACGAAATTACATTTCGGTGTCCTGATCAAAAAATCCAATCAGACCCATGTCATATTTGTTACGGCGTAGCCGTAGCGATGACAGAAACCTCCCATGTTATTCCAATGGGAAAATCGCCAAATCTCTGAAATTTTAACATACTTACACTTTATACTTTTACGAACTCCTCCTCGGGTGTTTGCCCGACGAACCTAAAATTTGGCGAGACTCACCTTCACGAGTGGAACATCAATAATTACTAAATTTTTTATTGTAAGTGTTATGGTTTGTGTGCGGCAAAGCCGCACATTTTGCCAAGAATTTCAAAAAGATTACCTTCTGACTGGGGACCACAAAAAGGAGTTGGCCATCAAAAGTTATTCAACTTCTTAAAAAAATTATGGTCTTTGTGCGGCGCAGACGCAAACTTTTCACAAATATTGACATTTTCAGTACACAATAATGC
The DNA here is from genome assembly GCA_015082035.1 of Chaenogobius annularis. NCBI lineage: Eukaryota > Metazoa > Chordata > Actinopteri > Gobiiformes > Gobiidae > Chaenogobius > Chaenogobius annularis. Next base: position 83,937 of record BJKM01000568.1, on the reverse strand, counting down.
CGCTATTTGTAAAGCAAAAGGGAGAAAGCACGATAGCGCCACAGATTCGGCAGTAGGTGTAATAAAAGGAGGAAAATTGGGGCGGGGTAGCGCCCCCTCTTGCATTGCGGGTGGCGGCGTGGCGAGGGCTGATCATTGCCGCTTGCGGCAATATTTATTAATATATTAATATTTATGATTATGATTATGATTATTATTATATTGTTTCATGTTGCACCTTTTCACCAAAGAAAGTTCCTAGTTTGTGAATCTTGTTTTTATTAACCTTACTTGTTAATGATATGTTTTGAGCAGAAGGCACTGACCTAAAGCCTATCTTCTTTTGTTGGTGAAATCAACGTTGAATCAACCATTTTTATCTTATTATTGAAAAGAGAATAACTAAATTGAATCAGAAATTGAGATGGATTGGATGTGAGGAAAAATATCACGATACATTTCGTTCACCCTGCTCTAATAACCCCTATTTAGCATAAATGTGAGTATTACCCTGAATTATGATTTGTTACAGCTGTCATTGAGAGGCTATTGACTGCGTGGTAGATTAGATACAACTGTCTTGTGCAATTTCCATCGCAATTTTGCTGCCTGTCAGATAGCTTTGTGTCTTTGCTTCCGTGCAATCTCAGTGGGGGAAAAAGGAAATGAGAAAGCAGAAGGCTCCTTTTCTCACACAGATCCAGTATGTGGCCATAGAATGACGTCTTAACCCAGTCGAGAAATGCCATATTAGGAGAGCGACGTTGCATTTATATTTTATGACGCACTTTATTTCTCTTATGTAAAGAGCTGGGGCTGTAATGTCCAAGCCGAGCAGTTCAGAGCCTCCCTAGAATGTCCCGATCCGCCAGACTCCGCAACAGCCAGCCCCACCTTCTGCCTGTCCACTCCGTCCACTCTGTCCACTTTTCTGGATGTCTCTGGTGTTACGCGAGTCAAACTTACGCCGCCTCAGAGACAGAGACGGGAAGTCGAGCAGGATGTCCATAAAGAACACAAATGTTTGCGGCGGGACAAAGAGAACAATGCTGTGATTAACCAAGTGTTTATATTTTATCTACACAACAAAACTTGGACACCTTGAAAACTTGCATTTCTTTTTAGATTGTACTTATGCTGTGTGTGTGTGTGTGTGTGTGTGTTTGTGTGTTTGTGATTGCCAGAGAATTGGATTTTTAATTGAATGCAATAAGAAAATGTGGCCAGATCACGATTTCAATGTGATTAATGTAAACTTAATACCTGTATAGGTACATAGGTTGAAGAGGTAAATCAGCATCTGTTTTGATTTAAACTGGTTAAATTCACCTGTCATTCACTCAGAGCGTTGCTGAGGCTGACCAAAAGGTGGAATGGGTGGGAAAACGTGTCTTTGTTCGAGCAAAGACAAAATTTGTGTATGACTATATGGAGATTTTACCACATCGTCACAGGAATGAGATCACGATTCGATTTTTATCGGCATATTGTTTTGTGATGTTGTTGTAGAAAAGCTCTTTTAAAAACAAATGCCCTGAGGTTATCCCCCATTTTCACTGTCACTCTCAAATAGTATTTAATAACGTTAATATCTTTGTGTTGACTGGACGAAGCCAACAAGCAGTGTGGTTTGTAGTTCCCGCTGCCTTTTCAGCAATGTATTTAGGTGAACAGGCATTTGAATTTGATATAATTTAGACAATCAGTCCACGACATAGTGAGACTTGATGTTGCAAAATCATGGTTAGTATTAGTCTAATCTGTTTGGCCTCCTCAAAAGAAGTGGTCTATACTCGCACCGAATGTATTTCTTAGTCCATCTTTGTAAACATGGAAAAAGCAGCAGCATTTCAGTGACTCATTCAGTGCTCTTAGTGGCTCCACAGAAGTAGTTTTCAAATGGCCCGCCTGTGCACTTAGCTCAACATAAATTGATGTCTGTGTACAATCAAAGTTCTAAAACGGTCCTAATTAAATGTCACGTTTAACTCAGCTCAATATTTCCCACGCAAACGCACTGGAAGTCTATTCGGGGACACATAGCTGAGAGCTTCGCAAGCGGGCCCCTTCGCTCAGCTTGCATGCGTGACAGTACTTTTAAATATACCGTGGAGAAAACGACTTAATCAGCCTGGATCCATTTCAAATTTCAATGACGTTGCTCACGACCTTACATCGGCCACTGTGCCAGGTGCGATTCTCCCTCGTCGGCTGAACCCCACCGCGCCTTCACAGTAGTGGCCAAACTGTCAGCGCACGCTCTTGTCAACTGGTGATGACCAGTTGGCTGACTCATTCCCAGTACTATAACCGGCACAGCAGGCTCCAGGTCAGTGTGAGGGAAAGGAAGACGCTCTGTCGAAAGATGGACAGAGGACAAAGGTGCTTCTGGTGGTTTATGTGAAGCTATGGAGCCGTGAAGTAGATAGTTGAGTGATAAAGGGAAGATAAATACTTAATGTGAGCCTGGACAGTGTCGGCATCTCATGTGACAAAGCCTCTAACTGCTCTAATTAGTTTTTTTTATCACTTAAGCCACAGTAGACCCGCTGTGTCCTAAATCATTCATGCCACACTCTATACGTGGCTTCATGGGACAATAGATCTAAACTCTTGGGATGTGGCTTTTGCATTTCGCACAGTCATTGCTGTGATGCCACTGAACATAAAACAGATCTACTTGGGCTACCTTGAGATGATATGGGTGTAATGAAAATGCCAAGAAGTGGCTGTGAAGCACATTTGTCAAACACAGATTTGTTTGTCGTTAGAATGTAATGTTCTTTCTACCCCTGGGACGAACAGCTACACTATTATTTTGATTTATTGTGTGCTTTTCTCGTTTCATGTAATTTTAGTAGCATTTCATTTTTACCACTTCTCTCGTCATCTAGGCTTATAAACTTAGAGAAACGATTGATCCACAAGGGAAATTACGGTACAATATAATAACAAAGCTACAAATAATTAAAGCAAAAAATAGCTAAATACTTGTGTCATAAGGCACAAATATGCAGATGTGTATATGTACAAGTAGAATACAAACTATATATAGTAAATACAAAATATATCCAGGTGATGTACAAGAGATGGGGTAAGGGACAGTGCACAGATGAAAACTATAGTTTAGACATAACATAATCTAATAAAATGGCTATATTGCAGTTGCATAGTTACAGAATAGAAACATGCAATTCAAAATCAGGATAAATACCTATTAAATAAGGTAATATTACACAGACAAAAGGCTGTAAAGCACCAGAGAAGTGGCGCAAACATCCTGATCCTGCATAAATTATCACGATCGCCTTTGTGTTTTGTGGGTGTGCTCGATATCGCTCACGGCCCCTCCCTCTGCATAAACATGTGGGCGGGGCTTACTCACACTGCGCCTGCTGCTCCGGGGCCGCAGAGGGACCACGGCGGCGGGCTGTGCGGCTGGAGGAGCGGCTCCCGGGGCTCACAGAGGCACACGGCCGCTTCGCTGTCGCCCTGCTCGTGGCTCGCGCTGTCGCCTGTTGAGTGCGCAGTGGAGGCGGCTGCATGCGGTCTGCCGTGGCCGGTGTTTCTGCGGACAACAACAACAAAGAGCCGCGTGAATACGGCCAAACGAGAGGTCCACTTTGAATATGTGCTGTTCTGGCATTGCTTCTGCAAACAAAAGTTTCATCAAAAGTGAGGGCACGCGTACGTACTGGACCAAAAATGGTAATTATGGCTTTTGTTGCTTTGTTGCATTTTTTTTTTTTTTTTTTTTTTTGCATAACCTGCTCGCCATAAAATCCTTAAGTGTGTCGCGGTTTGCAAGGAGACGTCTCTAAACATTGCACTGCTCTGTTGTGGTCCAAGTCCGAAGGTAAAATGCAGTATTCCTAGTATTTCTAAGCTTATCTGAAACTATTGCACAGAAAACAGCTGGACTGGGACAGTATTTGTGTACGAGTCTCAACTTGCTTTGGTTTACTCACAGAGCCTACATTTTCAACCATCAGTTTGAACAAGCTCGTTTTGACATCTGCGTTTTGGGCAACAATGTGCATCAGTTCTGTGACCATCCTTGTTCTGTTAAATGAGCACCATAATAATCCAGCGGTATCTGCTATGGAAGTAACATACAGAAAGTCAAACTCTAATAACTCAAAAAGAGATTTTCAAAGGGATGTTTGTGGACTCTCACCTCTTTATCTGCGCTGACTTAGTTTTATTTGTGTCTTGACCTTTTACGATGTTGACTTTTTATTACATAGAACTCATGCCCACTGTGGCTAAGCACATTTTGAGCCCACGGGCAATGGCACTTGTGGAGCAGGTTTGTCCAGGTCCTGTGCTCAATGTTTTGGTCATTATTACAGGTAATTTCTGCATAATAACCTTGGCTGTCACTTCACAGAGCCATTTTGGAGAGCGATACATTAAAAATACATTGCCTCACAGTTACATTAAACCCACTCATGTACATTTCTTTTCCTTACTCATGCATTAAGAATGTGCTGTCGCGTGGTTTGGTCTTTGCACTTTCGAACTGGAAAAAGCTGCAAATTTCTTGGAAGTTTTGCATCTGATTTTATAAAATGGGGCACACTAGATGAACAGGAGGTAACGCTGCGAGAGACTGGTCCATATTATTATCTAGCATTGCTGCTTGACTCGTCTCTATCCATGAAGCTGTGTTTTTTGCCAGCTGACACCCACATGCACAGGACATGTTGTCAGGGTACATTGGGACACATGTGCAGGTGATGACAAGAAAGTGTGCGTTTGAATTCAAAAAACAACATGCGGCCGTCTCCATTTTAATATGGATCCTAAATGTTATTTTTGTTTGGTGAACGTCTTTTCCTTATTGAAGTGGGCCTTTGCAATGCAAACACATTATATATTTCTCATTGACCACAATGCATTACACATAACTGCAAGCTTGTTACCTGATCTAAAGGCAATAGGAGTGGCACAAGGAGCAAAGATCATCTTAAGTTTGCTAATACATCTCCAGTTTCAGCGTTGTTACGGGCAAAGGTATAGGTTATGTTCAGAGAAAAGCGTGCATATTTTCTGGCCTGGTAGTAAATTGATGCGACCTGAAAACAAAGGACAAAGCAATTTTACTTTTAAGCAAAAATGATGACTGTTCAAACACTTCATTAAAACTGAAATGCTTATTTGTGTAGTTAGTCAATTTTTGTTTCACATCCCGTTGCAGTTTTGTTGAATGGATTACAGAAATGATCTTATTTAAAAACTTTTTTTTTTTTTTTTTTTTTTTTTTTTTTTTTTTTTTTTTTTAAATCACAGCATTTCTCTTTTGAGATGTTTTGTATTGTCAGGATTGCATACAAATTACACCAGTTTAGTTGATTTGGAAAACTGAAAACTTATTGATTTGTTTAGCCACATCCCACCGAAACATCAATGCTGATCATGTGTGTATGTGTGTGCATGTGTGTGATAACAAGCATGAAGTTGGTATGGTGTTGTGGAGTAGTTGGGAAGCCGAATAAATCATGCGTAGGACACTTATTAGATGAAGGCTCTTGCTTGATAAAAGCCTGTTGCAGCCTGTTGTGTATTTGGGGTAAACAAAATAGATGAGGCATTGTTTTTTCTTTGCCTTCTGGCTGTCTGTGTCTCTGTTTGCATAATGCTTTCACTTCTCAGATGCAGAACAATATAAGATGGTTGCTAAGGATCAATCTTGTCTTTCTGCTTTAAAGCTGCATGAGCCAGCCTTCAGACAGATGCGATCAAAGGTGGTTCATGCTCTTTCTCTGGTGCTCCTTGTGTTAAATGTCACAAGTGTTAGGTTGCAATAACCAAAGCAACTCAAAAAACATATTTTCTTCACTTTTTTATTGACGGTAGAAACGATCATGCTTTAACATAATATTTAACTTTAGGTTAAGACCATAACTATAACAATGTGACTTCATATTGTACACTTTTTCATCGGCTGCTGTGTCTGCAAATTAGGTTTTAGTTTTCAAATTGCTGAACAACATTTATTTACAACGCCTTTATGACCTTGATAGCAGCTAGTTAACAATGTCATTTAAATAAACCAAAAAACACTTGAGCTTTGAATGAATAAATGGAAGAAAACACTGGAATAGCTGGTAAAATTTATGAGTCAGAGATTTTTATCACTTGATTAGCAAATGTTTCCTGTTGGTGCCAAGAAAAGATGCTCGCGATAAATGTTGAGGCCCAAAAATATTGACCGCTCAGTGGATGTTGTACTGATTTCTCTACAATGTGCTGCCCTCGAGGGACAATGAAACGTAGACTGACTGGGTCTTGACCGGCGTGGCGATCGCTTCGGCGGTTGTTACGATGGCGTTACTCAATCGCATCTGTTGTCAGGGGCAACTGGTGGAATCCTTCTCTCTGTTGAATGGTTGAATGAATGACCCCAGAGGCAGAGATAATGTGGGGAAGAGACTAAACGACAAGGCAGCATCTATACAGTTGTAATGTTGTAATGTAATGAGTTCTACAACCTGTCCTCCTTCAGAAAAAGCAATTGATTTTTTTTATTTATTTTTGTGCCATATTGCCCAACCATAGATTTAAATCCTATAGTAAAACCAAATTGGGATTAAAAGGAGGTAATAGGGCTAAGCGATGTTAGTAAAAAAAAATATCTTGAAACATTTTGGAAGTATCCAAAGTTTTGTCCCTAGTTTAGTGCTGGTTTTGTCCCTAGTTTAGTGCTGTTTTTGTCCCTAGTTTAGTGCCGGTTTTGTCCCTAGTTTAGTCCTGGTTTTGTCCCTAGTTTAGTGCTGGTTTTGTCCCTAGTTTAGTGCTGGTTTTGTCCCTAGTTTAGTCCTGGTTTTGTCCCTAGTTTAGTCCTGGTTTTGTCCTTGGTTTTGTCTCTTGTTTAGTGCTGGTTTTGTCCCTAGTTTAATGCTGTTTTTTCCCCTAGTTTAGTCCTGGTTTTGTCCTTGGTTTTGTCTCTTGTTTAGTGCTGGATTTGTCTCTGGTTTAGTGCTGGTTTTGTCCCTAGTTTAGTGCTGGTTTTGTCCCTAGTTTAGTTCTGGTCTTTAAATTGATTCGTTGAGATTAAATATCCAGCAAAAGGGAATGAACTGTAAAGTTTGTCAAAAAAGTAAAGAAATATAACTTTATACTCTTGTTATTCAACTTACTATAAACGATATGCACAATATTACAATTTTGCACATTGCTATAACAACATTCACAATATTGTCCAATTTTGTAGTACAATATTTTGTAAATTATGGTTGCAAGTCTTTTAAATATGTAATTATCTATCTAATAAATTGCAGTGAAAGTAGTGATGTGGCGGTGCAAGTACTTCTCATTCTCTCCCTGGTTCTGGATTAGGCGCTGAGGGGGCTAAGCTGACAGGAGATGCACCCCATCAGTCAGTGTGTGAGTAACTCTGGACGGATTAGACCATGCACAAATAATCGGCCTATCAAACAGATACACACGCCGCCCCGGGCCATGTCATGTAAAGCTAATTCATTGCCAATTGTCACAGTGGTGAGCAGATGTATTTTTAGCGAGGGGTCTACCTTTGGTTTAGCCCCTTTGGCGTTAAATTGACTTTTCCCCCCAAACCACTTAGGAGTATGAGCCGTTCAGAGAGAGGTCCGTGACGTTACAGAAGTGTGACGTTGGTGCTTCCAGTGGCATATCCTCGTTTGAAATTGCTCCACGTCCTGGCGCTGCGGCCTTTGTCTACATAGTCTGTCAGTGTCGTGTAAATAAGTGATAAAAGAAATGCGTTGTACTTGGGGTCCACTTGAGCTGCAAGATTCATCGCAACTGAATGAAAATTACACTTTGAATGATCGCAATAAGGGACTCGCAAAGACTTGAATACATTTAAGTAACAAAATGCCCTCTGAAAACAACTAATTTCATCATATTGTGTATAAAACCTGCCAACCCTGTAGTTTAGACCTCAAAATCTTGTATTATTTTAGCGATTCATATTTTCATCTTCTCTCAAAAGTTAATACTCCTGGAGTGGACAACAGAACCATACTATTAAAACACAAATTGCCATTGCATCACAACTGGACATCATTTTTTTGTTTTTCCCTTCGCGCAACAAAATTAATTGTTAAAGTTTTAAAGGGATTTGCATATTAAAAGAACAATGTCCGACTTGGGAGCATTTGAATGTTTTTATGGTCAAAACACTGTCATTTTAAAAAGTCCTACACACAAATCCTGCCTATTTTTTATTGGCTATTTCGTTTTTATGTGTTTGTGCATTTTGTTGAGCGCCTGAAAAACAAAAGGTGTCTTTTCAAATCGCTTAAATTCAAGCTCAGTCGAACCTAGATTCCAGTGTGGGCCCCTTCGAATGTAAAAGTCAGCAACTCCTCTCCCCAAGCTGATTCATGGCCCTCACACAACAGCCAGCGCTCTGTCTAGTCTCCCTGTGGAGGTGTGTGCGGACACCAAAACCGGATACTATCGCCGCCGTTCACTTTTGTATTCAGTCCAAAATCTCGATACGCTCACACAAAGGCAGTGTAGGAGTGTAGTAAAAGAAAGTGTCTGTTTTCTGAATTGAAAGGGAAGTTGTGCTTGCGTTTGGTTTTATTCTGCTCGTAATGATTCTGTATTTTGGTTGGGCAAAACGGTCAAAAATGATCTCGTTCGTGACTTTCATTATTCCAGTGACAATATTCGAGCAATAACATGGCATCAGAAACATGCTTTACAATATTGAGTATATAAAACGGCAATTGTAACCCTTTTTAGACGCTTGAAGTCGCTTTTCCAATTCTATAATGCAGCAAAAGTATATGTAGATGCGGTGATCATTTCTCATAACAAGTTGCATTTCCAGTCGGTCTAAAGCAAGTGACACAACACTGACTCTTCTGAGAAATCTATGGGATTGTTAGGTGATGTAACTGTTACTAAATATTATAATGGCATTTTGTTGATTTTAAACTGCTGCAGGGTTTTGAAATTCAAAACAGCACGGAAATAATCGGTCAAGTCTGATCTTTCTCCAGAGATCATTATTAAGTATTTTTTTGCAAGGAAATCTGGGTCTAAAAATATCATAATAAAAATAGTTAGACCCACTGATATTATTCAGTGTTTCTGTTCTGCTTTGTCTTAAATTCTTCCAGAGGCTCAAACTAAATCCCTATTTCGGATGGACCCGTAATACCACACTTAACAATCTCTGTTAAACTCTTGAGAATTTGATTTTGCATTCAGCTGTGCGATTAATACATACGATTCTGAACAGTGCTACACCTTTAGAACATCCAGGTCCACTAACGGTCTGGAAACGCAGCTCAGCCTTTGCACTGACAGCTTTCACATACAACGGCCTTAAAGAATGGAACAACTGGCTTAAACTCTCCTCGGAGGGATTTCTTTTGTAATGTTTGTAATGCTATAAAAGTCCTTTTAGAGTATGTGTATTTGCATGAGGTAAATTGTAATTTTGGCTGCTAGTATGGTAATTTCTAATGCAGTAGCTAATTTTAAATGTTGAATGTGAAGCCTGATGTCCATGTTTAAACAAAGTAATAAACTAAACACAACAGAGGCAGGCACTGGTCCTTATTTGGATTGTTGCATGTTATTTTTAACCTTAAAGGGATTCAGTTTGGACAGATAGTCTAATTTTTATTTATTGTTGTTTGGTCAAAAACAAAACAAAAAAAACAAAAAAAGTGTAATGGAGTTAATATGTATTGTTTACACATATGTGGTGTTAATTGTAGGTCACATTTGACTTGAGATGTCACCACATCTTAACGTTGCTGCATGTGCATTTACAACTGCCTGGAAACATGATAATAAGCAAATGTTCCTTTGAAGGCTTTAACTCTAAATAGTACATCCCTGTTCCATTTTTTGATCACTATTTTAGTCACAGCCTGAATGGGTTTGAACTCTGGCTGTAATCTTTACTGTGTAGAGTGCAGATTAAAATCTCAGATTACATGAGAGGAGAGAAAAGAAGCGATTATGACTTTTTCCCCACAAACGGCACATTTATAATCATTTTACGTAGATGTGTTTTGAGTTGTTCTGAAAGGAGGCTTAAGACTGATGTGTTTTACACTGGCCTCACCTGGATGAAAAACGTCCATTCATCTTAAAAATTACATATATATATATATATATATATATATAGATGTTATTATTGAGTGACCCAGAGTGCTGAACACAAGGGAAAGTATTGCCAAATTCAGCAAAGTTTCTCTTGCATTTTATTTCTACAAAAACTCTTAAGAGGGTTCATTATCGGCACACATCATTAGCCTTACTCATTTAGAGAGATTAATTTAATGGACAGACGCAGATCAGATTACGGCAAACATTGGCAGCTGCTCACTTCATTTACCCTTGTCTCTCGTCCGGTGTACTTTCAAATCAAATCAAGGTTATATTCTGAACAGATTAACAAATGTGCAGATCACTGGAAGAAAGCAGCTGTTGATTATATTTTTAAAACATTTGCTCAGTAGTGTTGTCATTAAGTATTTTGGACTTTTGGAGTTTGTTGGCATTATTATTATTATTATTATTTTATTTTTTATTTTTATATATTTTATTATTATTTATCTTGTATGCATTTTTTTTTTTTTTTTTTTTAGTATGGCTAGGTATACATTGAATGCTTCAGAATGATTTGTATTAGGACTGCACATAACTGAAATCACAATGATTTCACATGGTTGCTTTAACTCTCAAAATGAACCCTAAAGTATAGAAAGTGTAGAATTGTTTTATACGTTTTATAACGCTTATAAACGTTCTAGAAGTGTCTTTAGCTCCAGGTTTTGAGTGGCAGAGCAAGCGCACATATACAGTAACATGAATCTGAGCGTTTTGTTTTTGAGCACAGCATTTTTGTAACTCAATCGAGTAATAGACATCTCGATTTCAAATGTGATTAACTGCACAGCCTTACTTTGCATTATTACACTTTACACTCACGGCCTCATTATTCTGTGTTATTTAATATCAACACATAGATTTCGATTTCTTATAAAGGGCCATTTAATCAGCATCCCATTTGAACTTGTGAGTGAAGCTAATGGAGTTGTCGTTGAGAGCGCGGGGCACGTCTCCATCTGTGGTTTGTTAATGAGACTCCGGGGACGTCTCCTCAGTCATATCACTATCACATATCCCCAAACGCTCTCACACCGCTCGCTCCGTCTGGACTCCACTAGAAATGTTATTCCCAACTTTATATTCAACAACACTTCGGATTCAGTAATCATCGCGTGTTTTTTTTGTGTGCCAATTTTCAGGGACACAGGCACCGTTTCATTGTTGTCCGTGTACTGCAAACAATCGTTGTGCGATTGTCAATAAAAAAACAATAATCGACACCTATCCATAATCTAATAATAAACATCCATAATCAATACTAAAGATAGATTATCAAGCGCGTTCCTTCTAGTTTGAAATGTTAAGCATTGTGACAACACTAAACCATAATCACAGTTCTACAGATAGAAAAGTAACTGTACTGTGCTTTTATTTCCTTCTACTTTATTTAGTATTGTAGTATTTTTGTTCGGCGGCTGTTCTTGTACTTTTCTTTTGCAACGATAACATTTCTTATAATACAGTGGCGTTATATCTACCATAACCACGAATATAGATCTTTTAATTTGCTGTCATGACTTTTTGATACATATTTATTCTGTATAAATAAACAATACCATGAAATAAAGACTCGACCAGACACTATTAAAGCTGTTGTTTTAATCTAGTGATGACGGCGCTGGGTTTTTCAGGTCTACAGTGGCTGTGAAGTGCCATTGAATCAAATCGAATTTTGCTTGGACGGTGTGTGTTCGTCGTTGAGAGATCTTCAAGTGCCACTATCGGTATTTATTCTGGTTTTGCTCCGTATCAGTTTGGTCCCGTTGTCTCACAAGTACATTGCGTGGGTGGGTGCGCAGGCAGTGGGATGTAAGGATTTAAAAGGAGAAACATTAATCACGTAGGCTATACTTCCTGAGCGAGTCCACAAACTGCGAGTATTGTCAGAGGGAACGTGACTTTTGTGGTTTTAGAAAAGAGCCAGCTCGACATAAGAATGTGGCTTTTAGTAAGTGTTTATTGGCGGTTATTCATCCCCGAGTCACTTACATCTGAGTGATTTAAAAGGGCTTTTACACAACATTTTTTTGCGAGATAATAAAAGTAAAAATGTTCTTGCCCCAATGCTGATGTTTTGTAAAAATGGGGGCGCTGTGTGCTGTCTGTGTCGAGTTATAAAGCGTTTTTATTGTCCGCAAACCAGGAAGTAAGGCCTGTTAGTTTGCAGTGAGTTTGTTTGAGATGTGTGAGTTTAATCTGGAAACTGGAAATCCTTGTTCTTGTGGTGTTGTCAGATGATCTGGTTTTAGTCGACACACACAGGGCATGTCTTTAGTCGACTAGTGTTCAAGTGTGTGATTCACCTACTGATATACGTATTCTCCACAGCAGGGTGTTGCCGCAGGTATGAGTGTTTGCATTCAAAGCGTGTGGTTTTTCATCCGTTTCTCTTGGCAGTTGAGTGAGCAGCCCTGCGGGACACTGCCCGGCTGCTCCTCTGTGCTCGCAGTCAGCTCCGATCCCCTCCAGCGCAGGGGCTCGCTCACGTGAGAAGGGTGCCTCATCTCACCTCCAGCCTTATGCTTTCTGTTTGTACGGTCTTTGTTTTCCAGCTCTGTTCGTGATTTGAATAGAGCTCGCATCAGTGTCATGCAAATACAAATACATCCTGAGGAGAGGCAGCTGATAACAATAAATCTATTAAGCCCACAGGGTATAGTACTATTTTGTATGTTTTTTTGCCCCGATAGCTTCTCTTGTGCTGTATACCTTTTTGCCTGATTGTAGCCTTCTTTTGGCCTTCAAAATACAATGCTAAATTTGCCAATAGTTATATCATATTAGTGTTGCATTATCCTGTCTAAGGACACGGGATGCTGGGACATTACCAAGTCCCTATGAACACTGTTTATTCTGTTTTTATTCTGTTTTTCACTGTCGCCCCTCGAGGCAACCACTGTTGTGATTTTAGGCGTTACAAAAATAAATTGAATTTGAATTGAATTTGAATTATCCAATACATTTACAATCCATACACCTGTTGCCTATAAAAATGTCCATGTTGTGCAGTGACTTGAAGACCACCCTTATTCGTCTCACAATGGGGAAAAGAGAAATAATAATTTTAAACCTAAAATGTAAATAGAATATTAAAATACACTTTGAATAAAATCAAGCTACTAATAGGAGTAAAATGACTGATAGTAAAGTGAGATACTATGAGGCTAATAATTAAATGTTTATCTAAAATTGTTGCCTTTTCTATTATTTACTTGTCTGTTTAATGCATGTATAACCAAAGCTAATGAAATGAGCCTCTCAGAAGAAAAGGAATGATTATCAGGGGACAAAAGGCTTTGGGGTGAGAGAAAAGGAAAAGGAATGATGTGATGATTCTGCAATGCAGTGTACTATGATTGTTTGCAGCCTACACACTGACTTAGTAGTCTTAACATTGAATAGCCCTGATTGAAACAGCACGAGGCTTGTCATGTTTAATTCATGTTCACACCATGAGGAGTGTTCATATGTGTTGAACAGGTTGATTGGTTTAAACTGAATTTAATGGTGCCTCAAAGCACTGCTCTTTGTGAATGAGATTTCACTGCAGTATTTGGAGCCCAGTCATAAACGACCCGGATGGTACTCATCTGCGTGTTTTTCTCAAGTCAGTCGGAACAACGTGGCCTTGCCAAATCGAACTTGCTTTACCATATTAAGCCTCTCTGGATGGCACTTTTTTGTTGTTGTGTGCATATCTACAGTATGTTCACTCTCAGCTGACCTACTTTAGAAAAAATACAATACGCAATCTGTTAACTGAGTCACTTACTGCTGTTGACTTGAATTTCTATAAAAAAAGGAAACACATTTACACAAGTATTCAGTGAGCCTAAAAAGGTCTAATTTGCCTGGTTAACATGTTTGCGTGCTCACCACTGGTTGTAGGAGCAAATGAACAGAGTACGTGGTTGTTGCTACCTTGGCGTTGTAACTGAGTCTGACCAATTGATGCTTGTTTCTACCTTCTCTTACCCCATTTCACGCTACAGCAGTCCTGTCCAATAAAGCATTCGGGAAAAAATATATTTTTAGTGGTTGTGATTATCATCGAACTGCTTTGAATAGATTTATTGATTATGTAAATCAATTCTGTCACTGCTGATGATTAGTTTTTGACAAAACGTTCCTGAAGAATCAAATGTTGTCAAATGGTCAAATAGGATTTTAATTTTTCACAAGTGAATTGCTACTGCTCTACCAACCTTGAGGAAGAATGTGATCGATGAAAAGGAACAGGAACTAATCATTTTGTCTTGATGCTTAGAGCAACAAAAGAAATGTTTCCCCTGGCGATTTCCATTGTGCTGAGTCAGACTCGTGCCCTGCTTTCTCTTTTCTTCTTTCTTTTTTATCTGTAAATTTAGTCATGCAACTAAAAAAATACAGCCTTCCTTTGATTTATTATGGTGACAATTTATTATGGTGAGAAACACAGAGACTTTTTATTTTTGTTCTTCTACTTTTTCAATACACCAGAAACTATGCCTTTTATTAAATGTAATTGATTTGGTCTATTGCTTCTCTTTACTAAATGTCTGTTCCATTGTCACTGGCTTGTGAGTACAATTAAATGATGATCGTTTTGGTTTTTTTGACTGTCGAGTTTGGTATTGTTATGGTATAAGCAAATGGTCAATCTGTACTGGCAAACATGAGCCCTGTGTGTGTGTGTGCGTGTGTGTGTGTGTGTGTGTGTGTGTGTGCGCGCGTGTGTGTGCGTGCGTGTGTGTGTGCTGTATTTGCAGTAAAGGTATAATGGTTTCTGTTGTATGGCATTGGTTCAGTGATATAAAGACAAGCTAATTCACAGGGGGAAAAAGCCCTTTAGGACATGTCAGCAGTTTGCTCATGTGTCTACACAATACACAGCTTAGAAATCACCCCTTTTGCTCTGCTGCTGTGGCCACTAGGTTCACCAAATAATTATTCTGCCTCTACATCGTTTAGTTTTATAGTGTACCATTAAATATTTGTATTGTGTCTTAAGACTGTTTTTCTGTCATCAAGTGCTCTTTTACTCTCTTGATACAAGGGCTCTCAAGGCTGTGTGAGTTTAATGGATAAACAAGAAAACAACGCAGTCAACACGAGTACAAAGCACATGATACAATCATTTTGTGTTTTTATCTTACAGGCAGAGCGCTATGGCTCCGATGCCAACATCCTAAGCATCCCAGTGCCGATGCGTCGTGGTGGATCTGAGTCCAACCTAGATGTAGTGAACAGTGTCGGAGAGGATGGAGTGGGCTTGGATTTTACAAAGGGCGCGCTGGGTATCAACAGTCTGCAGCAGAAGATCCTAAAGGTCAGAAGACACAACCTTTGCATAAAATTATACTTTTACTTACAAACTAAAATGTGCATCTGAAGCTCAGAGGCTTCATGTGACTCATATTCATGGTGCCACTTAGTAAGAGCATGACAAAGACAAATATATTTCTGCCTGTAATCAACACAGTACAGCTTGTCTTCATTTCTATTTTCACAAGATTGAAATTGTGACTTTGCATTTCTGTGCAGGTAACGGAGCAGATTAAAGTGGAACAAGCTGCGCGAGATGAGAATGTCGCTGAGTACTTGAAACTCATGAACAATGCTGAAAAACAGCAGGTTCAACGAATACGGCAAATCTTTGAAAAGAAAAACCAAAAGTCAGTCCACACTATCAACCGGCTACAGAAAAAACTGGAACAGTACCATCGGCGCATGAAGGACAGTGAAAGCAATGGCAAACATGCCCATAAGAACGGGAACCAAAAGGAGTCTGGGACGCAGAGTAAAGAAGGCAGCCTGCGGGACGTGAGCGCGACCGGACGGCATCACACGCTGGACAAAGTAAAGACCATTGGACCTGGAGTGACACTTTCACCGCCCTTTTTCTTTAACAAACCACGAGAGTTTGCTAACCTCATCAGAAACAAATTTGGCAGTGCTGACAATATCGCCCACCTCAAGAGTTCCATGGAAACGGGGTCAGGGCTGCAGGTAGAGGGCGCTGCTCGAGGCCTGAGCGGTAGTGCCACCACTGTAGCCAAAGCCACAAAGTATCAAAGCGACGATGAATGCTCCATTGCGTCGTCAGGGTCAGGTGACTCTACTGGTAACGCCGCAGGGGGATCAGGGACGGGCTCCGGTGACCCTGGACGACCAGAGTCCAACGGGCGTCTGGATGAAGTCCTGGAGATGGTCCATGAACTCAGGGACGCTCAGGCGCAGCTGTCAGAGGATATAGAAAACCTGAGTACCCAATTCAAACGGGACCAAGGTTTTCTGACACAAATGCTGCAGGACGAGAGATTCAGGTGAGATATTTGGGAAGTATAATATTTACTGGAACCGCATTCCAGTGAACAATACAAACACTGCAAATATGAATGTGTTCATGAATTAGCTTTTTAAGCTAATGGGGATCCAAATAAACAAACCAAAATATACAAATCCAGCTTAAGATCTGGATTTAAAAATACGCTGTAAATAACCAATCACAAGTCTATTTTTCAATCATTCTTTATCTTGATTTTTGACTGCATTTTTTTAGTCTGCTGTTTCCCCCTTGTGGAACAAATACATTCTCTCATATTACAGTCCAAACTTCCAAAATCCTCATACATAAAACAAGAACAGATTTCCGAGGTTGTAGTGGATAAACTGCTGCGCTTTACTCCCCCACACACTCAATTATGCATTGTGTTTCTCGCTCACCTTGGCTTCCTGCCTCTTCTTTATGTATGTGGGTGTTTCTGTCTGGCAGGTACCGGCAGTTGGAGGAAGAGCTCAATGATCTCACAGAGCTGCACCAGCACGAAACCAGCAACCTAAAGCAGGAGCTGGCCAGCATCGAGGAAAAGGTGGCCTACCAGGCCTACGAGCGCGCACGAGACATACAGGTAAATATGTTTATATGCTGACATTATAGTATTTTAACTTGCATGATATTGCTAAATCATGTTTGAGTGTGCGGGTATTGTATCTGGTTGTCTGGTCGTGTTGGGCCTGAGCGTCACAAGTTGGCTCGTAAAGCAATGCAAAGCACTGCAGCAAAATCTGTAATGCAAAAAGGACTATTACTGTACTAAACATTATTATTGTACAGAAACACCCAAATGGCAAAGTCCATTCGAAAGTGCACGTGAAACGAGCACAACACTTTCCAAAAATCTACCATTTGACGTTTCAGCGCTCCCACAAAAAAAGTATTGCGAGATACAATTGTGGCAAAAGATACTATAACGCTGTCCGTGCACAATCAGATGTCAGCCATATTAGATGGACATTTGCTAAGCATAATCAGCAGGGGTTTTTTTATACTACTTAGTTTTACAAACTGCGAGGGCATCCACCTGAATTCGTGAAAAGCAGTAGTGGGCCAAATGTCAAATTTCAAATGTTTGAGACTGTGCTGCTTGGTGGCTGGGTGAATAGCACGTATGCCAGGCTTGTCTGTGTAATCCCTCATTCGTCCAGGAGTGTTCTATTGTAGAAAAAGATTCAGTTGTAGTCATCTGGACTCTGTTTTAGAGAAACAAAACGTTTCGACTCTCATCCAAGAGTCATTCTCAGTCTGTTAGGATATCTTGGATGAGAGTTGAAACGTTTTGTTTTTCTAAAACAGAGTCCAGATGACTACAACTGAATCTTTGTCTACAATATGCCAGGCTCTGTGCAGCCACAGCGTCGTGTGTTGGATTTCAGCTCTGACTATTTGCTGAAAGTGCTTCCCTCTCGTCCCCATTTCTCGCTACTCTGTAATGTCCTGTAAAACCCATGGGCCAAAAAAATCTTTCTAAAAAATGATTTTATAAAAGTGAGACGGATTAAATAATGACCCCCTCCGTCATCTTGGTGTGGACCCTGTGTATTAACTATGTACGTTTATGTTGTGCACAGGAAGCCTTGGAGTCATGTCAAACTCGAGTGTCTAAACTGGAGCTTCAGCAGCAGCAGCAGCAACAGACGGTGCAGCTGGAGAACGCGGATGCAAAGGTGCTGCTGGGGAAATGCATCAACATTATGTTGGCCCTTGTCACAGTCATCCTGGTGTGTGTCTCCACGGCCGCAAAATTCACTGCCCCGCTTCTGCGAAGCCGCCTCCACTTGGCCCTCACCTGTATGGGAGTGTTGGTGCTCGCGCTGCTCTGGAGGAACTGGGAACATTTACAATGTGCTGTAGAAAAACTACTGCTCTCCCCTTGAGCTTCATACTTTAAAGACTCAAAGCCTAATGAACTGTCTTTCACGGGTTGCCCAGGTTTCCAGGTGATTCAAGAGGCAAAGACGTGTGTACATGTAGCCTTATACCAGCATACCAGCTCTACTCACGCCACAGAGGATTTATGGCTCCAAGCTTTGCATGCCGCATACTTACCAGGCAGTGATAGCCAACAGTAACCATAGAGCTGTCCACAAATATTCAATGGAACAATGCAAATTATGTAATTTGATCATTTATTTTGGCTGTTAAGTACTGTGACCAATAGTAAAGAAGTGAATGGTGCAAATGTGGAACAATGGGGCATGACATTTCATCACCACAGTTGCACACTGGACCAAATAAAGACACAACAACCAGTGAGACATTGGGTCAGTCTGATCTTATCTAAATTTAGATGTAGGCTTTCATTTCAGCATGAAAATGGAGTGATTATTACCTGTGTTTAAAAGGACGTACTGGCATTGTGTCCTTGTCCTGCACTTGCATAAGCCTACTCAATCATCCACTTAAAGTTTGCTTTGTAAGGTTTGTATCTGTATTGTTCTGTCCATATATTTGTGGTGTCTCTTTTCTTTTGATAAAAGTCCGAAGGCCTTCTATTCTACCTGTTTGATGTGTGTCTATGTGTTGGTGCTTTTAATCTGTGATAAAAGGAATAAAATGGAAAAGCTAAAACATATTTTAAGTATGCATTAACATCCAATAATTTCCCTCAAATGTTATCAAATGAAAATAATATAGGCTATATTATATATTTTCCGACTGCAATAATGCTCAGGACAATTAGTTTGTGCTGCTTATCTATTTTAATTATAATAAAATGGGTGCTAAACCACCGTTTGATTTGAAGATAAGAAAGATTGTCTATGTTGTAAATGTTTATTCCTAACTCATGGCTGTTTACAGTATCTGACAAAGATAGACCATGACCTGTTTTAGAAATACTTCAACAAAGGAACTTTCAGACTGTCTGCTTGTTTGTTGATTTTAATGTGTTGTATGTTGTGAAAAACTGCTAGCTGGTCTTGTCACTGCATCTCTACACCTCCTGCTGAGCAGAGAGACCCTCCACCAATGAAAGATTTTTATTGAACAAATTTTGAACAAGGTGAAACAAGCCAAATAGCATGAAGCCTTTGGTGTCTTGTTGCATTCATGTTACTAGAAAAAAGCTGGTGCTATTGTGTTGACAGAAGACATTGCTGCTATACATTTTGTGAAACAAAGTACTTTTGAGAAGGTTGCTTTATAATTATGCATTACTAAAAACAAAAATCGTATTTTTCTTATTAAGATAAATTAATATTTATCAGTTTATTCAATGTTACACGAATGCAACAAGATATTTGACTAACATCTGAACAATGTAGCTTTGTCCTGACCCTCATTTATTGTGATCCTGAGGTAAAGGGACTGATGCCTTTACTGTTTACATAGTAGATTATTGGCAGTGAATCTGTTATGTTTTCTAAAGCCAAATATCAAGAACAAATTCGCTTTTTGGGGGCATCTTACTATGACAAATTACTAGGCCTACAACCAAGTTTCACACATTTTTTTTCTCTTCCTTTTTTTCTATTTTGTAACAAGCTCAAATACTGTTATGGTTTTCACTTGTTTTCTTTTTAAAGAAAATAAATATATTAATTGAAAGCAATGTCTCCTGTTTATTCATAGATGCTTTAAATATAGAACTTAATTTCACTTTACTTTAAATGCACATAGCCTGAGCGTACTGGGCTAATGGCGGCTGCTTATTGCTTATTATGTGAAGAGTAGGCCTCCCAAGTACAGTACATTCTTTAAAACTCTCAAGGGGAGTATGCTCATGGAATTATTTGAAGTGTATTTATGAACTTTTTGAACCCCCCAACAAAACTCACAAGTTCCAGAAAGCATTCCTAAATAAAGTAACCATACCTCAACACACTATCTTTAGTCGACATTTGGCACTGGCTTGTCCCTCTGTTTACAGTAGAGCTAGAGCCACCTACTGTACAGTCCAAGAGCAAAGGAAAACTGCCCTCTACTGGTAAATTTAAAAGTGACACTTAGGCCAATGTTCATTTTACACGTATAGTATTGTGAATAATTTAAATAATTATAGAGATGACCAAACATCCCATTTCAAAGAGACATTTAAAAGCAGCTTGTTGTTTTGGTTAAATGTCCTTATGATTTGTAGATCTGGCACATTAGATGCCTTTATTAGGCCTTTCGTCTGCTTAAAAACAAAGTAACAAAACTATTATATATATGATAATTGGCTACATATGGGCTACATATGAAGAGGCGTAAGTATGTTTCTTGGCTTATTGTTTGACGCAGGTGCAGCTCCAAAGCAGACGGGGGCGCTGTGGTCTTCTCAGACTGTACCGGAAGTAGTTTTAACAGACCTCACATGAATCAGCGCGCTTTTTTACCAAACTTTGCCAAAAATAGAGCTCGTTTTGTCACATTCAGGTTATTTTTATCTCCTCTATTTTGTCACGTGTGATATGCGGACAAGTTTCTAGTCGAGCTCTTTGGGTTAGGGTATTTTATGTTTTCGTTGGCGCAAAGAAAACGGCGTACAATTTCGAGTTTGCGCCTGTGCACAAGGACCTAGTTCTGGATGGATGAGCTCAAGGAGAACATTTGCACAGAAAACGTCAGGTTGAAGATGTCTGATGTTCAACGACACGATAAAGACAAGGTTTGTGTGGTGATATTTGCTTCTAAATCTGTCACGAAAGCAACAACCAAGATCGTGGCACGCACTGGTTTGTTTACAGCCAGTAGTCACTTCCTATTGTTGCAGCTGCTTGTAAATGGTTGTAGAGTGTAACTATTGTTGTCTTCTCCAAGTCTTGCATTAGGATATGTGCAGATGAAGATTCCGCCCCAGACACGTCCTCGTCTCCGCCAAATGGAGACTACAGTCATCCTGTGTACAAAGAAATAGCTCTGGCCAATGGGCAGATCAACCGCATGTCCAAAGACGAGCTCAGAAAGAAACTGTCTGATCTAAAGCTCGACACAAGGTGAGAGGTTTGTAACTACAGTCTACAGTTCCACCTTTTGTGTTGTGGTGTTGTCATGCAATAACGGAGGCTTCACTTATTTCTTATTGTTCATGTTTTAAGGGGTGTAAAGGATGTCATGAAGAAAAGGTTGAAGAGCCACTACAAGAAGCAGAAGCTGATGCAGTCTGCAGCAGAGGGAAGTCCCACTGACACGTACTATGACTACATCTGTGTGGTGGACTTTGAGGCCACGTGTGAGAAAGATAACCCGCCAGGCTTCAAGCATGAAATTATTGAGTTTCCAATGGTTCTTATCAACACAGAGACTTTGGAAATTGTGAGTTTTGTTATTTCTTAATTAAATTATAATTAATGTTATGATTATGACATTGTGAGCTTGTTTCCTCTTCAGGTGGACTCGTTCCAGGAATATGTTAAGCCAGAATTGAACCCGGAACTTTCGGAGTTCTGTGTAAATCTAACCGGAATCACACAGGTTCGTAGACCTGCTGGTGCCACCTTTGTATTGGATTCTGATTTGTTTGTGCAACTCTCATTTTCTGTTACAGAAAATGGTCGATGACGCAGACCCTTTTCCAGTTGTCCTTGAGAAAGCTGTGGCTTGGCTTCAGGAACGGGAGCTGGGGACAAAATACAAATATGCCATTCTGACTGATGGGTATTTTCTGCTTAACCAAAGCACTTTTTGTGCATTATTTCATAAGTCTCATCACTCAGTTAATTTGTGTTTATTTTTTTTTAGGGCTTGGGACATGAGCAAGTTTCTGAATATCCAGTGTCGCATAAGTCGTATCAAATATCCCCAGTTTGCAAAAAAATGGATAAATATAAGGAAATTGTATGGAAATTTTTATAAGGTAGGACAAAATTAAAAAGGAATACATTTTTTATTGTTAGATATTTTGAGTGTCAATACAATTTAGACTAATTGACATATGTATATATGTGTATGTATACATATGTGTGTGTGTATATATGTTATATATGTATGTGTATATAATTTTTAGCGTGGACTGTTGTGCATTGTTGTATTGACTCTTGTTTGGCCCCTTAGGTCCCACGCCCACAGACGAAGCTCAGCACAATGTTGGATAAATTGGGTCTGAAGTACGAAGGCCGCCCTCATTCTGGTTTGGACGATTCTAGAAATATTGCCCGAATCGCATTGCGGATGCTGCAGGATGGGTGCCAGTTGCGGGTCAATGAGCGCATGCACGCTGGTCAGTTACACTCAGTTCCCAGCTCGGCCCCAGTGGAAGGAGCCCCTCCACCACACAACCCTCGCTCCAGGGACTGAAACGGCAACCATGTGTTCATACTGGCCTTAAACAAATGTATTTTTGTTGTTTATGGGTTATGACTACTTTGTAGTCCACAACTAAAGAGTGTCAGTTAAGTTTCTGTTCAGAGAAGTTTAAAGTGCTTTTGACAGGTTTTTACGATTTTCTAATTTTGACTTTATTTGGTGTATTTATACCTGTTGTACATAAAAATTATAGTTTTACACCAATCAATTGGCTATTTGTGGAGAAAAAAATAAATCTGTAGAAAATTACAGGAAGTGACGTCACACTAGGTAAAGTGAGGAAAATAAGTATTTTAACAGCTCTTTGGCCTTGCCCGTGGTAGTAGTTGGAGTCTGACTGTAGGCTGGGTAGGTGTTTTTATGCTGCTAATGAGCTCAAACAGGTGCTACAAATTTAGATTGATAATAGACTAATATTTGGACTTTTTATAGGTCGACTAACAGGTCTTTGAGAGCCAGAATTCTTGCTGATTGGCAGGTGTTCAAATACTTATTGGCAGCAATAACATACAATATCGTCTTTATTTTATATTTTATTTTGATGCCCGTTGGCTTCATTAGACAGGAGTGGAAAGTGTGAAACGGGGGTTGAGAGGGAGGGGAAGACATGCAGTAAATTGTCGGAGTTGGGATTCAAACTCACAACACTGCGGCCGGCTGCACTTGGAGCCTGGCCTGTGCTGTGCCTTAACCACTCGGCACCACCTCATTTTTATTTTTAGATTCTAACTCTCACAGTGGAAATGCACCTACGATACGATGACCCTCCATAATTTCTGAGTGTGACAACTTGCAAAATCGCAGTGTGTTCAAATACTTATTTTCCTCACTGTACACTCATTCCAGACAAAATTCATGCATGATTTACACAAAAGAAACTACTTTTTTGACATTCTAAACATAATTCAACAAAATAAAGGTGCTTTCATATGTTTTCATTTGTCAAATAAAAAAAAGTGGAGTGAGTTTTTTTCCCCAGTGTTTGCTGGGTAATTTCCTAGTGTGATGTCATCAATTACAAACAGGAAGTGAAAATATAAACCTAAAAAATGAGCTATTTATATATTTTAGCAACGCTTTTAAATATATAAAACTTAACTGCAAGAGTGGTCGAACCTGTCGTAGGCACTTTAAAATGGGCACACCAGCGTTTGTCGTTTTGTCAGAGTTAATCCTGATTAAATTGTTACCTATGATTAAAAAGGTAAATTGCCAACAGATGTCTTGTTACATCAAATACATGTCAAGCACTTTCATTGTTTTAATGTTTTGTCGCCCAATATAAAGTCAACTTTATATGGAAGTAGTATTTTGACACAAAATAAAAACTGTGATATTTTTGTACTACAGTTAAGTAATTTTCAGAGTTAATATTTCACAGCTTAGTTGTCAACTTGTAATTTGTGCCTAATGTGAGCAGATACTTGATTATAGGATTTGCAGAAAATGGAATAAATTCGTACAAAAATGCCTCTGAAATTGTGTTTATTTATTTATTAATGAGTTTATTCTTTTTTTCTTATATTTTCTTCTTTTTCGTTCAAATACCATTTATGGTGAATGAAATAAATGTTAAATTAAAATAAATCTTTCAATTTAAATGAAAGGCATACGTTCATTGCAATGTCTGGCACAGAAGGTCATTTCCTGTGACCAAAGGGGGTCAAGATTTATAGTGGTTTACATTTTTAGGACGCTATAAAATTCCCGGCCAACACTTTAGAGAGGTACAATAAATGAGACGTCTGGTTCAGTGCTGTAAATCAGACACAGGTGCTGTACAGTGTCACTTTGTAGCTGATCTCTTCTAAAACACGACGGACCATTTCTTCCAACTGTGCCAACTCTGCGGCTTTGTCCTCCAGAACCCTCTGGTTGGCCTCGTAAGAAGTCTCCAACTCTTCAAACAAACAAAAAAAGGAGAGAGAAAACCGAGAACTTTAATTTTAGACCGTATTTGACATTTGTTTTGCCAAAAGTGCATACACATGAGTTTTTACGACGGTGTAGCACTGAATCAATGTTCTTTACCCTTGAGTCGCTGCAGTTTGATGCTGCTCTGAGCCAGCAGCTCTTTGGCCTCTTGTTGCAGTTCATCAGCTCGTAACCTCGCCTGAAGCACCATTTCACCTTTATCCTCCACCAGGTCCTGAATGTCTCCAAATCTATCCTTTACCTCCAGGTTGAACTCCTTTACACCGACAAGAAAGGAAAGTATGTTTTTTAGTCAATGAAGCTTTTAAAAAAAAACAAAAAACACATAGATGTTAAGATGTTTTGTCAGGAAACCAGGCTAGAACCACGGACATTACAAATGCACAATACCCAAATAAGAATTAGCATTTGTTAAGTCTTCTTAATATTGTATGCCATAACACAGTTGGGGAAGAGAAAACTGCTGCAACTTCTTAAATTTCGTTGTGCATGGATTGTCATGCATCTCCCGATTTTTGCAGTTACTGTGTGGAAAATACTAATATAGAGATGGTCGCAACGAAAAAATAAAAAATAAAAAAAGATATGTGGAGTAGACCTGCTCAGCTTCGTCTGCGCTCTGTTTCGCCTGCTCGCCGGTCACATCTGCAGTCTGCACCAGGCGGCCAACTTCGAGGTTGTTCTGCCTCAATAAGCCGACCTCCCTTTCCAGTTGAACCAGGCGACCCGTCGTGTTGCTCAGTTTTAGCTCCGACGAAGCAGTTTCCGACTCCACCTAAACGACACACATTACAATTGAGTAACTAAGGCGCACGCGCATGAGAAAGTGCCAATTTTGTAATAGATTATGTATCGAGAACGGGGGCCCTCTTACAGAAATGAGCAGGTCCAGTGTACCCTTGGTGTTGTTCTGAGCCAGCTGTATGGCATCAGTGGCAATACTCTGTGCCTTCTCAGTCTCTTCTAAAGCCGCTTTCACAGCATCTGCACTCTCCTTTGTGTCCGACGCCTTATTACTAAAACAATTCACAAGTAGGTATAAGATTATTGCTGCTTCATCATTTGCAACATGAAATGTATTGTGTTTGTGATATTGTGCGTCACTCTGACAACAACATTTTCATAAAAACAATAACCTTCCACCACCTTGCTTCCTTGGCCTCCTTGAGAAGTGTCTCCGCAGCCTCGATGTCCAGAGCGCTTTGTGCGAGGATGGTCTCCACACTGGTCAGACTGCCCACCTTCTCCTTTATCTCTTCCGTCAGGTCCTGCAGCTTCTCTGTGGAGGCTGGCATCTGCAGAGCCAGCACCTCGTTGGCCACGGCTTCAATCACGCCAAGGTCTGCCTTCTCGTCTGCGCAACACAAACGAGCGTTAAAATAAACAATTCTTCTTCATGCTTTTGTAACGTTGCTGCATCTTCTTACTGGTCAGAAGGTCACGGATTT
Source organism: Chaenogobius annularis (assembly GCA_015082035.1). NCBI lineage: Eukaryota > Metazoa > Chordata > Actinopteri > Gobiiformes > Gobiidae > Chaenogobius > Chaenogobius annularis. Next base: position 57,900 of record BJKM01000568.1, on the reverse strand, counting down.
CTTTAATAAGCTCTCGCAGTTGTCTGTTGCTTTGTTCGACTCTCTCTTTGCTCTCGTTTGATTTCTTCAGCACCTCCAGGGCGTTCACCTTAGCCTCATCTGCTCGAAACTTGGCTTGCCACACCTGTTTGCACATTCATACAATACGTTTCTACTTACGATTGTCTGATTGTCTCACCTTAAACTGAAATGCAGTATAGATTTACCAGTTTTGACAGCTTGTCCACCTCCTGCATGGCAACATCAATATCTTCATCTAAATCTTTGGCTGATTTCAAAGCCGTTTGAGATGTTGTGATCAGACTTTTGCAGCCTGGTCCTCCACATTGAGATTCTCCGTCCTTGCTCATGCATCCTAAGCCGCCGCAGGAGGAGCCAGAGCAGCTCTCCCCTTCTGCTGCACCTCCACAGATCTAAAAATATACAGAAATTATGCTTAAAGTTGAAATAATCCCATTTGTTTGTTGTTTTGGCCTGGTCTAAGTGTACCGTCGTGCTCAGTGGAGACGGGTCAAAGGCATTCAGCTCATCGTCCAGCTTGTCCAGCTTCTGCAAATTACGTTGATGCTTTCGATCGAACTCTTTTTTACTGCCGGCAAGTTTGTCCTCCGTGGCTTTCCGTATTCCCTCCGAAATCTGCAGCGTGTTGCCGGGAATAGTTGTGGAAAAGTTGGCGCGGACCTCGGCCATGGTGGACTCCACGTGTGCTTCGGCAATAGTGTCCATGGCTCCTGAAACGAAAGGTTGTAGAAGGTCAACATGTCAAACACGTGTTGCCATTTTGCTATGTGCAACTCACTGTGACTGATCATGTACCTTGAATATTGGCATTTTTGGCGTCAAATACTTGCTGTCTAAGCTTCTTCACAGTTTGGTCCAGTTTGTTGGCCTCATTCATCAGTTTCTCCATGTTGGCGTCTGTGCTGTTGGAATCGCCGTGTAGGACATCTAACATCTTCTCTGTTGTATTCAGCATCCCGTTAACAAAGGACATAACACCCCTGAAATATAAAAAAAAAAAACATTACTATCAAGCCTGCATATTTCAAAGTTCTATTTAGTGATGTTCTTACGTTATTTGGTGCATCAAATCTTGTATTTCCTCCAACTTGGCTGCAGCCGGATTGCTTTCAACTATATATTTGACAGCCTTGATATTTGTCTCTAAACTGGTAACTAACTCTTTGTACGGCGCCGTCACCCCGCTGGTCTGAAGCTCCGTCACTTGGGCCTCTAGTCGCTGTGTCTGATTGGTGAGTTCGTTAAAGATAGTGTCCCAATGTCCAAAGCAATCGTGGCAGGGCTCGCAGTCAGGAAACTCCCCCCGGTATCCCCTGGCACACCTGTCACATCGCAGGCCTGACACGCCCTTCACACACATGCACTGTCCCGTGGCACGGTGGCACTGCTCACCGGAGATCCCCCGAGGGTCGCAATCACAAGCTACAAAAAACACAAGGGGGGAATTTTAAGTGCACCGCTTTTTATATAGGCCTTTTCTAAAATATAAAAGGGTAAATGTATAGAAGCGACTATAACAATACTAATATATACAAATCTATTTCGCTTTTTGCTCATTGACTGATTTAACTTAAAAATAACAGGAAAAATAAACTTGAACTAAAGGTCATACTGACTCAATAGCGGTATGAGTAAGGAACAAGGAATGCAGTTGTTCATTTTCAGCACTGCGATGAATTGCTTCATTTAAATGGTCGAATGGGAAGAAAGAAGAGATGGCTCCAGAGTTTTGTGTTTTCAATTCGAAAAGTCACTCTAAAATCATCGACAATTCAGCCCCCCCATGTCACTTCACGTCTGTCCTTAAATCACACGATGCTGAAAATGTGGTTGTCCTCAAATTTCTCACGATTTATGCAATTATTTATGCAATGCAAACAGGAAGAGAGGTCCAGCTGCGCAAAGCACTTAGAAACCATTACAAAATACAGCGGGGATAATTCAGGATTTCAGGGTCCTCCGGGTGTTGGCCCATGACGAAACTGTTTTCCTGGGAGTTTGGGTTAACATCTGGTTCTCATGAGCGGAGAATGAGAGGTCAGTCCCAGATCCCGGGACCTCCTCCCTTTTTTCTACGTTCTCCTCCTGCTGTCTTCCTGGGAGAGCAGAGAAGCTACTGTCTATACCAGTTTTACAGATAATCTTGGGGAAATAGAAATGGGCTTGTCTTACTTGCAATCTGCAGGCAATAAAATATGTACATTGGGTTTGAGACTAATGTGCCAAGTGCTACACAAACAATCATGGCAAAATAAGTCTGCAGCAGGATACTGTAACATGACTCTGAATGAGTGTAAAGTAACAGGACTAGTTACATCTGTCATTGTGTTATTTATTTTGTGTAAAGTTACCTACCGTGACATTTGACCAACGGATTCCCCCAGAACAGTTCTCTGCACTCTTGACAAGTCCTACCACCAAAACCAGGTTTACACGAACATTTCCCAGTAACCTAAAGAAATAAGTCAAATACTAAAAACAAGCTTCAGCTGGACATAAAAAGTAATTAGAACAAACACATATTATAAAATATTGACCACGGTAATAAATCTACATTTCTTATCAGGGAAAAGGTTTGTGGTTTGTGTGACCTTAAATAACGTTCAGTTATTAAACAGTGTATTCTGAGACTTCCTTCCTTTTGGTGGAGTGAAGCCAATAAACATGGAAACTTAAACTCTGTCTGTCTCCACAAGTGTGCAAATGGCCATGGTTGAGAGAGGGGAGGATATACTATTCCCTCCAGTTCCTGTGAGACTAGAACTAAAATTCACGAGGAATGGAAAGAAAACGAAATCAAACCCAAACAGAGAAAACACAAGCTGACCACAACCACTCAAGAGAAGCCTAAGCACTAGACTAGACTCTGTTACACAATTGGTAATACAGACTAAACTGGCTCTTGTTTTTCCTGTTTCAATTCTTACACAATTCTGTATTGAAGATCATGAACTCTTTAGACAATGTCGCCTTGTTTGTACGTGGACGTAATTCCTGCAGTATTCAGCTCACCAGATCACAGGAGGAACCAAAGGAGTGCTCAGGGTCACAGACACAGGGCTCGCAGCCTTTCCCACTGGTTATATTCCAGGTGTCAATTGCACAACGGTCACAGTTTTGACCTACAACATTTGGCAGACAGGGGCACTGGCCGGCGAGCTGGTCACACTGACATCCTTCCGGAGAGGAGCAGGCGTGTGCCACAGTGCCCACCGAGTAACACATGCACTCTGAAGAAAACAAACAAAAGGGGTAATGCTAGCGAACAGAATAACTTTCATTTTTAGGGGAAAGGTTCCTTACTCCTGCAGCTCTGAGTGGCTGCATTGCCATAGTAACCGAGCCTGCAGTGTTGACATGCGTATCCTTGTGTGTGGTACAGGCATTTGAGACAGGCCCCAGAGCGAGCGTCACAGGCGCCAGGGTCGTTCATGTCTATGTTGTTGTTGCACTGGCAGGGCAAACAGCGGCCTCCGGGCACCAGCGGGTTCCCAAAGAAACCAGGGGCACACTCAACACACCTGGCCCCTGCAAAAATGAGCAGAGATGGAACAAGGGATTAACAAGGGTTAATCAGATCAATCATGCACTCAAAAAGAAACCAGTAATGACGAGTTACAGAGACTCACTGTGTGTTTTATTTACCTTTGTAACCGGGATTGCACACACAAACCAGCTGGTTACTGTCGTCCAAGTGGTAACAGCTATCAGCAAACTGCCGTCCACTGCGGGGACCATCAGGGCACATGCAGGGGCGGCAATGGCCACCAGACCCCAGCTCTGGGTTGCCGTGGTAACCATCAAAACATCTGCAAGTAGACAAATAATTAAAAACAAAATAAGTATGAAATGCTATCCCTAAGTATGTTTTGACCGTACCGTTCACAGTGATGTCCCGCGGTGAAATCTCGGCATCCCTGACACTCTCCCGTCTGAGGATGGCAGGAGTCACTGTGCCCGTTACACTGGCACAGTCTGCAGTGAGGGAAGCCCCAAAAGCCAGGCAGACAGTGAGAACACTGGCGCCCTGTGGCTCCTGGGACACACTGACACTGTCCCGTAGATTCATGACAAAATGCACTGACTGACCCTCGTGGGTCGCAGTCACAAGCTAAAAGAAAGATACATTAATTAGATAGAAATGATATCGAGCATGTTGATATTGCTGCATGTTTTTCTTACGTCTGCATCCAGCTGGACTGAAAAGGAAGGTCGCGGGGGCGCAGTGCTCACAGTTCCTACCAACCACGTTAGGTCGACATAGACATTGTCCACCGTTTGATTTACATACGGCACTCAGCGACCCCTGGGGGTCACACTGACATTCTAGAAAAAGTAATAGCATTAACCCAAATGAAATTGTTTAGTGGCTTCGATAAAATATCATGTGACTTCTGTGTCGTTTCATACCCATGGCTCCTTTATGAAGCAAAGCAGAGACACTAAAAATGTAGTCGTTACAGATGTCTGTCATTGGGCTTTTCACAACGCTCTGGCTGCTTTCAAGGCAGCGGTAGCGCTGAAAGGTGTCCCAGGCTCCTTCTCCATCTGTCCCTTCGAATATGTTGAGTTCCCTGACCCGCGGCATCAACACCAACTGAGAGATAAAAGAAGAGCCAGTTCTACAACAACAAACATAGACTAGACAAAAATAATAAATACTGTTATGGGCAAGACCTACAGAGTCTATAAGTGTGTAAGGATTGTTGGCATCGCTCACAGACGAGTACCGGGGAAGACTGACATGAACTGTGTAGTTAAGTCCTTTTTCAAAGCACACAGGGCGCCTCAGCAGCACATGCCTGAAAAACAGTTTACATTTAGTCTCCCCCTTGTAACTGATCAAAATGACAACAGGTCTGCATGTTTTACCGAGATCCAGGTCGCAGAGAAATGTACTGCTCGTCTCCCCCCTGGACCGAGCCGTGGCAGTGACCGGAGTAATTTGGAGGGTTAAAGACGGGGCGCTGCACTCTCACATTCACCTGATCCAACTGCTCTGGTAACTGTCAACATTTACAGAGTTTACATTCAGCCAATCAAACATGTCCATAATCTTACATCGTTTTGAAAAAGCAGTAAAATGTTTAGTTTGTGGGAGAAATAGTGTGCATTGTGTATAGTTGGCTTACCTGAGGCTCATAACGGATAAGGATATCATAGTCCATGGACTCAGGGATGTTGTTTATGTTGAACTCGAGATAAGCCCCTTCGGGTACATTTACAAAGCCCATACCTGTCCATGTAGGGCTGCGGTCCAAAGGATAAGGTCTGGGTACCACAGTGACACCCTGAGACAAGAAGCACAGCAAAGCGGTTTGTAAACAAGTTTGATAAATAAATGACAGTTACAAATATTACCGGCCCGTGCTTAGCGTCCTCAGCCTCGTACGTGTAGTGATCCAGGGCAATGAAGTAGAAGCCGGACTCGACTTGGTCACATCGTCGCCCAAACACGTGCTCCCGACAAACACACTGTCCGCTGTACGGGTCACAGCTGTGAAGACACCATTATTATTATTTTTATTATTTTTAATAATTATTATTATTATTTTTTTAAATTATTATTATTTTATTTATTTTATTTATTTATTTTTTTTATTATTTTTAATTTTCATTTTTTAAAATTATTTTATTTATTTTATTTATTTTATTTATTTTATTTATTTTATTTATTTTATTTATTTTATTTATTTTATTTATTTTATTTATTTTATTTATTTTATTTTTAATTTTTTTAAATTAATTTTTTTAATTATTTATAGAAAATAGCCACACCATTCCTACAAAATGCATTTAGTGTCAGTACTAATGTTCAAAGCGTACTTGTTGTGAACCGCTCCGCCTTGGTCACAGTCACATGGTCTGCATCCATCCATATCATTGGATAAACCCCAGTGTTGCGGCTTCAAAAACACACACACACAAAAACATTACAAACTGCATAACATAAAAAACAGGTTGTGCAAAATGATCAAACTGTACAGACCGTGCACTGATCACAATTATGTCCATCCACCAGGCGCTTGCAAAAACAACTTCCTGTCTTTGAGTCACAGGGGTTTCCTCCAGGCAGCGTTCCCAGTGGGTTACACGTGCAAGCTGCCAAAATACACAGTATTATTAGCAACATTAATCATATCAATGTTATTTTACCAAGAAATGATCTTCAACTAGGGCTGTTCCATTATAGAAAAATTATAGTTACGACTGTCTAGTTTATTAGTAAAAGAATTCACCTAATAAACATATTTTAGTTGTAGAGTTTTATGAAACATTGATTTAAAAGCCTATATAGATTAGAAAAGCGGCTTTGCTCCAGTTTTTAAAGGGGCAGAACGAGCGCACATTTCATTCTGATCAGACGGTAATCAATATAGATTTTTGTAATGAAATACTTGATTTGAGGTTCCATGTTGTGTTTGTAACATCTTGTACTATGTTGTTTGTCTTTCTGTGTTACCTGCCCGGAACAACAGCGAGAAATAAGCACTTGGCCTACTGTAACTGTAACTGTTCACATACAGTGAATCCATTCATATACACGGTGCCAATGAAACAAATCGCAAGCGGGCGGGTGATTTGACTCACGCAGGCAGCCGTCGTCCCCCTCTCCGAGTCCGTGGTGTCCCGGGCGGCAGTGGTCACACCGCTCGCCCTCCACGTTGGCTCTACAGCGACACTGGCCCGAGATGAGTCCGGCAGAAACATCCGTGCGAGAGTCGCAGAGACCCCCCTGAAGAGATCCGGACGGGTCGCAGTTACAGGCTGTCGAGACAAACGCAAAAAGGCTTCATGTATTTTCAGCACAGGTCAAACGCACTCAGTGGGTTTCAAAAGTGTCAAATCAAATTAATATCATGTCATTTGAATAGATAGAAGTCCTAAAAACAAAAAAGGAAGAGGTCAAACATAAAAAAAAACAGGATTAGAGGGTAAAAACACAGAGGTTGCCTGCATTTTCAGTTTAAACGTGCCATTACTGCTCTAACCCAGCACTTACTAGATAATTGAGCGTGTCTGAACAGTTACTTTTAGCTTTTCACTTCAAAGACTCAGGCACAGGGGTTGCGTTTGGCCGCAGATGTTGCTCGTCAGTGTTTACGGCGGCGATTTGTGACAGGAGAGGTCACGCCGAGGTCACTACTCACGTTCACAGACATTGGGGTCCCTCAGGTCTCTGTTGGGGTGCTGGTAGAAGAAGGGCGCGCACTGCTCACACTGCCGCCCGATGGTGTTGTGCCGGCAGTTGTCGCACACGCCTCCGCTCGCGTTGCCGCTGGTTACGTACACGGCCATGTCGAAATGGCAGGAGGTGGAGTGCTCGTTGCAGTCGCACCCTGAACAGAAGGAACAGGCCGTGGTAGAAAGAGTACTGAACACTTGAACTAAAGTAGAAGTACAGTCACGTGGGTAAAATGTACAGGTACTGCTGCCATAACTGTACATGAGTAAAAAGTATGCAAGGAAAAAATACTGCTCAGAGTTACTAGTTACTTTTTAACCCATGTGTAGAAGCATATTACTTACATTTTTATACAAAACTTTAAATTGTGACGTTATGAGAGTTTTTAGGTGTATAAAGGAGCAGAGACAGAAGGAGATAGAGACGATCGGGACTTTACGCATCAGTTTAAATGTAACTAATTACAATGACATAACCAGATTTATATACCCAAGTACAAGTACAAGTGCAGGTTTAAAAATAGACCAAAAAAACAACTTACAATTACCCAAAGTAAATGTACCCAATTACAGTAATGTGAGTATTTGTAAGGAGTTGCTTTGGTTCACGTCACATCACAACATTCGCAACATGACAGACTCGGGGGTGGAAGCTGCTGTTAAGCAGATTGCACATTTGTTGACCCGGAAGTTAGTATTTTGTTCACAACAGCTTCAGAAAGTGACATGACTGTTGGCAGTAAAGAGAGTAAAGATTAATATGGCACATTTGTGGAGCCATTAACTCAAAAATATTGATAATATTTCAAATTGGTGCAATATAAGTTTAGATATTTCTTTCTAGTACACTGCACTGCTAGTTTTTGCACTCTATAAATTGTGTGTATATTCAGTCAAAGTATTTAGTATAAGATTATTTTCATCTTATTTTTTATTCATGCCGTCATATTATTATTTTAAAAAATGTTTTTGTTGTTTCACGCTGCACATCATCACCTATTATCAGGTTCCTACTTTGTGAATCTTGTCTTTAGTCCCTGACAATGGCAATAAACCTTTTTCTGATTCCGATTCTGACACCCGCAATAAGAATAAGACCACGTTTACGTTTGCGGATTCAAGAAATGTGAAGTACGCACTCTTGCAGGCGTGAGTGTTGCGCCCCTCGGCCGGTCTCCAAGGCACGTCGTGGTAGAAGTCCCGGCAGCGCTCGCAGTTCAGCCCCTCCGTGTAGTGGTTACACACGCAGCGGCCATGAACCTACAGGACGTTTATGTCGAGGTGAGGAGACGTTTGACCTTCTGTTCATGAATATTCTGCGAGCGTGCTGCCGTACCATGCCGTCGCCCCCCGTCGGCGCCCCGTCCATCGGGGCACATTCAGAGGCGTGGCCGTAGCAGAAGCAGTTGCCGCGGACCACCATGTCATAGAGGGCGTAGTAGTACTTCTCCTTGACCTCGTCGCGAGAGTCGAGCAGGTTGTCGCCCAGAGTGTGGAGCCTGAGGAACTTCACTCTGAGGTTGGTGATCTTCAGCATGTCTGTAAACAAACTCACACATTAAAATCGGGATTAGGGATGCCCCGATTATTAGGTTAATCGATAATCGTGATTGTTCAGGTCACAATATATAATCGTAAGAACCCAAAAATTATAATCGTGACAATTTTAAAAGCAAAATGAAGTCTTTTTAGTTCAGTCTAGCGTCCAAAAAATAGATCTAGATGTAAACAACGTTTTTATCTGGCTGTTTTTGTCACATTTAACTCTATTTTGTCTTTCAGAACGTTACATTTCGTAAAGTTGCTCGCAATCTTGAAGAACAGTAACATGCTAGACCACGGGAATGAAAGAAAATTCAAGATTTCACTCTCGTTTGGTCACAGTCTCAATAATCCTGAATAATCGTTAAATCGTGATATGTTTTTTCCCTCACAATAATCGTAACACTAAAGTTTTATATCGTGACGTCTCTAATCAGGACTGAACACGGAACTAAACATTGAACAAGGACCAACTACAACAGGACCAAAGCGAGTCTAAATCAGAATTAAACTGGGACCAAAACGAGTACAAGTGTCTGCATGTATGACTGACGGTGATACCTAATAATAATAATAATAATAATAATAATAAATGTCATTCCAATAGTCAAGTTAGGGCTGCACAACTAATCGCAATCAAATTAAAAAGCTAATTTTAATGGGCGCAATCAGCAAATCGCAAAGGCCGCAGTTTTTGAAGTACCAGAATTTCCTCCACAAACAACAAAATGTCCATGAAAAAACTGCTAACCCTGTATTTGTACAAACAAGTTCTGAAATATATGATTCTAAAATATATGATTCTACTTTCTACACGTTTAAAATGAACAGAATCCTACCATTAAAACAGAAAATCGAATCGTATCTAGATGTCCGTCCCCCCCCCCCACGACGGTGCAGCCCTGATTCCTGTCCACGGCATTTGCCACAAACGCGAAGCCCCTTGTGAGTTTTGGTTTGAGCATCTGACCGTACGTGTGAATGTTCTGAGTCACGAACGCCTGTGAAATTCTTTCTGTCTCTTCTCTGACCCTTCAGCTTTAACTCAAGTGTGTGTTACCCGGACTACAGACTATCAAATGTGAACGCTGTCACAGTTTACAGGTTCCACCGTTTCATTCATAAAAAAAACAATTGCTGCGCTTCGTGTTTCTATTTAGGGGGGACAATATTGGTGCTAATATCAGTATCAGTGGTTCCACATGTCTGTCTCTGCAAAATGTCACAATACATATATAAAAAATAGAAGAGCGATGAGGCTAAAGAGGTGGCTGTTTGTTTCCACAGTCAAAAACTACAACCAGTAATTATATCAGAGAAAGTACATTTGGTTCTCATTATCACAAAAGGAAAATATTGAAACAGATATGGGCAAATAGCGATATAGCCTTCAGTTAAACACATCTTACTCTGTATCCTCAGGCTATACGGGTCCTCAATCTCAAAAGCTGGGTCCAACACTCGGAAGATTACCTGCAAGTTGGCAAGTGTAAAGACATACGGTTTATTAGTAGATGGCCCATGTTATTTGACCACGGGAGCATGTTGAAAGCGTTACCTCTCCCTCTGTGGACGGTTCGATGTCCGAGTAGCGCGAGTCGCAGATGATCTCGTCCACTTTGACAATCGGGCCGACCGACGCGTCAGGGAAGGAGGTCTTGCAGTCGTAGGCGAAGTAGCGATACACCTGCCACGTACCGCCGAAGTCCATGGACCTCTCGATCACCATGGCGGCGGGTCGAAACGTCTGGAAACAGTAACAGTTACCTTTATCTCAGTTTTACGTGTATCTGCAATTGTTTATTTATCAATTTAGCCTCTGCCTTTGTACTAGAGCAGGCATGTCCAAACTACGGCCCGGGGGCTAAATGCGGCCCTCAGACCAATCCTTGTTGGCCCTCTGGCTTCCAGCTAAATTGGTCCAAGCAACAAAAACGTGTACTTTTTACAGTAAAATTGGTCAAATTCAAGTATTTTGATGTTAAACCAAAGTAATATTAATGTTCCAAGTCTAATTAAAGGTCTGGAGGCCCATCGAAACTATGTCAAATGCAACATTTCGAATGATTCACTTCAGTGTCGGGTTGTGTGTGGCCCTCTGCTCCATATAAGTTTCAAAATGTGGCCCTCGGTGAAAAAAGTTTGGACCCCCTGTACTAGAGCATGTGAACCTTCAGTTTCCTCTGCCTATGACGCTAACATATGAGAGTGAATAGCGTTATCTGATTCTGATCTTACTTTCAAACTGTGGTTGTTTATAGAAAATCTCTTTATTAAAAAAAAAAAGCTCTCAAAGTAACATTTTAATAAGCGACACTTGCCCTGGACCTGAATCTAGAGCTGCAGTCCTTTAGTCAATTAATCGTGGGTTGAGTTAGGCGTGGTTTGAGTTAGCTGGAGTTTCTGGTGTTGACTGGACAGTTTAATTTGCCTTTTCACTTATTATTTACAAGTACTTATCTGTATATATATATTTTAGTAACACTACCGCTGATTGTCTTTAGTCCCCTTGATTCTAATGCCAAATTGTCATTCCATTCAGAAAAGAAACCCAATAAAAGGAACAGATACAAATACACAGTAATAATGATGGGTACCAGTAAAATAGATAGTCCCGGTTTAAGCTACAAGGAAAAGCTGGTGTTCTCTGCTTTTAAGAGCGCTGGGACGGATGTACGATGTGTGTCTGGTCAATGACAAACAGTGTCAAGAGCTGATGACAGACATATAAGCAGATGGCCACCAGTGCTGCAGACCAAAGGTGTTTTTACTGCTCCTAAAACCCCTCCTCGTTCCCACTGTCCTCCAGAGGCCAGAACTATTCTACACATTCCTCAACTACAGCTGTCCCGCGCTGCACGTTTCACTCTTGGCTTGCATGGGAAAGCTTAGTGTGTAATAAGTATGTAGTAACACTTTGCAGGCACCTTGAACGTCATGATAAGGTGTGTGAAGTGAAACTCCGCCTCCAGGTCCAGTTGCAGGGTAACATTCTCCAAACCTGATTAAAAAAAAACAAAAAAACAAAGCGGAATTGATTAAAACCAGGCTAACCTAACATTTATTGCTCTGTAAAACTTGTTAGTTTTCTGTAGAGTGTATTTCCCCCCCCCAAACATGCACGCTCTATTTAAAGTGACGGGCTTCTCTCTGCAGACGGCTTTGAAACAGCAGGAAACTGGCCCCGAGTGAGGGATTTCCGAACCCATTCACGGCAGCAGCGGCTCCTTCCTTCTGGGCTTCTGAGGCACAGGAACACAGAGTCTCAGGTTTTTAATAAGTAGCTCATTTGTTTTACGTACAAGTCTGAGTTTAAGTCGCAAATAACGGTTTTCGATGTTCATTTATTCATATACGCACTGCAATAACTGTACGCTTTGTGGTTGCTCAGTGGCGCTTTTAAAACAACAGGCGGCCCTTAGGAAACAGGAAGCCTTTAAACATTAAAAAATTCCCAGGCGCGCATGATCCTACACACGGAAGCGATGGAATGTTACTGAAGAGGTTTGTCTGTGTTTCGGTCAAGGTTAATCTGCTCTTAAAATACGTTTATGACCTAAATTATCTAAATTATTCATGATTTAACCTTTTTTTTATGTACGTTTATGTCTATATAATCCGTGCACCTCCTTATTGCACACATCTGGTTCTAATAAGCACACCTGTTCTATGCTGCTCACCTGTAAGACCCGCCCCCTCGCCCCGCTGTCACTGGCTGTGTGATGTCCCGCGCGGGTCTAGTCATTAGCGAGGGCAGTTCCCACGAGAACGAGCGTCACCTGTGGCTCTCACGTTTTCAAGCGGGAGCAATCGGGAATCTGACTTTTGTCTCACCGTTTTCCGACTGCCACCAGGTCTTGAGGCGATTATGGGCGAAGGTGGTGATGACGTTTTCGATGGCGTGGCTGATGGGGTTGCTGTGCTCGTCGTACATCCGTCTGGAGTCGCATTGAAAGCATTTCTTCTCCTCCTGAAAGAAAAGAAACATGGATATATTGTGCAGAATCAACTTGTATGAGCTTTTTTTTTTTTATCGAGTTGTAACGATGCTTCCTCAACATTATTCGAATTCGAATTCATGCAGTTTGAGTGATCCTGCATTTGAGGCTTCGAGTGCGCTGGATTGTTCCTTTTTTGGTTTCTGTTTCATCTACCCCCCCCCATCTCCGGCCACAGCTCTGTACTTTTTGTGCAATTCGCAAGATGAACCACTAAAGGGCAGAAATATCACTTTATACCCTTGTGTGGGAGATGTTGTCGTGTTGTTGTCATTTATAATCTTTTAACTATAGACAATAAATACTTGATACTTGCAATATTATCAATGTTTCTATATCAATCTGCCACCTCTAATCTACATATGTTATAGTTTATTAATATGTGCAGGGTAAAAAACATAATATATCTTCTCTATAATAAAATAAATAATCAAACATATAATTTTTTCCTGAAGAATAATAATAAAGACAATAAAGGCAGAGAAAAAGCAGAGTGGCTGTATTACTTTTCTTAAATACATAATAAATACACCTACCAGCTGTGTTCAAAGCTCGCATTGAATATCGACATACTACTAATATTGAGTAATTCAGACAAACTAAAACGCTTGAGTTGCGGTCAGAATAATGGTGTTTACATGAGGTTGCCGGTGCTCTCACTCACGCTGTCGAGGGGCTTAGTTTCTCCACAGATGGTTTGGCATGAACACAAACTATACTCTAGTTCTCACACACACATCTGCAGCATCTTAAATCATGGGCTTACAATGTGTGAATAAACAAGAATTTCCTAGTTTGACCCAGTCTGTGCCAAATGTGTTGAAATGGAAATAAGTAGCACTACGTCAAGTTGGGCATCTTCTATTGACTTCCTGCTTTTCATATTTGATTATCTCAAGAGTGGTAAAAGCATTATAGAGTGTCCATGATTTCATAAGGACTCCATTCACAGAGCAGGACCGCCGAAGGGTGTTAGATAAAAAGAGAATCTCCCTGATCAGTCGCACACAGACAGGGCAGGGATTGTGAGGCAGACAGCTCTTTATTGTGGATGGGAATGCTTACTCCCACTCATTGAGACAGCAAGCAGATGCTGTGAACATGAGAATAATGTAGCTCCATGCAAAACCGCTTTAGTTAATCTGACATTTTAGCAAGTAGAACATGGACAATCTGGAATGTGAGTTAATTTTCTATATTTGACAAGCACTATGTCTCAACGCTCAGTACAAGCACATACTCACTGATCTAATTATCTAACCAGTACTGCGACAGTTAATTCAGAACACATGACTGCACGGTTACTTTTCTAAAAGCTCCTCTTGACACGTCAGGGTGGCAACGTGATCCTGTCTTAAAGCATCCTATAGGCCTCTAGTAAAGGCTGCATGTGTTTGAAATACAGTAATAACAATGTTTAAAAACTGCATATCGTCACCACATCATATGTTGAAACTTTAACAATGGTTAGCCTAAATGAAAGTACCTCCAGATGTCCCACAATGCAGAAGCGCTCTGGGTGCTGCAGGCCACAGGTGGATGATGCGGTGAGTTTGTGGGCTCGGCCAATCAACAGGTCACCTGTGGCTGGGTAACAGCTGCCCTCTGTGCACACATCTGCAAACTCTGGAAGCTGGGCCCAGGATGGGCACCACAGCACTGAAAGTGTGACATAGTGTTCAATATAGGCCTCTTACAGAGATTTCAGAGATTAAATACAGAATACAGCTTTCTAAAATTATCCAGACAACTCAAGACAGACATTTTTACTTCACATTTAAATTATAATCACGTGAATTTAATTTGTGGAAGCAAAAATATATGCTCCTGAGAATCCAAGTGATGTAGGCCAACAGGGCAAATTAATGTAATTGATTGTCAACTACTTCAATGCATCATGCTATCCGTCAAAAAGATTCACAAAGTTTCTGACAACTAAAAGTATTTAAAGTGAACTCACCCAAAGTTAGAAGCTGGAGAAAGAGCAGCATCTCCGAGTTTGGAGGCTAGCAGATCCCTGGAGCCGGTGGATCCCACAGCGATGTGTTTTTGTGAGTGAAGTCAAAAAAAGAGAGGACTTGTAGAATAGTCAAATTTTTAGTCCCCATCCCACCCCGATCCCACCCCGACCACCGACCAGCATTACCCCGCCTTTCTCTAGAGCGCATTGTTTTCAACGAGAAGGAGCCAAGTGCACCCTCTGCTGGACGTGTTGCATAAGTGCCATTTTGTAGCGTGCCCTGCTAGATTTGATAATAATAATAGCTTAATGTCGGGGTTTTTTTGGTTTTGTTTTTTTAAAGAGGGATTATTGTCTACTGTCCCGTTGCTGATTCAAAGTGAGAAACATTTTCAACATTTTCAACATTACATAGCAGAAATAGCCACACATAATACTCGTAATAGTAGTAAATGTAGGCTGATTCTTGTTGTGCGTGAACACTAAATAGCACACACATAATACTGAAACCATTCACATTGTTGTATTGTAAAAAGCCTAATTTTTCGCCCCGGTAACCTCCGGAAATCGTCATTTGCTTGATGGTTGTAGTCGGACCGTTTAAGAGCACGGACCGGAAGTAGCGTGGGGTTACTGAAGCAACTTTGTTAGTGCCCCATTTGGTGAGTTTTTAACTATTTAAGTCATTCTGCATTTACAGCAGTTCAAGTAGACACATATTTAAGCTATGCCTTCATGTTTTCTTCATATAAGATATAAATTATCCTGAGATGACCGGATATTTCCCTTTAGAGTGGTGGCGGGAGTCAGTTTCTTTGATGTATTTCATCCATGTGTTAACAAATGTGTTGAATAATCACGCCTATTCTGTTTGACATCTGCTTGTCATTTTGCCTATTTAAAATTATTTCTAACATATCATTTCCTATCAAGATTGGACCATTTTGCAGAATCAACTTACTCCAAAATGTTAAGAAGAGCCTCTGCACAGGTGAGGACATCAAGTTATTGAGGTGTGACATGTAAAGTTATCACTATTGTGTTGTTTTTTCTTAAATCCCTCAATAGATCATGAGGCAGATGGTGAGGCACAGCAGCACAGACCCAAGCCTGATTCTTGAAAGATGTAAGGACATGTTTCTGTCGTGGGACTGACTGATGTGGGTTTTATTATTTAACCTGCATTTTATTTATTTTCTCACTTTCTGCAGCAATTAATCGTGTGCAGTTATTGGGGCGAGTTGGGCAGGACCCAGTGATGAGACAAGTTGAAGGTCGAAATCCTGTCACAATCTTCTCATTAGCGACCAATGAAATGTGGCGCTCTGGAGAAGGAGAAACAAACCCAGGATCAGGTAATGTAGGAAGAACAGAGAACTATTTATAGAGAACAATCTATGATTATTCATTATTAATTATATGGGGTATCAAAGGCTCAGTGGTTAGAGCGCTCGTCCAGTTTGGTACCGTACATACTGTTGACGTGTCCTTCAGTGAATTAAGAGTCTGATATAGGCGGAGTATTACAATGTTATATTTGTAAGTTAGTGCATTAGTATAGTTTGTTTTTTTCACGCTAAAAAAAGTGGTTAACTAGTAACAAATGTATATGAATTTTGTGACCTTAGCTTCAATTAAAATGTGATACAAATGTCCTGTCAGACTGATACTGCAGGACACTGTAAAACAAACAAGGAACATGTCAAAAATTGTTATCACATCCTTTATTATTACAACTAAATCCTTGATTGTGGTTCTTGCATCATGCCACTAGATGGCGTCATTGGGTGTTTCATGTTAGATGTGAGTTTGCATCATCATTTTGTAGATAGATTTTTAGAAATTGTATTTAATGGCTATATATTGTATTTTTCTTTCATCAGATATCAGTCAGAAGACAACCTGGCACCGTGTTTCTATATTTAAACCTGGTTTGAGGGATGTTGCCTACCAATACGTCAAAAAGGGGTATGTGCGAGCTCTACACCGAGAAAAGTCCAACACCAGTTTATATTTGTTAAGACAAGCGCGTCAATGTGGTAAACATGATGCAATGAGCAATGTAACTAATGTTTACACTCCATTCCAACGCTAAGACTCATTCATTCAAAAACTCTTCAGCCACATTTTCTATTTGTGATTATTATGTATGCGTGTGTGAATGCAGAACAACTTTCTCCAGCTGAACTCAGACAAGACTGAAATCTTAAGTCTTAAAAAGTGTTAACAGTCACCTCCAGAGTCTTGCTCTAAAACCTACAAATCAAGTTAGAAATCTGGGGGTAATAATGGACTCAGATTTGAATTTTAACAGCCACGTCAAATCAGTAACATCAGCAGCTTTATACCATCTAAAAAACATAGCCAAAATCAAACATATTGTGTCTAAACCAGACTTGGAGAGACTTATCCATGCGTTTGTCTCTAGTAGATTAGACTACTGTAACGGCCTGCTCACTGGCCTCTCCAAACGAGCAATGTAAAAACAGCTGACAGTACATCTAGAATGCTGCTGCTCGGGTCCTGACCAGAACCAGGAAATACGATCACATTAGTCCTGTGCTCAGGTCTCTGCACTGGCTCCTGTGGCTCAGAGAATAGACTTCAAAGCAGCTCTGCTTGTATACAAGTCTCTCCATGGCCTAGCACCAAAGTACATCTCGGACATGTTAGTGCCATATGAACCATCTCGGACTCTAAGGACCTCAGGGACCGGCCTCCTGCTGGTGCCCAGAGTCAGGACTAAACATGGGGAATCTGCGTTTCAGTTTTATGCAGCTAAAATCTGGAACAGTCTTCTTGTAAGACAGGTCGCTACTCTGGCAATGTTCAAATCTAAGCTAAAAACCATTTTGTTTGGCTGTGCATATGACTGAAATGCTTTTCTTTGCACTCTTCTCTTTTATGCCTTGAACTATTTGACGGATGGCTTGAAAATGGCACTTTTAAATTAAGATTTTGTGATTTCTGCCATGCCTTTGTGATTTTAATGCACTTTTTTCCTGTTATGTGAAGCACTTTGAATTGCCTTGTGTACGAATTGTGCTCTACAAATAAACTTGCCTTGCCATATTATGTATGCTGTGGTGTAGTAGTGGGTTCAGAAATTCCCTATGAACTGGATTCTTGCCCAAGCACATAATGTCAGTTTTAACCATGATTACAAATTGAGCAAATGTATAAGAATCTGCTCCTGGTTAAATGAAATGAGCCTTTGATAGATGTTTGTCATTTAT
The DNA here is from genome assembly GCA_015082035.1 of Chaenogobius annularis. NCBI lineage: Eukaryota > Metazoa > Chordata > Actinopteri > Gobiiformes > Gobiidae > Chaenogobius > Chaenogobius annularis. Next base: position 39,958 of record BJKM01000568.1, on the reverse strand, counting down.
AGCTCCAGGGTTCTTGTTGAAGGAAAACTCGACTACGGCGAGTATGTGGATAAAAACCAAGTCAGACGTCAGGCCACCACCATCATTGCAGGTTTGGAAAATGAAGGAAAATGTATTGACCTGGAGAATATGTTTTATGTTTGTGAATGGACCAGCACAAATACACTATGCTAATTTCTTTTCTTTCTTTGTCTCTCCACAGATAACATCGTTTTCCTCAGCGACAACATTAGAGACCGGACTTGACTTTGCTCTTAACGTTTCCTGTGGTTAGTAGGACCTGAGTGCCATGGAGTCTCTCAACTTTAAGGCCCATTTGTATCACTGACGCATTTGAAAATTATGTTATTGTCGTTGATCATGCTACCATTCATATATCCTATTTAACATTCTTTTATGTAAAATGGTGTGTGGCGGCCACACAACCTGAGCACGGTGCAGGTCCTTTGTGAATTACTGCTCTTTTGGCACCCCAAACTCTTCATCTAAACACATAAGTGCTCACATACTGGAAATGGCTCCAGTACTTGCCCTTTTTAAATTGGGAAAAGGCGTAGCAGAATAAAAGAGGTGTTTGGGGAAAATGCCTTTGACAAACAAGAACCTCTTTTACAAATTACTACGTTTTTCTTGCTTTGTAATGGGCATCCTATTCTAAAATGCCAACTATTTTACAGCCAGGTGACAGTCTGAGCAAAGTAAAAAGCTGCTGTTCTTTGCGGCTTATACAGGACTGGACTAGTCAGTGTGAATCACCGTTTGTTAAGTTTAGGTTATTTTCTGACCAGTCGTGTTATGTTACTGCCTTTCCGTTCCATCTGAGTGGTTTTGAACGCTCATATTCATAATAAAGTTTTAGTATATATGAGTTTGTTTTGATTGTTTTTGTACACATGGGCTGTTACAAGTAAATGTTCTGGCCTCAGTCATGAAACAAGCGTCTTTGGTGGTGTTTTATGGCGGTGTTAAATTACTGCCATTCTTTAGACTTTAGAATAAAGTGGAGAAAGAGACGGGAGTGATGGAAAGAGAAAGAGCTGCGTGCGTCTTTAAAGGACAACCTACACGTCTTTAAAGGTATTCTTGGCCTAATTTGATTGGGCCTAATACGTTTTCACCTCATTTCTCATTGGTTTGGCGAGATGCCTGTCAAAGGCCTCGCGCGGCGCTGACGGGGGTTTTGAAAAAGGAAGCAAGTGATTGGTGGAGCAGAGGAAATGGGCGAGCCAAACACTTTCAATCTATGTAGAGTTTTCCAACGTTTAATCTGTCCCATGCGCACACAAAAAAGTCAGAATTGAATGTTCTTGCAATGATTCATTTACACAAGTCTGGTTTATTATTCCGAATACAAAATTGAAACGTATTATTACAAGTTGTATCCAAAGTTGTATTCAAAACCGGTTATATGTATACATGTCTACGCAAGCGCCTTTGAAAGTGTATCATAGTAGTCGATGGGTGATAAATCAAAAGCATTTAGGCTTTTTCCCCCGACTTTGCTCGATGTTTGCGGCCGCTGATTCGCTTTCTTCCCGTGCGCCGTGGCCCCGCCTATAAATTCCTGCCTGTCTGGTGTGTGTAGGACCCAAGAAGCCAGTCCGCGGACCCACAACCCGAAGAGGAGATGCCAAACAATAACAACACCACCAGTGCATCCAAAACTCTACAAATTACACCCCCATTTGTCTGGTCCTCTTTGACCGGCGCCGGCTCTGCGTAAACGACGACTGGCGCGCGCGTGTTTCTTTCCTTCTGAGCGTTTTTTTTTTTTTTGACTAGTTGGGGAAAAGTTTATAGCGTCACTTGTTTTGTATCCCCCCCCGGTTTGATATACTATATAAAACTTCAGACACGTCTAAAGAGGTAGTCATGGAGATGCTGGACAGCGGGGAGCCCTTTTTACACTGGGAGAGGAACCTGAGCGAGCTGTCTGAACCCGAGGACATCGACTGTGCGCTCTACACCAACGTAAGTATGATGATGATGATGAAGATGAAGTGAGGAATAATAGGACCTCACTCACATCCAGGCAAATACATAAATGAATGAATAAAAAGAGTAGCTTAAAGTTAGAACCTTTGCAAAAATCCGCTGTGAATGTTTTTGGACCGTGACTGAGGAGCGTGAACTCATCTTAACAGGGAGGGATGTGCCTTGCTCTCCACCAGGAACTTGTAACTTGGGGTCCATGATGCAGCTGCACTTCAGCAGAGCGTTCTCACTACAAGTCATGACTAGTGGAAGATATGCGTCTGTCATCTTGCACGATGCCAGCAAACACTGTGACACTGGCAGTTTTTGTTTGGTTCTGCATTTTAATGTTATCAGGGGTGGGCCATATGGCGGAAGCGGTTTTGTTGTTGTTTCTATTTCTTCCAGATGTTGCTCTCATGTATGCCCTTTTATAAAGTTATTTTTCTCTCAAAGTGTGCAACAAAATATTTTAAACCTTCTGGAATGAGAGTTTTAATTATGAAGGCCCCATTTAATGTTTGCTCTTTATAAAACAAATGATGTTGGCCGTACCCGCGTAGAAACCTAGTCTGTTTTATTTAACATTCTAATGGTCAATTTTCCAATAGGCCTAGTTGATGAACCCTTTTTGCATTTATTAAGTAACCTGAAATATTTTCTCTAGCCATATGGCTTTCAGGACTGCAGTGTCGGCCAAGTGTGAGTAGTTTGTGTGTGCACATGTGTGTTTGTGTGGAGAGGAGGCAGGGGGAGTGATACGTTTACAAGGAGAAATCCAGCTGGCTCACAGGATGGCTATCAGACACCACAGAGGACAGATTCTACCTCCTCACAGAAGCACACACACTTTGGCATTTGCCTCCACAAAAAAAAAGAAATACTATGGACAGGTAAAGACTTGTGAGGCTTCAGAGCCTGCTGTGATCAGCAGCTCTCCAAAGAGGGCCTGAGGCTACATTTCTCATCAAATACCAGCAGAAAAGTTGAACTGCAGCTGCCCTGCTCTAAGGACATGGGCGTTCATTTTGGGCATTTTGTGGGAGGTGTGGTACAAGGAGTTCTAACATTGGCCATAAGCTAAATTTAGGCCTATGATTAAAGAAAAAAAAAAACCTTACACAATTGCCTACACAACTACTTCAACAATTGGCTTGCAATTCAAGTTTAAAGGTTTTCTAATATGTGAAATGTACTTATTTTAATGCTATTGTTTTTTGTTTTTTTTTGTAAAAATCGGAATACACTTAAGTTATACAACATAAAGTACTATTGGGCAGGCATTTTCAATAGCCTAAATTATAGAAACTTTAATCTCCACTAGGTCTAAATTTTTTTATACATTTGGTTATGCACTATTTTAAAGTACACGCCTAAATAACGCATACAATAAAACTACAGACACAATATCGTCACACACCAACCAAATGTCTACTTTCACATGTATTTGAATACGTTTGAACCTCGTTGCTCTATAATATGGCGTGTGGTATTCTGCATTCCTTCAAATTCATGAAAAGCAGGTTGTGTTAAACGCTGTTCTTAGCTCAATGACTGCTATATATAGTAAAGTATGAATAGTGTGTGTGTTAGTGAAAGAATGGGGGTGTATATGTGGGCCCCCTCCCAAGGTAACTATGCTCTCTCTGGTCCCGACCTCTCTCTGCCTGGGGTGTGTTGACATGGGATTCCTCACAACAATGTCAACCCTCTCAGTGGACAACCTGTTTGCGGATTATTTGATCATGCCTTTCCCTTTTCTCGTTCTGTTAAGCGCTCAATCAAGTTTCTCAGGTTATGCAACATGAAATGGCACAGAACGTGCCGTGTCACTATAGGCCTTGACGTCACGAAGGGATAGGTTTTTTTGTATTGGGATTGTGTGATGGAATGGATTTTGTTTATTACAAATCTGTGGAATGAATGGAATTCGTATTGAGGTTATTGGTAATTTGTGTGTTCAGAATCAATCATTTTGTCACTCATCTGGAAGGTGAGAACTCAAACGTCATAAAATGATCTTTGAGCTTTTTGGATCGGCCTGTTACTTTGCACTAGTGAACTCTTTGCTCTGACAGACATTTGGAGTTTAAACACAAACTTGCGGCCCGGTGCTTACATAATGAGCAACATACCTTCAGATAAAGACCCTGCTGTGTTTAATGAAGCTGACACCAGTTATAATCCTGCCACAATATTATTTCTCTGAGCGTATGCACACCCAGTGGAGTCAAGGGCAAACAGATTGTTCAATGTGCTCACAGTGCAGCGCCTGTTCTCCGCTGGAGCAGGGCATCCCGCTCCGTGGAGGCCTCACTCAGTCAGTCTGAATGCTGCTAGTGTCCTCAGTGTGAGGGGAGCATACAGCAGGGCATTGTAACTCTCACTACCATTCATTACCAATGAAAGTGCATCTATCTTCTTAGGTTTTACATATTGCTGCTATTTGTGTGTCACATTCATGATAAAGGCGCATACGGGCACTCCTACAGGTGTGCTGCAGATCTTCTGGTTCTGTGTGTTGTTTCTGGACAAACACGGTTTAATACAAATAGATCCTCAAAAATTGAGGAGACCAGTTCATCAGGTTGTTACGTTGCGTATCTATTAAAGTAAAATCCACATAAATGCTAAATGGACATGTGTATTTTGTAACAGCAGTTGATGAACTTTAAAGCTTTGACATTTTGAAGCGCTGTCCGCACATGGACACACGCACCACGTTTTTCCACCAATGTGCTTCACATCTGATGCAATTTCTCTCTAAAGTCTGAAAGTAGCCTCAAACCTCAGTTAGCTTCAGGCTGCCATTTGTGTAACTGTAAAGGTATAATCAGTGGGGCCTCATTATGGAGAATCCTCTGGAGTCTGCGTTCTGCAAGGAGAAGCTACATTTACCCTGTGTGTGTAGGTGTGTGTGTGTATGTGTGTGTGTGTCCGTGTGACTCTGTGTGCATCTGTGCGTCTGTCTGTCTGTGCTCTGGCTCTGTCTTAGCTGTAGGCTGCATAAAGAGATGTGCCACTGTGATTAAAGGGCCTTTGGGTTTTATATCCTCTGAGTATAATTCAAGCACCCAGCCCTAAAACAAGCCTGAAGTTGTCATAGTCTACAAACTACAGCCAGATCTCCTCATCCTTTGTTCCCTTGTTGCTTGTGTTACATTCTTCTCAATATTTGACACTACTACTTGCAAATTTGTTAGAAACCATTGATATAAAAAAATACTGTTGAGTTGAAAATACTACTAGGCAATAGGTATAAGCTTGTGTTAAGCATGGTTGGTAAGACTTGTCTTATAACACACACAATGAAAGCTTTATATGAATATACAATAAAGTAAGACACTTGGTAAATGTGGCTTTTGTGCTGAAGGAGAATAAATACAGGGGTGAGGGAGTTCAGTTGTGTGTGTGTGTGTGTGTGTTTGAAGGGCAGGTCTTGAAGGGTGGTCAGCGCAGCCGCTGTGGAAAGATGGAAAAAGTTATTCATGTGCTGCTGCTTCTGACCCAGTTTTGAGCAGCGATTGAGAGGATGAGGGAGGAAGAGCCCCCATGCATCTGACAGCTGTGTTTGTAACTCTCCACCAAATATTTATTTATGTGTTTTTCATTTTACAACCTAAGACGCATCCGCATTCAGGAAGTTTTACCATTACATAGTACATTCACATGAAAAAAGGCTTGCTACTAAAGTAACATTTCAAAGGTTAATTTCCTGAATATAATCAGTTGTTGTCAATTGGTCTAATCTTTGAAAAACTTTCTCAAAATCTCTTGAGTGACTTCAAAGCATTCAAGCATTCAACTCACAAAAAGTCTCTAATCACGGTCAAAACTTCAGACATAAGCAAGTACACAAGTGTATATGTGCTTCATTTGTCAGAATTTTAAATAATGTGCTTGAGTTTTTTTCCACCTTTTTGTCTATGTTTTATAGTGATTAGTGCCAGTTCTATGTGGATACAGTCTGGGAGAGCCATTGTGTAACATCTGGAGACTTGCTGTGTTTGGAAAAGTGGGGGTTGAGTGCTCTCATCGGCCCAAATGAGCAACACTGGAAAGTCTGTGTACTTGTGCTGGGGGTGGACCTCTGGCCTTCAGGCCGCCTGAGAGGAATCAGATGGGGTGAAGCTCACTGGAATGGGGAGGCACTCGATGACGTATTTTCCAACGCGCATCCTTTTATGTACGAAATTACTCATAACAACAGGAGCTAATACGCACAATTAACGTGTTAGAGGGTTTGCCTTAGGGTTAGGCTAACTTAACCCTTTCTCAGCTTTTACAGATTTGTTGACTTGGTTTATGATCAATATATATATATATAAGTAGAGGCGTGCAATATATAGACATTTAGATAATATTGTGTATTTGTTTGTGAACATGTGCAAACAAGAGAGCTGAAAAATGACTTTCAATCATTTCAAACATTTGTGATTCATTTTGCAAACATTTCACATTTGTCTAATAATTGAACCTAAGCTAACTAAGTTTGAACACACATTTGAAGTCTGAACACATTTTTGTTGGACTGATATAATATGGTCATCAGGATTTTTGTTGTCGCAGACCCCTAAACTAAAGTCATTTTTATTTTAGCAATAGCTTCAGAAAGTGGTGCTATTATTCAATCCCTAAAGATGTGATTGTTGCCAGTTAAAAGGACTTCAAGCCATAAGATTAACTCGTTTGTTGGGCCAATGTGTAACAAATAAAGACATTTGTGGACCAGACGTTCGGATTTGTATTTTTCAAAAACAGAAAACATCATGTAGAAGTCCATCGAAAATGTTGTCATATCGAATTCTAGAACTTGAACACAACCGGTTTTGTGCGAAATCTTAGATCAATTGGAAGGAAAAGCACATTTTAATCCTGCTGATCATTGATATGCTGTGAATTTTGTCGCCAACAGCTGAAGCAAGTTTAGGGCCGTGTATTTTGATCCTGGCCTGTGGCACAAGAGTCAACACTCTTTCACTGTGGGAAGTCACTGCCCCTGCTGTTCTTCACACTTCATGTTGTTTACGTCCATTAGCCGTTTCTCACCTCTTTAATGGTTCTCACTTTTTTGTTTACATCTTTTGAAAACATTTTGAGGCTATTCCGTGTTTGGCATGTTATGATGAGACTTAATGAGGTTGATTTAACCACATTCCGTTTGATTGTGAACTATAGGATGACGTTTAAGCATCAGCATCAATTAATGCCGTATTTGTTGTGGAAATGAAAAGTCTTCCCTGACAGACTTTGGAGGTCACTGTATCCCATGCAGCGGGGATCCATGTCTGGGAATTTGGGTCAGGGTGTGTGCTCCGAGCAGTTCTTGTTGTGCAAACCACTTTAGTATTAGGACATTTTCTATGCAGTCAATTCACCCAGTGTCAGTTTTATTGGCAAAATAAATTACGTTTTTATGATGGAACAACTGGGGTTTGGTTTGCGTTAAGGCATTGCCGTGGTGTAATGAGGCATGATACACAAGTACGTTTGCTTTCACTCAGGGTGGAAACATTGGTAAGGCTCTCATGCACACAGGCAGCCTTGGTGTCGCAGCCGGTGTCAAGATAAGACTGAGGAGAACTCCAAGGCCTGCGATTTGTCTTATCCCTGCCACCTCAATATCAATGCCACAGCAGAGGCCTCCTTTCTCCCGGGCCCAGTGCTGTAGCGACAAGCGATAACATATGTAGTGCTGGTACTTCTCATTCTTATCTGCCGCGTGGTTTGACTAGGGGCGACTCTGGTAAACAGCACAGAAAAATACTGATTTAAAACGCTTGCCGATGCACAATAAGAACCGTGTTATAATTGCTGTTTTCATTGCTTCCTCTTCTGTTTACGGCTAACTACTGAAATAGCGACATAGTTGACATTCCAGTGGGCACTTGATATGCTGCAAGAGCGGGAATGACTTTTCTCATCCATGAAGACTAAAGAAAGAATTTGCCTGTCTGTCTACTCTTTAAAGCGTTAATGTGTGCAATTCACTGTTTAGATAAAACACTTATCTTGTCCCTCTGAGACACGTGCTGTTGTTAAATTGCCCTGTTGTAGATAGAGGATATAAACCTATTATAAAGCCTGAGTCATTTGTTTATCTTGACATAAATGAATGTGCACTTGAGTGTGTAGCCTCTTCAATGCGGTGTTTACCTGCTGCGTCATCAGTAAATGTCCGTAGGGTAAAGTACAGACCCGCACCAGGGAGATGGCTGCTATTGATTCAACATCTGGTTTAGCTTCTTTAAGGGCCCAAAAGTTTGCATTTTACCTCTTCCTTTTCTACCTTCAGATCTCAGCGGCGTGCCCTATTTTACAGAGCAATTACTGTCCCGGGACGCCGTTTTCCTGTCCCGTTGCCTGTGCCTGATAATTTGGCTGTGTAGAGGTGTCCAAACAGCTGGTCTGGACTTCACTGTGGGCCTTATCACCCAGCACTTTACCCGCTAACTACAGGGAGAGAGAACTATAACTTATCTGTAACTTTGCCGAGATGAGCAGCAGGCGTTTGTTTCTACTTAAAAGGGTTCCACGTCGTAGGTTTAGTTGATTTATTGTGGCTCTAGTGTGGCCCTGCTGTTGCATGACTTGGAGCAGTGAAGTTTGAGGACAAGTAAGTAAGACTTAATTAAATGCATGAATCACCAAAATATGGTCATGGCTTATCTGTCCGTCTCGGCCCTGTCTTTAATTAAAAGATTGCAATCGGCTCTTGCTGCAGCGCGTTCCGTCATTTCCACTTGATTCTCGAGCCAGTTCCAAAGTCATTTCCAGATTTCCCGTTTCTGCGCAGTTCCCCGGGTCCTTTTGGCTCGTATCGGAAAGTGTCGGGTTACACCACACACAGCCCTAAATAACACCTCTCTGTGGGGCTGTGAACACAAAGAAGGTTCTGTTGTGTGTGTGAGGAGTTACACCCGGCAGCTCTGTCCCACAGCAGTCACCCCAACCCACAGCGCTGATGACAGAGAGCGGAGAAAGCCTCACTCTTACGTTTTTAGTGTGGTTTGGTGAACAGGCGCCCTAAGGAGGACCTCTCCCTTTTTTGGGTTCAAGCTTGAGCATAACCAACCGCCTCCTACATGTCCTCATTTAGTGTTTCGCTGTGGTACTTCTGTGGAAACATGGTGAGAAGTCTAGCCATAGATGGACTGATGAGTAAGAGTAAGTAAGTCATATTAAAAACAAGAATATTTGCAGAACGAGTGAGTTATTTTGGCATCACAACAACGAAGCTATGAAATATTGGTATTTGGAGTTGCCACGGTAGTTCTTCATATAAAACAGGTGATGGGAGGAAATGGTGATAACGTTACAAATAGGGATGTAATCGTCCTTCATCAATGGCTTGCCCCACCCTGCAGATAGTGTCCTCGAGAACGTGCCTGGTGCCTGGACTTTGGACCGGTACATTGTGCCGAGGGTTACTCTCATGTCTTTGCCAGTGTTGTTTACATTTTTGCCTTTGACATCAGTCCATATGGTACAGCCAGACAGACCAGAGTCTACAGTGCTTCAACCTTATTCTAAAACATTTGACAGGAAAGTATTGTATTTGCACCCTAGGTCAGTTTGGCCAGATCCATAACTACTTAATAACTAATTATTTGACCATTTCTTTAGTCCTTCACTGCTGAGACTGAGGTCACTGCTCGTCCGGTTAATCAAAGTTAACTAAATACTGGTGGTTCAGTTGTCAATAATGGAAATGTTTCTTTCTTGTGTATGTGTACGTGTATGTGTACGTGTACGTGTATTGTATACGTGGTATGTGTACATGTATATAATTCTGGTTCATACAGATTTCCAAAGAGACGCTCCTAGAAACGTAGACTATACTATAGATCATGGGTTCTCAAACTTTTGAGGCCAGGACCCCAACAGCAAAATTAAAATTATACAGGTTATAATTTCAATTTGAAAAATCAGATTTCATATTATTTATTTAAATGGTTTATGACACCTGCTATAATATTTTAAGGTTCAAAATAGATAAAATACAGTGTCATCATTTAAAAAATGATATGTTGAAATTATCTTGTGACCTCCAGCTCCTGCATCGCCGTCCTCTGGGGGGTCCTGACCCCCACTTTGGGAACCACTGCTATAGATGGATGATAGATTAATAAATACAAATGTGTTCATCACATCAGGGCTTTGGTTCATAGCCCACAGGAAGAGCACAGATTCAGGTCACATGTGAAGTATTTGTTGCCCATTTGGATTGTTGAAATAAAAAGAGGTGGTTAAGTGTGTAAACATTTGTTTTTCCTCTTGAATATGTTTACAGTGTACTGTCACTGCTCGTCCTGGTAACGAGGACTTGAGACACTGCCTTTTAGGGCCTGAGCAGAAGAAGCCTCTGCCTCACAGTTATTTTATAACAGTGTCTGCTGAGGAAAGAAACTGCTTAAAGAGACGTTCTGTAATTGAAACCACATGTTCAGGACTCAACCTCCTCTAGTTGCACTTCTGCAGTTCACTCTCACTAACTTGACCTGCAAATGCATTCCTAGAGCGAAACTTTTTTTTTAAATGTGAAATTATGCAATTACCCCACCTCATAAGCAGTTTCACTTTTCAAGTAAGATTCACTTGCTTATGCATATTATTTTACTTTATTTCAAGCAATTGGTTGAAAAAATGTCATAAACATAAATGAAATGTCACTTTAGTATTGGCTGTTGTAACATTATCATAATTCTTTCAAACCTTTAAAACACCTTGAATTGTGTAAAATAGATTTTTTACATCAGTGATGGCATGATATGGATATTTTAATACAAAACCTCGTTTTATCAACATATCAAGTTTAGTCTTTTCAATCACCTCAGTCATAACAGTGGAGATTGTCTTCATGTGGGTTGCTTGTGTGTTGATGGCACAGAAGGGTTGAAAATAGATGGGAACGTGGTAAAGCGGGAGAATTAGGAGGAATGAGGACTTATTCTTAAAACATTGCCACCACCAAAAATGCACAGTATTTGTTAAGGATTTCTTAAATTATTTTAGATCAATTTCCCTGCAGGGGCGGGGGGCTGTAACTTCAAGAAAAGGTGGCAATACAAAGATCAGTCTTTACAGTAATAATACCGTTGAGGTTTTAAATTACTAGGCTGTCTCTGTGTGGCGTCTGAGAGGAAAAGGACTTCGATGTGCAGAGGAGCTATTACAAAGATGCAAATCACATGTTCTTTTTTTCTTTTTACAGCATTTTACAGAGCTCCTGGATGACCTCTCCCATGATGCCTTACTGGGTCAACTGCTGAGTGACCCCTTCTTGTCCGGAGTGAGAGGAGGAAGCGGGGAGGCCATGGAGGGAGACGATGGGGAACTGTCGCCTTCTTCTCCCATTTCTCCTCACATCACAGTGGAGCACAGCTACTCCCTCTGTGGGGACAGCAGACCCCAGTCGCCCCTCTCTCACCTGACCGGAGAGCACGGCAGTGAAGCAGGTCAGACGGGAGCAATGTACAAACCTGATATGAACATTCTTTGTGTCTTTTCTGTGTGATTTGATTTATTCTTGTTGTTTGCATGTCCTTGAAGTCTAAATTTTCACTTCAGCATAAGTTTATCACCCATTTATGTCCTCATTTGGTGATGTATTTTGACTTGGGTTAGTGCTTGTTATTTATGCTCAAAATATCCTCATCCCCCATCAATAGAAACTTTATTTACAGTCAGTGGATAAAACATTTTAATTCAAATATAGATGATATTGTGAATGTTGTTTTGAAGATATGCAACATCTGAAATGTGAATTGCGCTGACTAAAAATAAAAATGGAAAATGTGATATTTCTGCACTTTTGTGATTACATTTACAGACGTTTCACATTTGTCCGAGAACTAAACCTCAGCTAATGCATTTCAAGATGTCTCAACACATTTCTGTTGGATTGACTATCGTTATCAGGATACTGCAATAACTATATGCATACACTTTTGTCACTATCGCCTACCCCTAATTTGAGTTAATCAAATATCGCTTGTTCTTAAAAACCTTCCCTACATTTGATCAAGAGTGGTGCATTTTTGAGGTTCGTACTGTGTCTAAGAGGGCAGAACTTTAAGCTTCAATATCTCAAAACTATCCACAGCGTACGGTAGATAGAGCCAAATACTATTGTGGATGCTTAAAACTTACTGCTGTTGCCCCGTAGACACAATATTGTTGACTTAAATGTTCCACAGAATATATGTGATGTTAAGATGACTCTTCTTCTTTTCTTTTTTTTGCAGGAGAGTCCGATGGTGATTCGACTGAGTGGCCGATGGAGCAGGAGGAGTCCGTCGACCTGCTTTGTGAGACTCCTTCCCTGCTCCCCACACTGGCCCTGTCTCTGTCCTCCTCCGAAGTGCCCCGTGCCACAGAGGGAGCGGCTGTCCCCCCTGCTGCGGCCACCACACCCCCTGCCCCGCCCAAGTCCCCCGGCCACGGCAAGGGCATCAAGGTCGGTGACGCCGGGATGTCGAGCGATTAACTGTTTTATGCCGTGTTTGAATCTGACCGCTTTTCATCATATCTTATTTTAGATAAAGGAAGAAAACATCACCCCACAGATAAAACTGGAGCCACATGAAGTTGACCAGTTTCTAAATCTTTCTCCAAAAAGTAAGTCAAAAGCTCCCTTCTTCTCGAAGCGTTGTATCCAGTGTTGCTATGACCCCTGCTGGTGATTTGCAGTTTTGCTCTGATTCTGTATGTCTCCACAGTTTGTCTAATTTGGACATGTCATTTTACTTCACCAGTTTTACAGAACAAACCATTTATTTTTAAATAAAATGTATCATATGTTCTCCACATTTGAGGGCTAAGTCCAAGGAGCTATTAGTCATTAATCTTCAGTATTAATGATTCCAATCTGTTTTTGTTTTTGTTTTGTTTCATGTATGAATGTAATTACTGCAGTTAAAGACTAATCCTCTACATTTTAGGTCTGGAGTCTCTCCAGATGCCCCCTACCCCTCCCAGTTCACATGGCAGTGACACGGAGGGAAGTCAAAGTCCTGTTCATGCCCCAACAGGAATGTCCAGCCCCACCTCTCCCACCAGCCCCCCACCATCACAGGCCAGCCTCAAGGTGTCCCCACGAGCTCATTCCTCGCTGTCCAACTCCCCTCTTCTAACTGCACCCCATGTAAGTAAATTTGCTGTTTTTAGTCTATTAATTAGATTGAGGATTTACTTATTAATAGTGAATGTTCTGTAGAAACTGCAAGGTTCAGGCCCTCTGATCTTGACTGAAGAGGAGCGTCGTACCTTGGTGGCTGAGGGTTACCCTGTTCCCACCAAACTGCCCCTGACCAAGGCTGAGGAGAAAGCACTTAAGAAGATCCGCAGAAAGATCAAGAATAAGGTATAAATGAAGATTTTGTGAAATAAAAAGAAATCCCATTTTAAGTCATTAAGTTAAGTTAAATTTCTATTGTCACTGTCAGATTTCTGCTCAAGAAAGCCGCCGGAAGAAGAAGGAGTACATGGACACATTGGAGAAGAAGTAAGTCTTCCCTATCTTTTTGTACATTGTGGTCAGACTTACAATTACAACTCTGCACCATCCCTCTTTGGCCACAGGGTGGAGAACTGCTCCAATGAAAATGGTGAACTGCGCAGGAAAGTGGAGACTCTTGAGTGCACAAACAAGTAAGTCAAATCAATTTGTTTTCTTAAATTATTTGTTTATGCCTTTTTATATAAGGGTTTATGACAATGCCACATCAAGAAAACATTACAAAAACTGTAACAGTTCTGCCTTGTTTTACTGGCAATGCAATCAACATCTTTCCGGGGATTGAGGCGCAGCAGTGATGACAATTTTGACTCCTTTCAGTCAAAGAAAAATCAAACGCTCTTGACAGTGACTGGACTTCTCCGTCTCTTGTCACCGCAGGCCTTTTCTTATTTTAACACATTATCTGGTTTTCTTTCAAATCGTACATGATTAATAGGAATGATGACAGTTTCTGATACGATGTTTCCATATTTGAATATTAGCCACCTCCCTATAGGTCTGTTCAGCTGCAGTTTGGCATCCATGCATAACCATGAGGGTATTGTAATGTAAAATGCTCAAGCTGTTTCACATAGATAGTGCTGTTTGCTTTCACACATGGATGGACAGTATTGCTGTGTGTTGTGTGTGCAACCAGTGAATGTAATGTGTTAAGTAAAGTTGAGTGGAACGCAGCTGTTTTTGGTCTCTGTGATAAACTGCTCAAATGAACCAGTTGCATCTGTGCACACTGCATTAAGTTGGTGGAGGGTCTGATAAATGAAAGGGTGTCGTGTGCTGCATAAACACTTGGGTAAATAGCTATGGAATAACCTTTACATGTACAGATGTATTTTTGAGTCTCTGTTGGTCTGTGCTCACCTGTATGTACACACTTCTGTGCAGGTCTCTGCTACAGCAGCTGCAGGCGCTGCAGGCGATGGTCGCTGGGAAGGTCTCGAAGTCCTGTAGAGTGGCTGGTACACAAACCTCCTCATGCCTAATGGTAATAATAAATCATATGTGCTTATGATTATACTGATGTATTGTAGTTGTACTGAAAACTTCCGAGAGCTCACTGCAAACAGTTTTTGTAATATACAACCTTTGTTTGTTTGCCTCTTTTCGTAGGTGGTGGTCCTGTGTTTTGCTTTGTTCTTTGGGAGTTTTTACCCCAGCAGTTTTACTCCCTCCTCCACAATCACAGAGACAGACCACAGATCCAATCAGATGACTGTCAAAGATTCCTACACATCCATGGGTATGTTGGACAACACTGTACATACATGGACCTATTGTACTTAACTTTTTTGTTTTTAATGAATATAAAAGTAGCACTTCATGATAAAATACGATTTTTTTCTGTCACTAATCCGTAAGACAGAGTTGAAAGCAAAGCACTGAGCTCTGATGGTCCACTCTTGTCTCACTTTGCCATCTAAAAAAGCTGTTCTAAAGCCGTACACACGCCCACACATTCATGCACACAAATATTAATGATGTGCCAAATGGATTTGCGAGAGCTAGGAACTAGTCAGATGTAAATACATACTTCATTTGCCGTTTGAAAATCAAGTAGCCCAGCTTTTTATAAAGTATGACAATAATTACACCCGAGTACTATCTGTGTGGACAAATGACCATATAAACGGTTTGATTTATCCTCTTGTACTTCCCAAACACATAAGTAACTCAATATAATTCAATCAGATTGAGTTTCCTTTTCCATTTGCCCACACAGCCACAACTAAGTGGATTGTTTGTAATTAATTATTGGCAAGATTTATATATATTGGCTTGTGGTACAAATGAATATAAGTGAACATGTGGAGCTTGTTTGGCAGTGCTCACAGTAATATGCTGTTCTTGGTATTGACTTTAACAATCACAGTTGTTTTACTTTATTTTTAGTAAAGTCGAGGAATCTTTTATCGACCTTTGAGGATGAGCAGCCACACCTCCTCGGACTGGGCGGTGATTATCCGGACCAATGGGAGGACACGCCGGCTATTGTCATGGCAGCATGGCGTCGGTCAGAGCAACAGAAAATTGCGACGGAGTCCAACAGGGTCGAGACCTACCTTCCTTTCAGGAATAAAAATAATGATACTCAAAGACTTTTAGACGTACACAGGTAAAGTTTATTAAACATGACGTAATCAGCATCAAAGTCTAAAAGTAATGGTAGAAGTGGAAGACTTATGCTGTGCTTTTTCAAGGTCTCTGGATCCGAGGTCAAGTGGGAGCAGGAGCAAAGTGATAGAGTTGGAACGGACAGTCAACGAAACATCTTGAGTCTTATGTCCACGACCAAACTGTTTGAACTTTGACCTCCTCCTTTAAGAGCATGGGCCAGTGTCCCAAAGGAACCCTCACGTCACTGCTGAACTCTGAGGTCCTTCTGAACTTTTACAATCACACTGTTATGAACCAAAACATCACTATTGATAATGGCACTGGCGGCCAACATTCCTGAAGTAAGTTGCACTGAATAGTTTTCTACACGAGTTAGTTTTTCATTTGTGTCCAGTCTTTAAAGAGTCACTTGCAAATGAATTTTAAGATCTTTTTGATAATTAGTAAGGAATTGAATCCACTGCAGAGTGTGTTTAACAAACTATGACATGTGGGGCTTTTAAAGGAGACACTGACATGCTAAAGCATGGAGGATCTATATATTTATAGAATGATTGCTCTTTAAATATGAATTGTATTTCATTCCAGTAATGTGTATGTCACATTTTGATACTTGTGTGTTCATTCTTTTTATGATATTTTGTATAATGCTATTATTATCTGTTATTGAGCATCAAAAGTGATGCTTGGAGGCTCTTCATAAGGTAAAAATGGGAATGAGAATAGGCCGATGTCACTGTCTCATGAGTGGTAAGACTTACTGATGTCATGTAAGGCGTGTCGGCAGTGGCCTCGACACACATTAGTTTGCCTGCTTTGAATTTGCATCTCTCAAATGAGGTCCAAGAAAATCCAAGTGGAACTACCCAAAATTGTCATGGTTTTGTAAATATGGAACTATATTGATACAAAGTAGAAAATGTGCCTCTATCTAAATATTAGCATAATCATTTAGTTACCTTCAATGTCCTAACTGTTCATTTCAATTGTTTTGTTATTATTATTATTTGTATGCTCCTAAAGCTGTCTTGTTTCACAGATTTATTGGTGTGATATGAGGCCAGTCTGGTTATCATTGACGGAGTTAACAAACTTCAAGTTAAACTTGAAAGCAAATTTAGTAGCACAAATATTTCCATAACTTATTTATACCTTGATTTTTCACCAAAAAATTGCTCTTCTTTGGGCCTGAACTTGCTTTTTTCCCCGGCTTTTTTACAGTTGCTTTCAAAATAAAGTATTTTCAGTAGTAAAAGCATAATGTGTGTGATTCTTTAAATTTGATGTTTAGATTTTAGATGTATTTATTCAAAGGTACAATGTCATATTTAGCCCATTGGCTGCTCTCGATCTGTAGTCCCTGTCGGGTCAGGACAAAACAACAACAACAGAACACTGTACACACATTCAGTACCAAACTATACAAATTACAACACTGAGTTAAACATGTTCGGATCAGTGATCAAAGAGAGCCTCAGCACCTGTTGACTGAAGCCTGTGCGTCTCGGGAACTGTCACCTCGAGCAGAGACTCTGGTTACTCCATCTACAGGATCTAATGAACTCATTCAGATGATGTTGTACAGTAATGCTTCTTTGTGTGTTGGGCAATGGCTTGAATATGTCTCACAAAATATAACCATGATAAATGCAATTGTATGTTAGTTGATTTCTTTGCGTGGGTTTGGAGCATGAGCTGAATCTGAAGAAACCGACCCATTCTTTTTGATTGAATTGGATTACAATTTATTCATAGACGCATTATTTAACTAGACATGAAAAGGGGGTTCTGTTTTCTCTGCTTTTAAATATAATCTCAAAATAGATCAGTGGAGTGGAAATCGCTCTGACAGTCCCAGGACAATATGCAGTCCCTGGGTGATAACACAGTCCAGTCTCACAGCAACAATGGGACCTCACTTCTGCAGCTATGTATTGTGTTTGACTGTCAGAGTAAGCACAATAAAATACGCCTGGAGCCATTTCCCATTTGGATGTAGCATTTATATTTAATGACTTTATGTGGTTAATTATAAATGAAGGAAAGTTTAGCAGGAAATGTTTATTAGAGGTTGATATATGGCTTTATGATACAGTCTATATTTAGGGAGGGTTTATGAAATGTTATTGTCCATGCAGCCTGAAGGTCTATGGGACTTTTTTAGTTCATCCCGGTTAAGTACAAATAAAATAAACAGCAGATCTGACATGTAACCATGACCAGAGCAGTGAATTGAGTGAATTATAACGGGGAGTCAGTGATGGTGGCCTACTTTCAGACTGATGATGTTCCCCTGATGAGAGAGACAGAGAGGGAGCCTTAATGCCACACCTCTGGGCCAAATGGACGTGCGGGATGGAGATAAACAGTGGTGTCTGAAAACCCTGATCGGTGTCCGTGTCTCTGTGTGGATCAGTTGAATACGGAACACGTCCTGACGGAGGCTGCTCTGCGTTCCCCTCACGCGGAGCTGTCAAGTTGCTTACACCCAATGCAGGACGCGCTGCTCTTCCGTTGCAGAAGTAAAAGTGTAAAGTTGCATTTGGCATTGACGGGCTTGGAGACGTCCATGGACTGAACCAGCGTTTCCCAACCAGGGGTGCGAGGAGCGAGCACTTACCCTGAAGTGCAGTGGTTATTTGAATAAAAAGGTTATTTGTAGTCAATTAAACATAATCAAGAAGAAAATACAGACGAATAATAGACAACATAGCCAACTATAATAGTTCAGGGGTACTCGGAGTGTGAGACAAAATTGGGAGAAAGGTTTGGGGACCACTGGACTAAACCAAAATATTGCAGCTTCTTTGCTTTATTGCAGCAGTTCTCTTTCACACCGCCCCAATCAACACTCACTCCACATGGCAGTCTATGTGCCCAACCCGCGTGAACTGATGCTTTATTGTGGATGAGTGTCAGCGGACTTCCTGTGCGCACACGCACACTTGACTGCGCGGCTGTAGCGCAGATCAGTCTGCCCCGGCGCGCACCGCGTCCTACCCATGGTCCTACCTGGCTGCTGCGCGCAGCGGTCAATGGTCAGACATTACGGACGAGCCGCTTTTCTACCCGGCTTCAGTCTTCATCTTCACCTGCGCCCTCCATGCGACAGGCACCCTCCGTTAGCAGCACCTGTGTTCTCCTACCAGCGGGACCAGAGGGGGGTCCAGCGCGGGGCGAGAGCGTGAGGAGGACAGACCAGCATGGACCCCCGGCCCAAGGACCACAGCAGCTCGGCGTCAGGAGGATTTAGCGGACGTCTTTCTTCTATAGGGGCCGACGGGGGCGACTCTGAGTCCGGAGCCGGGTCTGAAGAGGCTGGGGGCTGCTGCAGCGACACGGTCAGCAGCCTGCCCGACATGGAGCAGGAGAGTCTGGAGGAAAAACTGAGGGGACTCGCGTTCAGAAAACAGACCTCGTATAGGTGAGTGCGGAACAGAACAGCCCCGTGTCAGTGCACGTTTACACACGTTGTAGCCTGTGATTGACACGTTTCGGTACGCATCTGGTTACTCTGTGTCAGACGCGAGGGGCACCATTTATGGGAGATTACGGATCATAGCGTCATAGAGGCACGGACTTGAACTGCACGTGTCGAGCCACTGTTATTGAATAGGTACAACCTGAAAGCCCCCTGCCAATGAGTGTGGCTCTGAAATGATGCCAGTTCTGTTTAAGTGCAGGCCCAAAGGATGAGTCTGCTCTGTTCCCCGGATACTGTCCCTGTCAGTCCTGGTGGGACATGTCCACAAGTACAATGAGCACCTAATGCATATTGTACTGGGACAAAGATGATTAATAATGATTGGGTTGCCTCCATCTCTCCGTGGTTTTGTATCCTTGTGTTGGAGCATGTGGAGGGGGAGGGGCACCGGGACCGCTATTGATTTTCTGTGTGTGTGTGTGTGTGTTGTGTGCGTGTTTAAGTGTGTGAATGCCAGCAGCAGCCTGACACCCCAGTGAAATTGGCAGCTGCTGTTGATAGTGAACATTGGCCCTAAACCAAATAAACAGAATTAGACTCCATTGTTACATGTCAAATCGCCTATTGGGAGAGATATTTTAGAGTCTGAGTTGAGGGACGGATTGGCAGTTGATGAGTTTCTTCCTCTGACTGTCTAAATTAAACCTGATTTCTGTCAGAAAATCATTGTTTTCTTACTCCATCAAGGAAAAGCTATAATGCAATAGACAGACTAATGGTCAAACTGTTCTGCAGAAGTTCTCTCTGTTGAGCTCCGGATGGTCCTGTGGGACATGACCTGAGACGGGTCAGAGGTCATCTGACGCACATATGTGAGCCATCAAGTTTTCTCAGTAAAAATATTTCGACTTTTCACCAGATATTGGTAACAGTCCTCGTCATCCACACATGCTCATCCAACTATGTGCAATAATAGAGCATATTAATGGGCAAATTTGAATAAATGTAAATATGTTGGATTATTGCTACAAAGCTAGTTTACACCCGCAGTCATTGTTCAACATGATTTTTGGCCAATTTTCCCACACAAACCCTGACATTTTTGCAGTTTTTTCTATTAAATGCAGGTAAAGCTATATTTCTGCTTGATTTGTCTTACTTTGAAACCAATATTGGGACGCACCACGATGTCCCACCTCCAAACCTCACTATAGTCTGGCTGTAGATAGTGATGTGTCGTGTCATTTGACCTCCTTAATGTTCCACAAGTTCAAATTTGCTCTAATTACCCCGGACTAAGGTCTGGCAGTAGTTTTAAATGTTGTTCTGCAAACTTTAAACAAACTTCAGGTCTTTCAGGAACTTTTTGCAACACCTTTGTCTGAAGTCTTTTGTCAAGCCCTTGATCGTTGGTCGTGGTGAGATGACGTACTTTCCACTTCTGGGGTAAAGCTTGAACATTATGACCCTTCTGGAACTGACTGTACCCGTAGCTAATGCAAATAGGGTTCAGCTGGTGTTACATATGGCTTTCCACGCCTTCATACACACCTTCCTTTCGTTGTTTTTCTCCACGAGTTGTTTCACATTATTGCACATTTCACATTATTTATGGTGGATTATTTAGATTGTTACTTTTTATCTGGAGAAAATGTCATTGCATCTTCATTTTTAGTAGCTGTGTCTAGCTGTTTATTTAGTTTGGTACATCAATAAATAAATTAAGAGCTTTTCCTTGCAATATGGATCAGTTAGTTTCAGATCTATATTCTTGGGTTGTCATAAGAAACTAGATCCTTAAATGAGCCATCGATACTGAACTAATTAAATGGACAAATCTGGTATTTTCAGTTTCAGAAAGGTGTCGATCCAGAGCAGAATGAGATCACATGGTCATTTCAATGCAAAGAAAACTGTCTTGGCTGAACTAGCAAGAAGAGCTGTGAGGAGGTAACTAGCTTTGAAGTGCCCCAGTGTCAAGAAAAGACTTACCATATGTGGAAATGTGAAAGCTCTGAAAATTAAGCCGTGCAGCAGGAACATCAAAGGCAACGGCAAATGTGTATGTTATTGTCATTCGTGTTCTGTATTGAGTGTTTATGGCAGAAAAGGCATATGTAACTTATCTGCCAGACACTGTCACGCTTTGTGTTCCCAGAGTAATGTCCGTCCTTTTATCTATTCTTAGACATCTCACCCTTCTGCATACTTCACAGACAAAAAAGAGTTGTGGTGCTGCTGGTCAACGTGGAGGCAGATTTTAGTTTCAGTGAAATTCAGGAATTGCGTTAGCGCTTCATCTACTGGCAGCAGAGAGAATTACCATGGGGAAATAAACAAAAGCTAGCTTGATAGACAGATAATAATATTTTCTCATGAAATGCTCACTTGAACTTCTCAAAAAAGTATGGAGTATCAGATGGAGTATTGAGAACCTGACTAATCCTGCCTTGATTGTTCCCTATTATGGCATTTAACTTACCTATCTCCTTAAAGACAAGCAGGTGAGACCAACAGGCCAAGTTGCAGGTCAGATCTATGGAGTGGTGAGCTCGCTCAAGGTATATTTGAGCAATAAAACACTTTTTACTGCAAGATAGACCAGTTTCATGCCATACTATGGAACATTCCAACAAAGCGTTAACGTCTCCATGGAGGAAGCATGTGGCGGACCCCGACCAGACAAATTACATAGTGCACACTGCACCTTTAATCTAATCCACAGCACTCAAACAGCTATTTATACATTTGGGACTTTCAGCCAATCATCTGCCAGCAAAATGTGTTGTTTGGAGTTCAGATTCTGGATGAAGAAATTGGGATTATATTTTTCTTGAATGGCACTAACAATATTGCCCAGCGCTATATTGTATAATGAGGTCAAAAGATCAAATGAGGAAATCACTGACCTTTTCCGTACAAACTGACTATCCTGATTTGATTATTAATTAATGTATTTGGCTATTAATGCATAATCAATTGCATTTAATATGAATAAGCACCCACAAAGAGGACTTAAAACACATAAAAGATGTACTGTATCATGCTGTGCCGGTGCTGCGTGGCACCTGCAGGGGTAAACACTGATCAAAGGCCTTTCATCGTCTGATGCTGCCTGAATTTAAAACATGCTTCTCTCAGTGTTCAGTTTAGATTGAACAGAGAGGCTAAGGCAGATAGTAGTTAGACGTTAGCAGTTGTTGGCAAAATCAACACTTCTTTTTAAGTAGTGATAAACGTATAAAGTCAACGTAAAAGTAGTAATTGGGGATAGAGAGAGCGCGTCGGCAACCATTTCAGTCGGAGTGGATCAGGAATGGGTCAAAATGGATTCGTTTTTACCCGATGTTGTGGCCAATAACCAATATTTGTAGATGTCCGTATATTTTGACAAAACAAGCCCCTCTAATTGAAGTAGAGTTGTATAGTTTTGTAGAAGGTATTTCCTCCTGTGAAATTGGTTGGTTGTAATTTTTGATGATGACCGTGAAAACACACAGCCACCTCTTTAGCTTCATTGGTCTTCTGTTTCCCAGTAAAATAAGGACAATCGCATGGAAAAATACTGCCCGTAATATCAGGGCCTTTTTACCGATACCGATGCGGATATTAGCACCCATCCCTAATCCTTCAAAATCTTTTCAGCCTGCATTTCCTCTCTGGACGCTGCACACGCACAGCCTCAACAGATCGTTCACATTTAGGCCCTTGTATGTCAGGCTGCCGTCAGTAATTATGTTAGTGAACAGTGCATCGTGCAGCAGTCGGCCACATAATGCTGTGCCTTTTCAAATCGCACGCTGGGAAAACAAATTCAGTATCGACTCCTTTAACGTTGTCAGTTATAGCCCACTATTTAGTTTTCCTTGGTTGCAGATGACTTGACTGAATTATCCATTTGTCGGCGCGGCGCAACAGGCAACAACTGCGAAGAAACGTGGCAGAAATTGTTGATTGTACGCAAACACGGGCTGATGTATATTGCTAAATTATATTAAGCGTTCTCTTATTATGAGGAGTGTAGTCTCCGTGGCTGCTTACAAGTTAAACTGCATGTTGTTGTCGTTAGTGGTGTCTTGTAATTTGCATTGTAAATTTGCTGTTTCAAATCCATTCTGTTGCAGTGACTAGGCGTGATTCATGAGCCACTTTAACTTCTGGGCCAACAATAAATGTGGGCGATATAACACAAAGATTGATGGTATTGCAATTGTTGTTTTGGAGATATTAATGAAAAATATTGTCTATAATAATAATAATAATAATAATGATAATAATTATAATAATAATAATAATAATAATGATAATAATAATAGTAATAATAATAATAATAATGATAATAATAGTAGTAATAATAATAATAATAATAATAATAATAATAATAATAATAATAATGACAATAATAATGATGATAATAATAATAATAATAATAATAATAATAATAATAATAATAATAGTAATAATAAAACAGGTAGACAAATTTGCATTGTAATCCCTCAAATAAGGATAGCTCTGCATTTTCGTGGTTACGTTGATTAACTATTCATTATTTGTGAGATACTTGAACGTCAACCATGCCAAACTATTACAGCCACATCATAGCCTTCCTGATAGAGTAAAATTGCCCAAATATCGTTATTGAGATAATATTAAAGAATAAAAAAATAAATACTGAGATGTTCGTTTTTGTAAATATTGCGTCACAATTATGTAGGTCGTATCAGCCAAACAATTATTTAGGGGGCAAAACAAGTGCTCTGATTATATTTTTTTTAATTGATGAGAACATTAAATGGTTCCTTACTAAACTTTGATGCCCAGTCCGTACATACATGTCAGGTATGTGAAGCCGAAGGCAGAGATTGGCTGTCGCTGAACTATAGAACTAGAGATCCCCCTCAGTGTGTGTTTTTTCCATTATGATGTGCTGTGTTTACTTAGGATCTCTCTATCTCTCTGTGTAAACATAGTGTAATTTAGACAGAGTGCAGGGCATCCCCTCTTTTCTAAATTATACTCTTCCACTTCAGTGCCGCGGTGTCTGTTTATGCAAATCACTCAAGTTCAACTGCAACTAAAATAAATGATTCTGTTTTAGGAAGCAGGCCGCTTATTTTTCTTTTTCCAGCCCTAGCCCTCCTTTGCGCGTCTTCTTTTGTAGCCTTTTTGGGAGCGTCGTGGGTCAGAGCATGTGCGCTATTGGGTTATTTTGTCCGTAATGCAGTGTGCCGGAGCATTAAGGGGGATTGGCTGACAGTCAGAAGCCTCTCCTTATTAGTCGTCTGGCTGGCTGTAAGAGGCTTTTCCTGAACTGGAAACAGAGCCAAAAAAAATGAGTGAAAGGCAAAACTGAAACAAACAAAAGTGAATGCAAACAGAGCGAATCGTCAGAAATACTTTTTAACTAATGTCCGATTTTGTCCCGTTTTACTGTAATGGTCAAATGTAGTTTTAACGTAATCATTATTTACGTATCTTAAATTCAATGTATTACTGCTAGTGCTATTTCGTCCCATTATACGTGTAGAGAAACCTATGACAAAACCTAATCGATAAAACCGTGAGCCGCTATAAGCCAGTAATGAATACATCGTTCGACCAGATGGGAAAATGTACTTTTTTCACTTTTGCAGCGTTATATGTTGAGTTGTTTCCATTGACTATATCTATAATGTTGTAACTTTTGCCTGGGTAAAACGGAAAACTTATATTATCAGAGAATAAAATTGTGAATAATACTGAGTGACAAGAATTGGATGAAAACTGTTCAAACACTGACCATGTCCAGAGTGTTTTGACCCCAGAAACCTTTGGCCCAGTCGAGCTTCAGTGACATATGGCTATATTAGATAGTTGTTACTTTCTTGGATCTCTTTTTTCCTCACACTCCATCTCTCATCTGATCTTTCGGCATTGCCACTACAAAAAGAAGACCTATTGCGCTTTTGGTCTGCTATATAGTTCTAATCTGCGACACCTGTGTTTCTTTATGTTATGTTTAGGACATCTCAACCTGGAATATTGCGTTAAAATAAATTACAAATGACAAATTACGAAATATTTTGTAGTTTGCTCACTTCCGGCCACTTTATGGTGCGTCGCCCTTTGGAGAGCTGCAGATCATGATTATGGGGGCATAACATAGACCAAATGGACCCCAAATAACACATTTCAAATATGTTTTTATTTTGAATGTGACCCCCTTGTGTCAGCGATCTGTAACGTTACAGATATGCCACACTGGGCTTTAAGGCAATAAAACGTAATGGGATTTTGCCGTTGGATTTTTCTTCTTCCAAAATACTGCCATTATTGTCCATAAAATACAAATTTTACACACAGCAGGTCTCAATTGGACAGTAAAAACTAAAAGTTGTCCTAATTTGAAAACGTACCAGCCTGAGAGGGGTTTTCGGTATAAATACAATTAGATTACAAAAATGTGTCATGCTATACTTTTCCATATAATAATGTTACCCATAGTATTTTTAACCCTGATTTGTTTTAACAAAGCATAACGTGATATGTAAATATGATGTATGATATGTAAACTTAAAAATAAATAAATAACAATATATATCAACTTACTGTAGATATTGAATACAAAATGTGTTGTAAACTTGACAAAAGGCTGTGTCAGTAGAGTGTACGAACAAAACTCCTGCAGCTCTACACCAGGTTTGAACCAGCGCCATGACTCAGAGTGTTTGTTTGAATTCCACTTTTTACCTTTAAAAATGATATTATGTCAATGAAACTTTACAAAGAAAACATTTTTTTTACCTTATCACCTGACCCTATTTGAGGTTAAAGGTTGTAAAATATATATAATATATATCAACATTCTAAAGGAGAGAAAACATGGCTTAAAAAGACAAATTCTATAGAAAAGTAAAGTATTTAGCCTTAGATTAAATGTCACTGAACTAGCTAAAACAATAGTTAATAGTGATAGCTGGTCAATAATCTATAATGTGACTCTTGTTTGTGTCACATTATTAAGAAATGGGCAAACACCAGGGGACATGCACTAAGGGGCTTTGTCAGAACACTGAAATGAAACTGAAACTTTACTTTGAGCGAGAAGAAATTAACGTTTAGAAAAATGCTATTGATGACACCTGTGCAAACTTGAGTCACTCTGGGACTTTATGAAGTCTAAATAGTGAGTAAACCAGTTTAAAGAACTGTCCTAGGCTCATGAAGTGGCCGTTACACCAGTGTCACAGTGTGTTCTTATGGGTTAAGATGAAGTAAGTAAAGATCTGTGGGAGAATCTGGGTAGTGGTGAAACAGGGACTGTTGGAGCAACAATTATAATACAGTTAAAAGCTTATAAAAGTTGATTTTGCATAAAAGGTCTAAGGTCCATTCTTTTTCAGGGTTTTTACAGAACTTTGAATTCAGCCCTAATCTCTGAGGAACAACAGGCCAATATGGCAAAAAAAACAACAACTGAATTTTCAAATTGATTAGATTTTTTCTTATTAAAAACAAATAAATGTAGCTTTCATATTGAGGTTCATGAACATATAGCCAAGATGGACTTTTAATCAGTGCCATTGTATTTCTCAGAGAATATCAATTGCAAAGGTCCAGACTTTCTGCAGTTTCACAATGACTTGATTATAATTGACCAATCACACTTCCCTAAATAGCAGTGTAACTAATGTTGAAAACAGTTACAATTAGGAAGATATGCTTTTGTAGTGGAGTCAACACTGTGAGTGTTAAAATGACCAGAACACATCTGGTGAAGGTGAATGGACTTTAGTAACAGTGAAGCTGGAGTGGTCAGCTGGAGCAGAGAGCGCTCTTGAAAAGGAAACACAAAACACAACTGCAGGGAGGGTTTTTCAGCGTTGTCTCTGATCCACATCACGCTTTTCACCTTTGATGCAAACGCTTTCATACGACCCCCAATAATCCTCAAAATGTATTAATTTAATTTGACTTGTGGTTTTCAGAAGTAATTTTGATTAGAAAAGCCTGTGTGTGTGACTGATGAATACATTACATTTTAGCCTTGACGTTTATGCAAGTGTGGCTGTTCTGGATCATCATAGTGGACCATTTTGAGGATGTAGTGTAAGTTTAGTATGTATATGTCAGAATAGTGAAAGCATAAGGCCCATAGCTTCTCTCTGATCGCTTATGATTAGTGAATACAGTCCTTTGTAATATTTATAAATGCTTCTCAGGCTTGGTGTGCTTTCAGAGATTCTTTAGATCTTTGCATGAACACATTATTATATACCAAGCAAACAGTATAGATTGTAGTTATATACGGTGTGCTGCTACACACAAACACGCCCACACACACGCGCTCAGACCTCAGCTGCAGAGACACGCCATAATTACTGAGACAGAATCTTTATATCTTTTTTATCTCTGTTGATCTAGCTCACTTACTAATTGCCCGGGTGAAAAATATTAGCAAGTGTATACATTTTAAAATACTGAGCCGTTCATTTGTTTTGTTCTCATGGTATGGATCTCACAGTTTCTTCTTTTCATCTCTCTTGCTTCACCACCCCCTGCCTCGCGGTTTCTTCTTCATACTTCTCCATTTCTCAGCGCTCATTTTCTTACCGCAATGATTTGTTGTCGAGCTGCAAAGGTCAGTTACAGATGCGCAGCTTGATCCTGATCCCTCCTCCTCAAAACATCAAACTCACACACACCAGCGAGCGCACATTCCTGACAGTCTGTAATTATGTAGATGTCAGAGGGGCAGGGGTGAGGGAGAGACCCTTATCACTCCTGTACACTGCAGCGTTAATGATGAGGATTAACTGATTGTAGAGTACAATAGTAACTGGAAGATGTAATCATGGAGACAGCGCTGCTTTCACTCACTTTGGTCTTGTTTGGACATTTGGTGGAGGCTGTCAGTGCGAGCAGAGAAGAGTTCTGTGCAATACCCTTGGTTATAAAAGCAACAGCTGCAAGCAGTAGACCACTCAACAGAGGTCTGGAATAATGTATCGTGCTGCAGCAGTTTGACTCAAAATACACAATTCCTTTGTTTACACACGTACATTTCTTCTTCTGCAATACCGTATTTCAATACCATATCATTTTCCTATTAACTAAATGCGTGCTGTTGATTGTTGCATATTTCGCTTTAGGGCTGAGCAATATATGACAACATTTATTGCATTTTCCCTTATTGTTGGATCCCATATTTTTGGTCTTGTTTTTTAAATGAAAAAAATAAAAACCTTTTATTTTCCTTGAATCAGCGTTCTCATCAGGCAATGCGTCCGGACAAAGCTCCTCATCCTCTTGATGATGATGAGTGTCACTGTGAGAGAAGCAGTTCAAGCACAACTCATTTTGGTCTTTCTAGTAATAGAAGCAAAGTGGGTTTTCTGTGTGGGAGGTTTTGGAGAAGAGGCGCTTCTGACTCTGCGAGACAAAGGACAGAAAAGTCTTTTCTTCCTCTACAATGTAACTCCTACAGAAGTTATGCATGATTAGTTAATCAACTCTTAGCCTTGCTGTACAAACGTATTCTAGCACCTGGAAAAATAAATGCTGTGAGGTGACCTGAAAGTTATTCAGTTCAGGAAACTCAGGATGTCACAGAAATACTGAACTAACTGTTTAGTTAAAGAAACGAAACGGGGCTTCTGAAGGTTTTTGAACAGATCATGATTTAGAAGAGCAGGAGTTTAGCCCACGGCTCTGGGCAAAGCCAAACCACCTCCAGACTCTCCTTCTCTTTGCTCGTCCTTCCCTAGTTCTTTTGCATCCACCCCCACAGACGTAGTATAATGTGGGTGAAGACCCTCAGCTATCAAAGGACGCTCTCTGTAATGTGCGTCCGCCCTCCAACAGCACAATGTATAGCAGGTGCATTAGTAGCTATAGTAATTTAGTGAATTTATTGTTTCATTCTGCCTCATCAGGTCAGTGAAGCTGATAGCAGAAAGGGTTATAAATAGTGGGAGGAAGGTCAGAGGGAACGACAGACTTCCCATGTCCAAATGAAAAACACACATGTTCACACCACTATTAAATGAGTCCAGTGCCCTTCACAAAGACGTGAAGTAGATGCAAATAACTAGAGGTGGAATGCAATGAGACATGTGAAAGTGTGGATTGAAAGTGATAGTAGTAGATTTTGAATACAAGTTAAATAAATGTTTGTTACCGACATCTGAAAGCACCTAAAATGCCTCAAAATTAAACGTGCCTTTTGTCATTTTTGATGGGCCTTGCCACACAGACGGTGCCCTGTCCGTTTGATGTGTCAAACTGTTGCTTGTACATTATGCAAGAGGCTTGTTAAGACCGTGGTTCCCTTTCTGCGTTGTCAGTTTGTGTGGGTGCAACGCCTGCTTCCTGAGTCTCTGTGTACGTTTGTCGCCGCGGCAGTTGCCAAAGTACACGACAGCAGCCAGGACAATCTCACAGGTTCAGAATATTTTTTAATCACACAGATCCTACGAGAACTGTTCAATATGTAATAATATCAAAAATTACAGTTTGACTTTAATATTGTTATAATATAATAGTATGTTGAACCCCTCCAAAATAACCAGTTTGCACCTATATCCATGTTTATAACTATGCATTTTTGAAGATGCAGTGTGATAGAGCAGATTGTGATTCCCATGCAGCTGCTCCCAAACACCCACTCCCTGTCAGAGAGCCACAGAGAAGACAAATGGACTGTAATTAAATATATTATACTCATCAAAGTGCACTGCGGAGACAACTCGTACATACAACAACTATTGATCTAACCTACAGCAAAAAAAAACGGTGTACTCAGATCCTAATCGATACTAAAACTAGCTTTGAAAGTAGACTAGATATTCACTTGAGCAGGTATTGATCCTGGAGAAAATCATCTAAATATAAACAAACCTGAACCTCTCCTGAATAGTTTAAGAATGGCTAAAAACTAAAAAAGTCTAGGTGCGTCGGAGGGTCCTTTTGAAAGAATGGAGATGTGAATAGTTGTGGACAGGTGCCAATCAAAGACCGGGGCGAGATGACATGGAACCAGGAAAAAATGACTTTTAGAAGTTTGCATCAGAAAGAAGAGCTATAACGGCCTTTTAAGGAAAAGCTAATATTTTGTATCGATCCTTTTATTTTTCCTTTTTGTATTGAAATTGAACACACATCAAGACAGTTTGAGTTTTCTTTTCGTTTGCTTACCAGTATTCCACCGTGCAGTAGTGATGCGCCGATCGATACCAAATACCGCTATATCAATACTGTCAGAGGTATCGAAAAGTATCGATACTCGCTAAAATATTGATACTTAAAATTTCTCCCAAAAATGCTGTTTTAAAAATAAATAAATGTAGTTTATATTTCTGTATTACATTGTTCTTCTTTCATGGTTTCTGCACATATATTTCCTCTTCATATTAGTTCAAGCAGAGGTTGAAAGAAAATAATGATGGCCAACGTAAAATTTCAATGCATTTTAGTACAAAACTCATTGGCATCGGTATCAATATCGCCATATTTGCCATAGTATTACTTGGTATCGGATCAAATTAACAAATCTGTGGTATTGCCCATCACTAACGTACAGTATCTTTCAAGTCTGATTAAATAACACAATAAAATGGCGTGACTTATAGAGTTAAAATGTAGTAATCAGTTTTATTTGGATGAATGCATTTATTTTCATTGCGCACAACAAAAATAATACTGTAAATCACGATTCGGAGATCAGAGCAGATTAGTGCTCGCTCCACCCTCTAAAGATGTTCAATTCTCAGGTTGCTCAGGTCAGCTGCCTCCAGTCATCAAAAGACATGCGCTTGTTTGTTGAATAAATGACTATAAATTGCCCAGTAAATTTGTGTTTGAAATTTTATATCCTGACAAAATATATGGTGATAAAGATATAATCATGATCTGATCGTGATGTGGCAAAATTTTCATAACACGCTTCAGTATTTTCTGTTTAAATTCAGCCTTCACCTTTTTTGAGTGAGTGACAGGCGGATGTAACCAATCACAATGAAGTTTAATCTCTCAGGAGCTGCAGGTGGCTTGAGTTGCCTCTTAAAAGACACATAACATGTGTTTAAACACGCTATTGTTCTAAGATTGTTCTTTCCTCAAAAAGACATTTGGAGTGTTTTTTTCACACTCATTTCAATAATCCGGTTTAGAAGGCCCATCTTCTCAGCTCTCAAAAACACTAACATTTTCAAACATTTTTTGTTTGTGGAGGAAATGAGGGTTGATGATTTGCAATTTGCTAATTTGAAATCCCACCCCAAAGAACAGAGAAGTTTCTTTCTGTGTTTGGAGTTGCGGCACAGGTTGTTTTTGTGGACTGCGTTCTTGACAAGTCGTTTTAAATCAACTGGAGCCTCAACTCTCTCACTTACCGCTTCAGTACATGTGGGTTTAGCCGCTAATAAGCCCGAGACAGACAGAGGAACAGACAGAGGAATGCTGCATGCTTGGATCAAACTGGGAAGGAAGTCTGTGAGGTTACCATGACAACCCGCGTCTTCACACCCTGCCCCCAACAGCACACGTACACAAATGCATCGCCTGGGCATCAGAGACGAGATGCATTTAGCTGCAATAACATACAATATTTCTTAATATTTTAGCGTAAGATGTTGTCATAGCAGCCGTGTGCGTGTGCTGTCTGTTTGC
The DNA here is from genome assembly GCA_015082035.1 of Chaenogobius annularis. Classification (NCBI taxonomy): domain Eukaryota; kingdom Metazoa; phylum Chordata; class Actinopteri; order Gobiiformes; family Gobiidae; genus Chaenogobius; species Chaenogobius annularis. The sequence continues at coordinate 8,276 of BJKM01000568.1, read as the reverse complement.
TACTTTCTTCCTGCTATTGTCACTTGATGTTTGCAGGCTTGGAAATTCCTGTGTGTCTTTGTGTTTGAGGTCAGACAGAGGGTGAAGGGCCAGAGTCATGTCATATTTGAATGTGTTTACTTGGAATACTCCAACAATATTCTTTACTACATTAAATGTACCACTTTCTACTTTTTTTTCTACTTTTATCCTAGATATAAAACTTTATTCTTAGATGGGTGAATACACACCCTTTGGCAAGACATTTAACTAGTGCTGCAACAAGTTAAACAATTAATCTCAACTAATCGATTATTGAAATAATCATTAAACTCATTTTGTAATTGAATAATCATGAATTGTCTTTGCATTGACTTCAAAACATGCCATGAGCTGAGAAAAGAGGTTTTATTACTCGGATTGAGCAGCAATTAATACAAATGTATGAGAATTGTGTAAATTTACCGTTTTTACATTTATTTTTTTTAAATTATACTGAAGCTTAACTTCAGCTTCATCAGGGTCAAATTTTGTGAAAACGTCATATTCACTTTTGTGTTATAAACAACCAATCGATTAATGGAATAAATAATAGCGAGACCAACGATAGCAAAATGATCATTAGTTGCAGCCCTACATTTAACCCACTATTCCTCCAGTTAGAGGTGGGCAATAAACCAAAACGTTGATAATATCATGACATGACTGTTGTTTGAAGGGATGATTTTGATATTGAGTATAAAGTAAATAATGTTGTAAACTATTGAGTATGAGGGGATGTTGTGATGCACCTTGGTCTTATAATGAAACCTCAATTAATATGTTTAAAGACAAGCTTAAATGTGACTACTTCTTGCATTGTTGTGCTCTTGTAACATGTTCCCAAAGTTATCTGTGAATGAAACAGCAAATTATAAATGCTCCTGTCAAATAGATCTATTTTAAGCTTTTCTTGGAGACTGTGTTCTTTCTAATGTCGCTCACTCATCAGCTGTTAATGTCTTGAATATGTGAGAAACTCTCTACAAATTGTATTGAATTGGGCCATAATTAGTCACAGGCTTGGGTCTTCCTCAAAATATGTATCTGCGAAATAAGATAACGTATAGAGGTGGGATAAGAACACACAAAGACGACGACAAACGAGACGAGACTTTGCCGTCGTTTATAACAGATAAATTGTGATTCAGTTCACACAAACACACATTTTTGCCCTTTTTTTAAAAAGAAAATCGGAGCCAAACATGCGGAAAAAGATCATTCTCCACATGTTTTATCTTCACAGTTTTCTCTTGTCCCATAGTCATGTATTGAGTTGCTGCTGATCACGTACTAAACGTGGATCTGTTTTAGCTCTGTCACAGCAGACGCACTCGGGCTTGTGCTGTGACCCACATAGACTTTTGAGAGTCAGTGAAGGACAACAGCGCGAGAGAAATTAGAGAGAGATGGAGGGAAATCAGAAGAGCAACTAAAGTGGAGCAGCCGAAGAAAAGATAAGAGGATATGGATTGTAAAATAAATCTCTGCTCTAATAGTTGTCCACTACCGCCGTGTAGTCCATTGAACATTGTGTGATTTTTTTTTGTTTGGTTCTTAAATCCAAATGACTGGGCCAAAAAATGCTTTAACCAGAAATGACCTTTTAACAAAATCCATGCGAGTGCTCAGCTTAATGCCAGCTCATAAAATAATTGATGACATTTTACACCTCTGTCCTTGTCGCACACAACTGAAAGCCACAGCAAGCTCGTATCACAACTTTGCTCTTAAAAGTTGTGTATTTCTTTGGGAGCGAAAGCCGACAGCGTCTCTCGAGGTTTCAAACGGCACGATTTTGGGTGAAAAACAATGGTGAGTGTAGAGTTTGCGATCAGATTTGTGATCCGTGTTTTAAAAGTAGCATTTCACATTTTAAAAACTGCAGCAGCATTAGGACCTTTGAGATACGAACTGATTGAACTAATGTCAGAATCCCATGAATTTCAGAACAGATTTGTAGAGGTCTAAACCACGGATGTCAAAAGTTTAAAAATCAGTATTGATGCCAAAAAAAATTGTAAACGGAGCAAATGTTGACTTTCCAGAACAGTTTTAGAAAGATCTTGAGCTTTAGCAGAACGAGTCCACAAAGTAACTGTTAATCTTTTGTCCTGGTTGAGAAAAAATTCAACTCTCATGCCAGATTGTTTTAAATGCGATTGATTCTAAATAAAGATTGACTGATCAAATGTTTCAATTCTCATGGAGGTAACAAAATTAGTATAAATTAGGGCTGGGCAATTCATCGAAAGATCGACAGATCGAGATCGAGTTCGTGGTGAAAACGTCCATTATTTTGGTGGGTTTTTGAATGGAGAGGTCCACAGTCGACCCTCTGTCAGTAAAAACATGTGGGTCAGACTTGGGAGGAAGACATTAGAACATTATTTGAATGGCACAAATAAAAAAGTTTGTGAGCCAAATTAAAATTGAATAATCAAAAATTGAGATTGATCAATATGAGAAAACATATCGCCCAGCCCTAGTAAAGATAATCAATATTCCTTAGTATCGAAATTGAGAGTTTGAAATTTTAGTATCAAGTCTAAACTACAGGTACAACAAAATGTTTCTATAAAAATACATGATAATTAAAAACGTTGCGATGAAATTTTAATTTTGATCCACTGTCCACCCGTACTGTGAATTGCATAGTTTTATTTACCTCTTCTAGTTGTTTCAGCACCGTTTGATGCTAAAATCCTTTCCTTTATGTGTGTGTGTGTGTGTGTGTGTGTTGGAGCTCAGATGTCTGGTGTCAGGTCTCTGCTGCCTGTCACTGTGATGGGCATAATTACCTGAGCTGCTTGCGCAGAGTCTGCTGCGGGGAAGTTCAGTAACTGCATGATTCAGCTCCCGGCTCAACCTGGACTAAAGCCATCTTTTCAGCACGAATCAAAATGACTAATGTTGTGAGTGGTGCTGGTCACAGTGGAAGGAGGGGCAGAGGGAAGAAGGGGCACTGGTTACGCCGGCTTCTAGGATACAGGTGAGAGCAGCACACTTAACACTTGTGACTGGTGTAACATAAGGCATAGCGACCATGGGTTTATCATGGAAGACGTTAACTTTTGCAAAAGCTTGGAAAGTTATGCTTTTCTGAGACAGGACAAAACAATACAATATTTGTGTTTGGTTCTTTCATGCAGGATTTAGTTATAATTTTTAAGTGGTGGGAATCTGTGTAGAGATTTTTGTACATCTGCAAATCAACTCTTTTTGGAACGTTAAAAAAAAATCCCAAATATCAAATAAAACAGAAGGGATGAAAATGATGAAATATCTGTATTTTTATAGTTATATAGTTATGGCTGGCAAGTCCATTTCAGTTGCCTTACCTTAGTTAAATCTTTTTTTTTGGCTTGGCAACCAGATCGGTTCACCCTCAACACAGACAAAATGAGCTTTTGCAAAGGAAAGTCTTTTTTTTTTTTAAAGGTATGATAATGAAAACACATCTGGCGCACACATGAAAGCCATGAAAACATTAAACCACATGACCTCGTGTCCATAAATATCTGCTCCTATTTCTGTCCAAGAATTACTATTAAACTGACTGGTCTTGAGTTGGATTGGCCACATGAACATGTCTAAAAACAAGCAGTGATGCCCAGTATTCAGAGGATGTTAAACACCGAGCCTCCCACTTGCAGCTGCCTTGTATTTTTCTGGCTGTTTACTAAGCTAATAGTTGCTGTGGTGTGCGTGGCAGTGATGGGAGCACAGCGACTGGAGTTTTCTCAGTAGATGCAAAGTCATGTTGAGGAGTTGTTCCTGACAAAATGATATCTAAAAACATGACTTCAACAGCCATTTAAGAGAGCTAGACTTTTACTATGCATGCTGATGAGTTATTATTTTGTTGTTATTTTGGTGATATTGGCCTTCTGTGCATCTCTGTTTAATGCAGCTCTATATTCAAACACAGACACTTCCCTTCTGAGTGAGTGACAAGTGGATTAACCAATCACAGTGTGTAGTGTGAAGTATGAACTTCAAGAAGCAGCTTTTTAAAGGCAATAAGTGTGTAATAAGTGTCCTTGAATCGGGATAAAATCAGAATTGTGATCTAGGCACTACAAAAACATAACATGACATTTTTGGCAAACCTCTCATAGTTTATTATATTCTCTGTTATATGTTTGCACCAAATCACCAAAGCACGATGAATCTGCTTGACTGACAATGGCAATAAAGCTTTTCTGGTTCTTTTCTTACCTCTTACTCCAACCCCAAGCTGCATTTGAAGTTTTGCTTGGTATAGATTCTCTCCCAGCACTATACTGGATGAACTCCCACTGTGCATTGTCATGGCAACACGGACAGCCCACCTCTGCTGAGAGAGGAGGAGGTGGAGGAGGAGGAGAGCACGAGGAAGACAAGGCAGAGGATGGAGAGAGAGAGGAGAGCGAGGAGAAGAGAGAAGATGCTGCTGGAGGCTCCGAGAGGGCAAGAGGGGACACATAGACAGAACAGAGACAAAAGAGTGGGCGTGTGCTCATGGTCTGCTTTTGCCAAATGCATAAGAGGGAGTGGAGTGTGACTGAAGGAGAACAGGGAAAAGTAAAGGGTCCATTTACAAAAAGTCAGCAGGGCAAGAGACAGAGAGTAGGTGGTTTTAAATCAGGAAACGCAGCTTCAAATCCACTGTTCAGAGCCGAGGAGTCTAATCTGATAAGTGGCTCCTTCACCTCCAGTCAGCCTGAAACATTTTAAAAACCCCATGTTTCGGAGCTGCTCCAAAGTATCGTTGAAAATTGTCATTAACGACTGAAATGACCGAAGCACTGCAGGCTGTTTTTACGTGGCCATAACACGTGACTTCAGAACTATGTAGCTGGGCCTCAAAACTCCTGCCATGGACACAACAAATGGATACCTTTCGAGCATTCTTCTGGCTGCAGGGAAAAAGGCCATCACAAATAAATGGATGACACACACTGAGCCGACGATCAAGGACTGGACTGACATAATATTTGATTTTGTCGTAAATGCTTTTGGACATTCTGGACGAAACTAGACTTTTATGTTAAAAAATATGAAAAATGTTAAACAGATAATTTTTTGTTTACTCTCTGTGTCCTTTTTGGTGTTTTATGTGTTTTGTTTTAAAACTGAAATGGCGATATGTAGCACAAAAAAGTCTATTAGCGCCCAAAAATGTCATTCTGCACTTTTAAGAAGCTGGACAAAAAGACAGATAACAAAGTCTGGATTTCCCCCCCCCCCCATGGTCCTATTTATCACAATTTGATTCAGTTCAGTCTTATTAAAAGTGGTTTTAATAATGTTCCATAAATATATTTAAATCAGACATTTAAACTGAACTTCAGAATAAACAACAAATGTATGCTTTCCACTCTAGTGAATTACCACAAAGAATATTGATTTTATTCCTCCAAAATCAAAGCTTTTACTGCCACGGGATCGACTGGACCTGTCGATTTAAAAGCTCCATGCTTTGCGATGATACATGATTGATTTAGTCACTCTAATTTCAATGGGATAAATTGCCCCGCTCCAATCAAGACACTTTACGGACAGGAAATCTTTGTGCGCTGTTCCAGGTGAGCTTTAATCACACGAGCCATTATCCTAATATTTTACACAGCTCTGGGGGTGGGGGTGGGGGTCTGTTTCCATCATGTGGCCGTGTCCCTTTCCTAACACTGTTGATGTGCTTATTGATTGGGCCTGGCTCTATTATATCATGGTAACGGTTAGAAGGACTTTTCCCATGTCATCACAGTAGCTTTGGTGGCATGGATATTTTATTAGTAGCACTTACGGCGGCGTAGTTATGGAAACATCATAATCACATCATGCATCATTATTGGCATCGCATTTATTTCCAACGTTTATCTATATACTGTCAGAATTAGAGAATGAATCAATCAGTTGGTAACGTTTTGTTGCTGTTGATCAGAAAAGTGGCTTTGCTCCAGGTTTTGAGTGGATGGCACATATCGCTATGAACAGAAGGTAGTTAATTGCATTTTTTTATTGCAACATTTTTTGTTTGTTTTTTAAATTCGGATCCTCATTAGCCATGGCCTTGGCTAGTTTTCCTGGGGTCAACATCATACAAACACATTCCATTCCATTAATAATGTTTCATAAAATTAATATACGGTTACAAATACATGCAATTGATATAAAATGTACGTGAAATAAAAGATTAAAATACATCTTCCTATAAGCATTGCATGCACGTCCTTTTTTTCTCATTCAATAGCCAAAAGAACGTCTAATATAAGAATGAAACATTGTGCTCAGACGTTTTGGCTGTATGCTTTTTGGGGCACAGAAATAAAAATAATGGCTTGTATTTTTGGAGCTTAAGTGAAAGAGTACTCGTGTCATGAACATTTGTGTTTATGGACAAATTTTAGGAACGAGCATTAAAGCCTGTGATCCTGTGTGCTTTTAGTAGATTAGGACTCACTCAGATGTAATGATGCTCTGTGACGTCCGTTTGTGTTCATCTGCAAAGCTCTTTTCCAGTCTCACTGTATTTGTGTGATGCAGGTAACGTTATTTCAATCATATAAAAAAATTTTTTAAAATTGGTTGACAATAAAGTGTAATTAATTTCTACTAAATATTATAGCAGAAATGACTAAATAATTATGATTTACTGTGAGATTGGGCGATATGACACCAAAATTCGGTTTTATTTGGTCTTGTTTAAAACCAATACCAATGTTTTTCAATGTGAATTTGCTGAACATAAACAAAGCATACGGTGAATCATTGTCATTTAACACAAAATATAGTCAGATTTCATCCCGTAAAGTCTGAACTCCATTAAACCACATGCTTTTACTGACTTACATGATTTGCTGTGGGCCGCTCCATTAATTGTCTGTCTGCCTGTCAAAGCAATGATCAAATAAAAACATAAAAAGTCAGAATTAGTTTTTTTTCTCATTTGGTTTTGACTCAGTTTTGACAACTAAATACCGTTGGAGACTCAAATCATTTAGACTCTTATCATTATGGGCTTTTGCATCACAGTTATTGCATATCACATCTTTTCTCATACTGTCCTAGAATTTGTTTTTCCTTTGAAGTGTTTCCATTAAAACGGCACATTCGCTCAGAGCCGGACCCTTTGTCAGACCTCCTCTCTCTACTTCCACTAATGGACTCGCTACGCCACCATGTCCTCAAATGTCACTTGGTGGAAATTGTAGTAAAATGATTTAAATCTACATAAACTACTGTATATGGATTATCTGCTGTAAGTGTGTGTGTGTGTGTGTGTGTGTGTGAGTGAGTGTGTGAGCACGTGCCTCAGTCTGGTGCATGTCCCGTCAACATACATCCTTGTATTTATGCTGTTGTCACCCATGCGGTTCTATTTTTATCCTGCGAGTCTCGAACGTGTGCGCATGCATGTCACCGCGCGTGTCATCAGATTACTGTGGATGTGTAAGTGGACTCCTCTTTGTCCTGCCTGATCATTTTAGACACACGGCCACTGAAACTTTCAACAGGGGTTCAGGTGCTCCGCGAGACCTTTTCCACTTTCAGATCATCCCGTATTATTCATTTATTGCACAAAGACCTTAAAACGTATGTCGATTATTGTATTCTGTTAAACCAAGTGGTTAACCATTTCATATTGGGCTTGTGTGAGTTGTGTAAGTGCATCTGAGGGAAATGTGAAGAGTGCAGAGAGAGTCAGAGAAACGTAGTGAGCGATTCAGATGCTGACTCATTGCGTAAACGCACAGATCCATCTCTGTCGCTGGTCACCCCATAGTGCTGCTGGCACCAGCCTCTCCAAGCTGTTCCCAGTTCCTTTTCACCAACTTTTAGAACCGCTGCAAGGTGTTCTGAAATAGTAATACATTCTCAGTATATTTTATATGCAGTTACTTTTGGTCATTTGGGTCGATTCATCAGGAATTGATGAAACCTTGGTCTGAGTGGCACATTTGGCCCTTGAGGGCCTTGCTCTAATGTCTCTCTTTATTTGTGTTTAGGAAAGCCATCTCTCGCTCAGGACTCCAGCACCTGGGACCACCCCACCCCTCACTGCCCCCTGCCTCCAATGGCCCCAACAAGGAGCTACGCACCAGTGTGGACTGGACGGTTTGTGACCACATACTATATGAGTAACACTGTACACACACAATGTAATGACACATATTTTGGGACCAGTGATTTGGAGTGGTTGTCCTTAAAGCTGACTCACTGAAACAGATTTGTCAGCAGACTAGATCAATTATTTTTTTAATTTAAGGTAC
>BJKM01000567.1:332546-360406 GCA_015082035.1 Chaenogobius annularis | reverse complement strand
TCTCTAACGTTGGCATGTAATAATTTAGTCAGACTAAACCTAAAATCTAAGGCTAATATCAGTGTTTTAATTGTACCGTTTTACTTTTTATCAAAAGAGAGCGTGGAGTTGGAAGGTATTTATTGGTTTCAAGGGAACTTTTCAGGCTGGATCTAGAAGCCTTGGTAGGTAAAGAATACTCATTAGAAGTTCACAGTTTGAAGTAAATTTTGTGTGTAACAGTTGTATGCCGAAAGAATGTCTACGTTGATAAAGCACAGATTGTCACAGATTGAGAATGACTCTTGGGTGAGAGTCGAAACGTTTTGTTTTCCTAAAACAGAGTCCAGATGACTACAACTGAATCTTTTTCTACAATGGAACGAATGAGGGATTACACCGACATGCGTTGATAAAGGCATGTGCTGTTAGAGATGTGCTGTTAGAGAAAATGCTATTCAACTTCACCGCCTTTTAATGTGAAACCATTCCCCGTACCCCTGGTTGGGAAACACTGGCCTACATAATACTAAACTGAAGTCGGAGTCAGACGTTTTTAAGTTTATATTGCAAATAGTTTTATGTTCATTTGACTTTCTACTTTTTTACAACAGAACAAAAGTTTTAATTCTCCAGTAAATGAGAGATTAACATTATACGCAAACCACCACTACTTAATAGAAAGAATTTAGCGAGGACACTGCTTCATAAAGATAGAAGCGTCTAAACTCATTTGAGGATTACAGAGAAATAAAAAGTGCACTTCTTATGTGACATCCATTAACCCTGCGCGTGTGACATAAGGACACATAACCAGTCCAGTCACTTTAAATCCGCTTCAAACTTTCCTCACCTTCAGAGCCTGCGCACCCCGGAAAAAGTCATAATAATTCTAACCTGATCTTCCTACTTATTTTATATCTCCCCTCCGCACCCCAACTTCTTCTCTGCAACACCGCGGTTATTAATTCATGAGGCTCTAATTAGTTCTTTGTTTAATTTTGTGTTAAACAGACTGACCGGAATGATAACGACTCACGCTGTAGCGCCTTGGTCCCATGCCACTCCTGTTTGCTACAACAAGGGAGCAGCGTGCGACTAGCATGATGAACCCAATTCCCTTCTAAGTTGCACTTCATTAAGTCAAAATGTGACAAGGAGCTTAGAGGAGGAACTGGCAGATCTGATCGTACATAACAATGTAGGCCCAGGAAGTTTAGGGAGGTGGGGGGGGTGTGGGTACTGGGGGTAGTGGATCCAGCATGCATGTTGATAATTTCTATTTTTAACCCTTGGGGGCCGTCTTTCATTTTGCTTTAATTGTTTTTGTTCCGAGCTGCACTGTCCTCTTTTTAAATTGCAGCTCCTATCGACTCCATCAAGCCCCAGTGCATCGTTGCAACAGACGGGTAAACAACAGGGCAGCCCTTTACTCTGCGCGGAGCTAATGTTTCCTAATGTGTGGCGCCATACACCATATACCCTGCATGTAAGCCTCGCATATACAGTAAATCAGCCTCGCATGACATGACAGGATTCACAGTTAGAAGAAACTGAAAAAGATATGATTTTTGGCCTGGAAACTAGAAAAACCGGCTAAAACGAAAACATGGCAAAGGCCTGTTTGTATCAAGAATGCTTTGAGGTGTTTCCTCTTATGCATATTTCACATACCTACACGAAACGCACCATTCTGAACATATTTAGAGATTGAGAGAGGTGTGTAATTATTAAGTCTGTAAATCAGCTCTGGGCTTGTTTAACTGTATCTATCATTGTTTGACTCTGGTGCCACAAACACAAAGTTCCGCCAGATACGCACCAAACACAGCTATGACTTTGTTCCTCAGATAACACATTTCTTTCACAAACAGCGTTTTTCATCAGTCGATGAGCTTTCTAAGATGTTTAGCCTCTGCAAGTGCCTTCCTACTGGCTGAAGATATGATAAAATCAAAAAGCAGACAAGTAATTACACTGTATAATAGGCAAGATTGGCATTTTCAAAATCATTTTCATGTGGATGGAAATGACATTGCATAGACTATTCTGTATTCACTGGTGCAGATAAATAAACAAGGCATGGAGAAAGGGGGAGGAGGGGGGCAGAACGCACAGTACAATGGCAAGCAGGTCAGTAATTAGAAACTCTGTTTGCACAGTAATAATTTTAATATATTCATCAGGAAACAGAGCATGCCTAGCATGATAAAATCCCATCAAGGAACATATCCCCACTGCCTTAACCTTCTACTTACTGCAGCACAGTGTGGAGGACCTGAAATCTGCAGAAAAAAACTGCAGCACAGATTCAACAGGATTTTGAAGACAATCCACCGTCTGTACATGAGGACAATGAAGTAACTTATAACATGGGTTTAATACTGTGACCTTTGTATTGCGCTCTTCTGTTTGTGCGACCACAGAGCAGCACATATATAACCTTGGCTGTTATTGAAGGAGGCGCTGATGATGCTATGGAAATTATTGCAAATTGCTTAAATGATTCCTGACACGCAGAAACCTTGACCTGTGATGCGGTATCACAAAAAGGGACTCAAGGTGGATCAAAAATGTTAATCTCAATATTAGCTAAACCCAACAGTGTACAGTAAACTGTGGCCAGACTGACAAAGCGTGCTGTTAATTATTACCAAATGAAATAACAGGAACAGAGAGAGGCACTTAACTAAACAGAGCAGTTTAAAATAATAAGCCTCTCACTGTAATGGCTGCCAATCTATTGTTTAGGTTTCCTGCTTTCATTTCCCACACATAAATCCAAAAACTCACAACTTTACATGACCTCAGTCTTAACGAAACAACCTCTCATTACACGAAGTGGAAGCCACAACACCAATATACACTTCTCACTAGTGTATAGCGGCTGAGACCAGCGCTGCACTGTTTCTTTCTCACAAACTTTTACAGTGTTTAGACATCTGAAAGTGACAATAAGGGTTCTCTACTGGGTCTAGAAATACCGACAGACAATAAGAAACAGCAGCACTTCAACAATTTGACAAAAGATACAAAAATAGTGTAGAGAGTACAAATCATCTCTTTAAAAAATGGAAATATCTAAATCTTTACATTGCAAATTTGACAGCAGCACCTTGACGGGCCCCTTTCATTTGTGCTGCATTTGCCTCTCCATTCTGCTCTGAGAGGACGGCGTTTGCTACCTTTAAAATCATGGTTGTTCCCTCCTGCCCTCTCCTCGCCTAATTTCTGTCGTCTCTTCTTTGAACACTCAATCTCACGCCGGCGCAGAAGAATAGTGACCCATGTGCAACAAGCGCCGGTGCCATGGAAACTCCTATTTTCTCAAAATATTCCTTTTCATCCCCTTTTGAGGAGCTGTCAGTGGGCAGCGCAGGACAGACCACGACCCCCGGCCCAAGCCTTGACAAAGCCTATTTTCTGCCTGCTTCTTGATTGATTAAAAAGGACTTTTGAGTAAAACCATGTTAAAGTGACAGAGGGGAGAATGGAGCCCCCAGGGAAGGGCCAATCAGATGAGTTTCCAGTGAAAAAAGACGGACAATATCATAATCACAAAGAGGAGGTTAGGTCAAAGCATGAAACGTACCAACAATGGGGATCGCCGCGGATAGAAAAGTCAGTTTGGGCTGCGCAGATTTAACTGTACTTAATTAACATGTTAAACATCTAACTCTTTGTGCAAGATGTTCCAGACTCTACGCACTTTTCTGGCTATACTTAAAAATGTTATTTTAATATAGATCACCGAGGAACGCAGCAATGACATGCACGTTTGTCAGATTTGTCTTGTTGGTGATACATACTTTTGTAAACATGGACAATAAAGGGAAATAATTCGAAGTCTAGTTTTGACATGATGGAATCATGATCTCTTCATGGGTTTCAGCTTCCTTGGAAAACATTTTGACTTTGTTACCAACAATTTATCATTAATAAAATGGATAAAAAAAAAAAAAAATGTTTACGCAAACATCTTTTCAACAATAAATACTATATTATCTTCAAGTCCAACTGTTATATGCCTGTAACAAGTGATCAAAAGCAAGTGATCAAAACAGAGAAGGAACTTTGGACAAGTCCTAAATGTATTGTTGTTATTTTGTTATTCTATCTACAGTTCATGAGTGGATGGAGTCGATTTTTTTAATTTTAATTTTAAACACTGGACATTATCTATGAATCTCTATCTAATCTTAAAATTATATATTATTATTTTTAATTTGTCAAATTGTACAAAAAAGAAAAAATAAGCTTTATTGGGTTGGGTAAATGAAGTGGTAAGAAGAGCTGGGTAACATAATTCAATGTAGCACCAGTGCTATAAAACTTTCATGTTTCAAAAAAAGAAAGTGGTTACTCTATTAATGTGATCTCTCCATTTTATTCCACCTCTTCTGCATCTCCTTTTAGCACTGACTTTTAAATCAAGTCCCTGCCATAGTTTGAGAGAAAAATTATACAGTTACAGTTGCAATTCAGGATCAATAGACTTTGCATTGTCCATTTTACTCCTCCATTTGAAGCGACGCACCATTTAAAACCCAGAGACCGGCTCAGCTGCCGCGCGGGCCTCCAAAGGGACAGCGCATTATTAATTTATCTCAAAAGCACAGGTCGATAGCTGCAGCCTATTGCTTACATCTTTGCTTTTTTTTGCCATTTCTCCAGCTCTATATAGAAGACCGCATCATTTGATAGGTAAATACAGAGTTGGATAATGATTGGTTATTCCATGTAATATAGCTTAACATGAAGAATGGGAGGGAGATGGAAAGCAGAATGGCCACCACTGCTACTCTTCTTATAGGACTGTATTAAGTAGGGACTCAATATTTTGTCCTCATTGCTAATTTGAAACTGTAACATTGTAAGTGAATTAACCAGTAAAATTGCATAATACTCAATTTTCGGTAGGAGTTGCTGTACTGGCTGAGGAGGAAATGTCTGGATCAAGAACATGTTGATGGGCGAATAATTTATTCTGAGCAAATTTAACCACCTAATGGGTTTGTTCTGGATTTTCACACATGCTAACCGGAATATAGGCCTGATTTCGCCTGCGTTGTTATACAGCTAATCCCGGTTACTGATTAATTTTTTCATGCCATGCAGCCGCTTTACTCAGTAGCCATTAACTGGGGTGGCCACAAGTGCAGCAGTTGAGCCAGCTGCTTTGGCTCAATCACTAAGTGAAATTATTAGAAGAGATTATTTGATGCAGACAGCATCTATCAATCTTAAAATGTGAGTGCGACTGAGGTAAATAACACTGGGGTGTTCGCTGGCTGACATGACCCCAAGGGTGCGGAGCCACGTTCAGTTAGGGGAGCTTAAGCTTACTGCTGGCTCATCCATGACCTACTGCAAAGGTTGGCCGAGTTTTGAATAGAGACTATACTCTGAGCAGGGGCATAGACGGAGAACGGATCGAACAAGACACAGACGCAGGATTCGCAGACTTGACGAGAGGCGTGTCACTAAAGTAAGCAGTGCTGTAGCTATTAATAAAAGGCAAGGCACGATGGATGCTAGTGATTTCCTGTCGGACAGAACAACAAAATTGACTCATTTACAAAAAAAAAAACTTGTGTAAGGGGCTTCAGGTACCAGCTCCACCCAACACTTTCCGAAACGTACATGTGCTTACTAAGCATTTTGTACCTCAGAGATCCAGAGAGGAGAGCCATTTTGGCTGTCTCGAAGTCTTGTGTGCAAGGCGGGAGCGACTGAGAAAATGTGTCTTGAACTCATAGACTTACTTTGCTATGTCTTTTCTTTAGTGAGAAGTAGATATATATAGAGCAGCATAACACTAGCGGTTTTTAGAAAATATATTTGGTATAGGTAGCCCTATTTTAAACACTATGCTTGAACTCAGTTCTTTACTTGCGGAGTGTCGATATTAATAGCATGTACATTGCATACATCAATTTCATAAAACGAACAATTAGTTGTGGCTAAAATATGACTAATAACTACATTAATTAGCCACTGGTGTTTCGGTTTCACATGAAATTAAGAAATCATTACACTTTCAAATGACAACACTCACATATAATTAAACATCAAGCCTCCTTAACTTCGAGAGACTGTGAGAGGGTGTGCAATGGATTCATTCATTTCTGATCAAGTGGAGAGCCAACATTGGCCACAATGGACAGCTTACACAAAATAGGTTTAATGTGCCATAGCCTTTTCTATATTTTTATTATAATCGTAGAGACAAACTTGAGTAAACCGAAATAGCAGAACAGTATCACTCACATAAAAGAAGGCACAAATTTTATTTGACTTTTCATTACGATGGGGTTATTATATATTGAAAACTCAGATCTAGGCATATGCACTTGGTTCAGCTGGTGATACTGATACCTATGAACAGATTGTATGTCACCTAATTTATTCATTACCATTTTTGGTGTATTGAGCAACTGCAAAATAATTGGTTCTACATGGTTAAAACTAGCTTAATTTTGTTACCACTACTGTGGGAGTTCAGGGGAAACAAAGACCCCCCATAAAATAACAAAAAGGCAAACCCAGAGAATAGTAGACAAGAGAATTGCTCATGAGGTTTCGATTTTGTCTTATTGAGAAGGATAGGAAGAAAGCTTGGTTGAAGATAAGGCTTCAGAATTAGCTGTTTTACATAGTCTTGCTCCCTTAAGGCGGACATCCATTGTCCGTCAACACGGTGGCAGACATATGTTATTGTAGACGATCCCTCACAGCGAACAGACTGGAGGCAGGTAAAATACTGGGGCTAAACTGGATGGAGCTGCGCTAACTGAGTTGTAAAGTTCTATTGCCCAAGGGCCGCAGCCATACTCAGCTCATCGAATCAGCCATGGCACGGGAGAGCACATCCACACACTCGGATATACAGCGAGGCGTGTGCAGCAAACAGCAATGCAAACTAAATAAGGGACAAATCCAATTTCCCCTTTCAGGAGCAATATCAATGTGTTTGGAAGTTTTTTAAAGAAGGGGAAACAAACTTCACAAAGTGGAGCTAATCAGGTTTTCTTTTTGCACGCAGCCTTTTTTTTTTTTTTCTTCAGGTGGTAATGAGTGGCAGCAGAGTTTAAATGGGAAATACACACAATGTTTTAGGGTTTTGGCTTTTGAGGCAGATTTTTACAACTCTATTTCATGAAAGCGTTTGAGAAATGAATCTGTTTACAGTATTAACACATTTAGTTTAATTTTAGCAATTGCATTTTTATTTTATCATCACTTAACAAAGCAAAGGCGTATGGGTGGTCTTTATTTGTGTATTAGCCTTGAGTGTGGGAGGAAAGGGTAAGTTCTACATCAGGGCTATTCAACAGAAAATCCTAAAGGCCAGATCTTTTGGTTGAACATGGACTCTGGGCTTTTGAAATACTAAATCAAAGGTTTTACCAATCTTTCACCAGTCCATTACTGAACCATAATCAAACGAGGATGGTTTTATTAGAACCAACAAAATTTGAACTAGGACTAACTAAACTAAACCAGGACCTTGCACTAACCCCGAATTAAATCAGGACTAAACCAATTCACAATAATAATAATACTTGTAAGAGGGGTTCGGGCCAAATCAGATAGTTTGGAGGGCCTAATCTGGCCCACAGACCGTAAATTGAATAAGTCTGTTACACCAGTAGTAGTAGTAGGATTTCTGGTTGGGGACGAAACTTGATATCTCAGTTTACTCTTAATTTAGTTTGTAATTTGAAGTATTTTATAGTTCCTTCTTGAGTCTTAACCACAGTTTTTGAAACACAATCCATTTTCCACATCGTCATTGCAATGCGGTATTTAACGAAAAAGAAAGTCCAATATCTTTTTTTAACCGTGACTTGAAGTAACTAATCCGACTTTTTCGATGAAGGTCAATACTTTCCTTTCTTTCCGGTAATGAGTGCTAACCTCGCTCCAACAGAGAAGCGCCTGACATACGACTCTTAAACTCGAGGAGTGTCTGCCTTTGTGCCTTCTGGCCCGGCCTCCGCACAATCAGGGGAACCGCTGACCTTTCCTGATGGCGAATTACTCATCGCCAAGGCCGTAAACCCGCTCACCGCGAGAAATATTCCTTTGCTCTTTTATCGGCAATAATCCTGACAGAACAAATAACACCATGGTATATTCTTAGCACAAAATAAAAGGAGGGGAACATTTGCATAATCATTTAAATTGATGCTCAAGGAACGTCTGGGATGAAGTTGAAAATAAATCTTGCTTTTCGATAAATTGACGCTCTCCCCGCTCGCAGTCTGAAGTGGCGCAGATACTAGAGTGAGCTCGGTCTTCATCTCGCACACACCAACTCTTTTCGATCGTAAATTATCTTGAGCAATGTGGAATTTATGAGGCGAAGATATCTCAGCGTCGGCCTATCATTTCCACTGGCTCTGTCGCCGTATTTCTCTCCCAAACTGCCCAAAACGCTGTAGATAAAGCGGACATAACACAAGCAGAAGAAAGTGAAACAAGGACTTTGTTCAGTGTCGACGACGAGCGGAAAAACAACTGCTGCAAAAGGCGTAAATGCAGAGTTTGTGTTCCCATGATTGTATGTAGATATGTTCTGGAGTATTCCGGAAGACATGTGATTCCTGTGTGGAAGTTAAAGCGCCCCCTACAGGTCGGACGACTCATTGAACTAAAATGCCGTTAAAATAAATATATTTTGAATTTTGCTGAATATATAAACATTTTATAACAGAAAAGCAATTTTTTTAGGGTTATAATTTCACTTCCTGTTTGTAAATGATGACATCACAGTAGGAAATAACCCAGCAAACACTAGGCAAATACTCATTTAATGTAACAATTATTTTTATTTGACCAATAGAAATATATGAGAGCAACTTTATTTTCTTGAATTCATGTTTAGAGCGTCAAAAAAGCTGTTTCTTTGTGTAAATTCTGCATAAACTTTGTCTGGAATGAGTGTCCCTGGTGTGATGTCACTTGCTGTCAATTCCCATAGATTTTTCAACGTTTTCTACACAAATGCCTACTCGATTGATGCAAAACTATCATTTATATGTACAAATACACCAAATAAAGTCAAAATTAGAAAATCGTAAAAAAAACGTCAGTGGCA
This sequence comes from Chaenogobius annularis, assembly GCA_015082035.1. Classification (NCBI taxonomy): domain Eukaryota; kingdom Metazoa; phylum Chordata; class Actinopteri; order Gobiiformes; family Gobiidae; genus Chaenogobius; species Chaenogobius annularis. The sequence continues at coordinate 351,324 of BJKM01000567.1, read as the reverse complement.
CTTTAAATTAAAACAAAAGAGCAAAATGAAAGTCATGAATCACAGACATTATTTTACTGATGGACATTGATGGACATTGACATTGATGGACTAATAATATAATAAAATATGTTTGGATGTCAAAGAAAATATAGTGCCAAAATAAATGCTGCAAGACCATCACCACTGTCCTCTTGTTGCACTGGGACATTGTGTTCCATTGTCTAAAGTGTAAAATCCAGAATGATGTCACACTTACGAACCATTTACATGAGAAATGTCCAAAAGGAAAATCCACAAATGTTGAAACTCTTCCGTGCTTTTTATTGGACTACGATTTGTTCAGTAAACGAGCTGTTTTTGGCATACTTAAAGAGGCTTCTGAAGTCGCTTACATTTTCTTCTTCTGATTTGTTTGTTTTGTTGTAATATTAAGTTGTCCAGTTGACCGAGACAATAAAATAAATGCTCACAAACCAAATTAATTGCCTCAAAATCCCACTAATTTCGTCTGTCAATTTAACAGAAGGGTCAATACATACAAGTTAAATAATGTATTCATAAAGCATCAAAATACCACAACCATTTGGAAGCATTACAGTTGGCCGTAAATCCACCGAAAGCCTACGTTAAATATGTAAAAAGCACGAGGACAAGTGCTACGATAAGAGCCGTGTTGTTTACAAGTGATACGGTAAATCATGTGAATTGGACGACGGCTGAAATTGCGAGGCGTATCCGGTGTTTACTCTGCACCGACAATGGGTTTTCCCGAGCGCGCGTCTCGTCTGTGTCGAGCGGCGATTTGGGCAGAAGCTTTTAGAGCACTATCGCAGAGTAGGTGCGCATCAAACGGGGCTTGTCCGCGCGCGCGCGCCCCGGGAGATTGCACGCTCACCCGTGAAATGTAAGCCAACCAGAATACAACCCTACACCCCCCTCCCAATTTACACAGCAATTTCCCACTCACCCCGCAACACGAGCCAATCGCATCTGATACCGCGCGGCCCCGGCTATTTCACTCAAGCTAATTAGCGCGGCTTTCTTGCCCGGCGAAAAAGAATCCGCAGAGTAATTTATTATGGTTGGTTGAAGACATTGGATATTAGAAAACACTACTTTGGGCTCAATGGGGGAAAATGTTATTTACAAAAACAGCTGGGCGGATGAATTAGCCGGCGCGCGCTCAAATTGGCGGTATCTCGGCACGCTGGCCCCGCCTCGACATTCGGGGTGAAAAGCCACTCGAGCGCCACTGTCTCCTTTCCGCGGGCGCTAATTGCCGCGCATTAGCCGCTATTGCTGAGTGATAACAGTGTTGGAGTTACAATTCTGAGTCGTTAAATTAAAGCGGGGGGATGAATGGAGGGAGGCGGGCGCGGGAAAAGCCCTCGCGCTTGTTCACTTTTGTTCGGGCGCAAAATGGGAAGCAAATTGAATAGAATTAGTTACTATTAACCTAATTGGCTGCATTATTCTGAGGTACTATTAAAGAATGAGTCCATAGAAATCAAAACTCAGCCTCCAATCCACATGTAAGTGCTCAGATAAGAAGCTAAATTGGATAAGTACGAGGTCGGCGTCTTTAATATTAGAGGGTTTTTCACGAAATAAGTAAAGCTGCGGCTGTCGAACGTGATCATTTAGGGGAAGTGAAGGTCCAAAATCTTGCTATATTTATAAAACTGCTTTGACAATAGACATTTGAGCAGTGTATCTTCAGAAACAGCAGTAATTCACCTGTAAATAATCAGAGAAACATGTATTTTCGTATCGACTTGGTGTTAAAAACAGTTTCTTCCGATACTGGTTCGAATGCGACTCTAGTTTCGACCCCAGTTTGAGTAGAAACCCTGACATATTCATATATTTGTTTGAAACAGTTCATCGTAACGGCCCTGAAAAGGATCTTCTGTAGATCTCTGTCTCTTCCTTCAGTCGCCGCACCGTTCCATTCGTACCCCAATCATGTTTCCTTCATCAAGCTTCTCGGGCTCGCTCTCTCCCTCGCACACCTTCCTCTTCCTCCCCTCCCTCTCTCCTCCTCTCTCTTTCTCTCCTTTTCACTTTCACACACTCCAGGCTGAAGAGTGCGGACCGTAATGTGTAATTTGTGACTTCCATTTGTTTTTAACTCTCTCCAAAGCTCTCCACTCCTCTGGGACCTAATAGCATCTCATAAGCAGGAGCAGAGGAGGCCCGCGGCGCTGCACTTTCCCACACTGCTCACCTTGATAGATGATTTTAGAGAAACAGCCGGGCGTGCCGCGCTAACAAACTACTCCAGGAATAAGGGAGGGAGCGCGGGGATGAAAGCCGGGGATGTTTGGACGGAAGAGAGAAAGAAGGGTTTTGTTACAGTGAGAAGAGAGATTAGAGACGGAGGTAATGAGAGAAGAACTGCGGAGAACGTCAAAGAACGACGGAGAGTGAGGGAGAACGACAGAGAGCGACTGAGAGCAACGGAGAACGTCAAAGAACGACGGAGAGTGAGGGAGAACGACAGAGAACTACGGAGAGCAACGGAGAACGACAGAGAGCGACAGAGAACGTCAAAGAACGACTGAGAGCGACGGAGAGCGACGGAGAACAGGGATTTCCCGGGCCGTGATTTGATGTAATAAATAAAGAATGCAAAACATATATATTTATACTAAATGAACTTGAGACAAACACGTGATATTTTGTTTAAATAGGTTTCTGTAACGTGCCAGTCTCAACAAACACTTTAGAAAAACTACCATTATAAAAGAAACAAAGCACAAACAAATATTTAATTCATAATGAGCGAATAGTTCATTAAGAATGATTCAAGTTTGCACTACTTAAGTAAAATATTCAGATTAGGATATTAATTCCTCATGAAGTTACTCCGCTTGAAGCTGCTTTATTAAGGCTATTAAAAGTGCAGTTATTATAAAGCTTACAACATGTAAGAAATAAAATAGAAGATGATTGTCCAAAACAATTTAAAAAAGCCTTCAAACTGGAATAAAATCAGGTTCAATCCCAGTTCCATCTTTGAGCAATAAACTTCATACTGTGTGAAAGGGAGGAGTCAGTTTAAACCAGAATCACAATCAGACTTTGTACAATTATTAAATCACAATATTTAGATCATAGACAGTCCTTGTACGTGCAGTTTAGAGCCTTGTACTCGTGTAAGAGCTCATATTTCCGTCTTCTCTCAAACGCTCAGAGTTGTTTACAAAGTGCACTCTGAAAACACAATCCTCACTCTGCACACACGTATCCACGGTTACTTAGATCACCTCCTGTGCTAAAGGTCGTACGCTCATCAGATTCCAGCTTAACCCGGCCGTGTGACCAGTTCGCGAGCCAATAATGACAAACCACTGCGTTCTAAGTATTGAGGTCACTCCCCCTCCGCCTCGCGCCTCTGCGACGCCGCTTTAATAACACCACAATAAGACTTTGGCTCATTAAATCTGCAGAAACAACCTGATTACGCGCTCGTCCATTTGAGGTCATCCACGGAGCCGACTCCCTCCCCTCCGCTCGCTCCTCCTTCGCTCGTTTTCCAAAACCTGCCGCGACTTTCAAGGAGAACTTCAAATCAATTTCAAGGCCCATTTCATTTTATATGGCCGTACATGGTGACCCGCGGCTGCATAGTTCAAATATTGATCTGCGTTGGCTCCTGACCCGGGGGCCGCCGCTTAACAGTCAAGCATAAGCCACAGACGCGCGGCGGCGAAAAATAAATCATAAAATCGCAGGGAAACGGCTCAAAATGTCTTTCCATTGATTTGCATTTGCATAAAGTGAAATAAGGAGTGAAAGCGTCGAACCGCAAGCGGAGGTGAAGGATTCATGTGAAAGTCAAACAATATGTGAAGAACTGAGAATGTTATAGTTGTAGGAAAACGCACTCGTGTCAGTGGCGTCGGGCGAGTCGGGCGTGTCAGGGTTTGCCAGGTGAGTCGGGCGTGTCGGCGCGAGAGTCAGACGAGTTGGGCGTGTCGGGCGAATCGGGCGAGTCGGGCGTGTCGGGCGAGTCAAACGTGTCAGGGCGTGTTGGGTGAGAGTCGGGCGTGTCGGACATGTCGGGCGTGTCGGGCGAATCGGGCGAGTCGGGCGTGTCGGGCGAGTCAAACGTGTCAGGGAGTGTTGGGTGAGAGTCGGGCGTCGTCGGACATGTCGGGCGTGTCGGGTGTGCCGGGTGTGCCGGGCGTGCCGGGCGAGTCGGGCGTGTCGGGCGAGTCGGGCGTGTCGGGCGAGTCGGGCGTGTCGCTTCAACGTTTAACTCAACTTTTCGCTCGTTTCAACAAACGGGCTGCAGGATCAAGAACATCTGAGAGAACCAATGTGTGCTGCTACTACTGGTAGTACAAGTACTACTACTATTGATAGTACAAGTACTACTACCATTGGTAGTACAAGTACAAGTGCTACTACTACTACTGATAGTACAAGTAAAAGTACTACTACTGATAGTACAAGCACAAGTAAAAGTACTACTACTGATAGTGCAAGTACTACTACTGCTACTGCTAGGACAAGTACTACTACTACTTCTAGTACAAGTACAAGTACAACAACAACTGCCAGTACTAACTACAACTACAGAACTAAAACTACTACTGCTACTACTAAACGTACTACTACTACTACCACTGCTGCTACTGCTACTACTAGTACTACTGCTACTACTAGTACAAGTAAAAGTACTACTACTCCTGCCATGCTAGTACAACTACAACAACTATTACTAACTACAACTACAGAACTACAACATCTACTACTACTGCTAACAGAACTACTTCTACTGCTATTACAAGTACAACAACAACTACTACAAAAATACTACTACTAAAATAATTGGAACATTTATATTTTCTACATAAATATAAAATTAATAGTATCCAACTATAATACCTACTATTAGAACTACTACTACTACAACATTTGGTACCACTTTATACCACACCTTTATTTGACTCCACAAATAAACGGAGGGTTAATTATGTCTTTATTCATGCTTTATTAAGTGTAGTCATAATAAAGTGTTACATAACATGTTTACGAACACAATCATTTCTTTTTAGAATTTAAAGTATTTGATAAAGTACTCTGATACTCTGATGCTTCTGTCCCGTTCTTTCTGCCTTTGGTAAAACCGACAAACGTGATCCTGTTTAAATTGTACGGCCATTTAAAGCATTTTCTCTTCTGAGATGATAGATCGGCCGAGCTCTTCATATCGCGCCAACGGACTTCTGATGCCAACTTGGAAAAGCAGCCGATTACGTCAGTGCGTTCTTCAGCCGAGTCAGCACATTCAGCCTTTTAGTGCAAATGAGCCGTGTGCGCCGCCACTCTGCACACGAGCCGCTTCCACTGCCACACGGGGAGCTTCATCTGTCTGCGACGGGTCTGTGACGGCTGCTCGTAGGGCTAACCGCTGCTCGTAGGCTAACCGCTGCTCGTAGGCTCTAACTGCGGCTAGTAGGGCTAACTGCAGCTCGTAGGCTCTAACTGCGGCTAGTAGGGCTAACTCGGCTCGTAGGGTTAACTTGGCTCTTCGGACTAACTCTTGCTCTAGCTGCTGCTCGTAGGGCAAACTATTGCTCCAACTGCTGCTCGTAGGCCTAACTCTTGCTCTAACTGCTGCTCGTAGGACTAACTATTGCTCTAGCTGCTGCTCGTAGGCCTAACTCTTGCTCTAACTGCTGCCCGTAGGACTAACTATTGCTCTAGCTGCTGCTCTAACTGCTGCTTGTAGGCCTAACTGCTGCTTGTAGGGCTAACTCTGGCTCTAGCTGCTGCTCTAACTGCTGCTTGTAGACCTAACTGCTGCCCGTAGGCCTAACTGCTGCTTGTAGGGCTAACTGCTGCTCGTAGGCCTAACTGCTGCTCGTAGGGCTAACTCTGGCTCTAGCTGCTGCTCTAACTGCTGCCCGTAGGCCTAACTCTGCTCGTAGGGCTAACTGCTGCTCGTAGGCCTAACTGCTGCTCATAGGCCTAACTGCTGCTTGTAGGGCTAACTCTGGCTCTAGCTGCTGCTCTAACTGCTGCTTGTAGACCTAACTGCTGCCCGTAGGCCTAACTGCTGCTTGTAGGGCTAACTGCTGCTCATAGGCCTAACTGCTGCTCGTAGGGCTAACTCTGGCTCTAGCTGCTGCTCTAACTGCTGCCCGTAGGCCTAACTCTGCTCGTAGGGCTAACTGCTGCTCGTAGGCCTAACTGCTGCTCGTAGGGCTAACTGCTGCTTGTAGGCCTAACTCTGGCTCTAGCTGCTGCTCTAACTGCTGCTTGTAGGGCTAACTGCTGCTCGTAGAGCTAACTGCTGCTTGTAGGGCTAACTGCTGCTCGTAGGCCTAACTGCTGCTCGTAGGGCTAACTCTGGCTCTAGCTGCTGCTCTAACTGCTGCTTGTAGGGCTAACTGCTGCTCGTAGAGCTAACTGCTGCTTGTAGGGCTAACTGCTGCTCGTAGGCCTAACTGCTGCTCGTAGGGCTAACTCTGGCTCTAGCTGCTGCTCTAACTGCTGCTTGTAGGGCTAACTGCTGCTCGTAGAGCTAACTGCTGCTTGTAGGGCTAACTGCTGCTCGTAGGCCTAACTGCTGCTCGTAGGGCTAACTCTGGCTCTAGCTGCTGCTCTAACTGCTGCTTGTAGGGCTAACTGCTGCTCGTAGAGCTAACTGCTGCTTGTAGGGCTAACTGCTGCTCGTAGGCCTAATTCGGCTGTAACTGCTGCGTGATTTAATTACAAGGGGTCAAATTTTAGTTCTGGAGGAAAAGTAAAAATAAACAAACGTGAGTGAAATTCTTGTTTTAGATCCACACCAACCATTTCATAAAAATAAAAAAGTAGAATAATAATATAATTTAATAATAATAATTCACATATAAATAAATACATACTAATAAAGTATATGTGCACCTTTATATATTATTTATTTTCAATGTATTATTTTTGTATTATTATTATCAGTGTTATTATAGTTTGTGTAAAATGAACGTATATATTTTATGTTGAAATGTAAATGATCTGAAAAGTGCGACGTCATAAAACAGGGTAAACACTTCTTTTCCGTTTTCTTTGTTTTTTGTCTGGAGTGTAAATATATCGAGTTTAATCGTCGCAGACTTTATTCAGCCTCAATCTTCATCGAGCAACACAGAGTTCACACCAAAATACAGCGTCGTCTGCAAAGTTCACCGCTGAACCGAGCCGTGCAGAAGGACACCAAGTGCATGGAATAATACTGTTTCCTCCTGCTGCAAGAACCTCCTGCCTCTCCTCTCTCCTCCTTCTCTCCTCCTTCTCTCCTCCTTCTCTCCTCCTTCTCCTCTCCTCCTCTCTCCTCCTCTCTCCTCCTTCTCTCTCCTCTCTCTCCTCCTCTCCTCCTCCTTCTCTCTCATTCTCTCTCCTTCTCTCCTCCTTCTCTCTTCTTCTCTTCTTCTCTTCTCTCCTTCTCTCTCCTTCTCTCTCTCTCTTCTCTCTCTCCTCCTTTCTCTCTCCTCCTTCTCTCTCCTCTCTCTCTCTCCTTCTTCTCCTTCTTCTCTCTTCTTCTCTCTCCTTCTCTCCTCCTTCTCTCTCCTTCTCTCATTCTCTCCTCCTTCTCTCTCCTTCTCTCCTCCTTCTCTCCTCCTTCTCTCCTTCCCTCCTCCTTCTCTCTCATTCTCTCCTCCTCCTCTCCTCCTTCTCTCTCCTTCTCTCCTCCTCTCCTTCTCTCCTCCTTCTCTCTCTTCTCTCGCCTTCTCTCTCCTTCTCTCTCTCTCCTTCTCTCGCCTTCTCTCTCCTTCTCTCGCCTTCTCTCTCCTTCTCTCTCCTTCTCCTCCTTCTTCCCTTCTCTCTCCTTCTCCCTCCTTCTCCCTCCTTCTCTCTCCTTCTCTCTCCTTCTCTCTCTCCCTTCTCTCTCCTTCTCTCTCCTTCTCCCCTCCTTCTCTCTCCTTCTCCCTCTCCTTCTCTCTCCTTCTCTCCTCCTTCTCTCTTCTTCTCTCTTCTTCTCTCCTCCTTCTCTCTTCTTCTCTCTCCTTCTCTCTCCTTCTCTCTTTCCTGGCGTCTCCAAATGGCAGTGGCTGAAATGCTTAAACAGGCGGAGCAGCTTGAGTCCAATTACTTGTTGTGGAGCGGCATCAGAGCCAGCTGCGATTATGATGTTTATAATCGAGTGTCAGTCTCTGCTCGTCCTTCAGGGCCTCGGCGGGGGACCCCTCAAATGAGACGCATTAGGCCCGAGCTGACACGGGCCAAACGGAGGGGCCAGGAGGAGGGAGGAACCAGGAGGAACAAGGAGGAACCAGGAGGAGGGAGGAAACCAGGGGGAACAAGGAGGAACCAAGAGGAGGGAGGAACCAGGGGGAACAAGGAGGAACCAGGAGGAGGGAGGAACCAGGGGGAACAAGGAGGAACCAGGAGGAGGGAGGAACCAGGGGGAACCAGGGGATGAAGGAACCAGGAGGAACCAGGAGGAGGGAGAACAAGGGGAGGGAGGAACCAGGAGGAACCGGGAGGAGGGAGAACCAGGAAGAACCAGAAGGAGGGAGAACCAGGGCAAACCAGGAGGACGGATAACTGGGAGGAGGGAGAACCAGAAGCAGGGAGAACCAGAACCAGGAAGAACCAGGATGAGGGAGAACCACAAGAAATATAGGGAGAATCATGGGGAAGAAGAAGAGGAGGAAGAAGAACCAAAAGAACCAGAGAGAACAAGGAAAAGGAAGAAGCAGGGTGAACCAACTGGAAGAGAGAGAACCAGGAAGAGGGAGAACCAGAGAGAACCAGGGGGAAGGAGAACCGGAAGATCCACAGAGACCAATTAAATACACTTTCAGCTTTGAGATGTTTCCACACAGAATAATAAAACAAAAACTCTTCACTACGAAGCTGAAGAAGATTCAGTTGTCCATCATCTAGTCTCGAAAAGAACCAAGCTGCACTTCCTTTTACTCTGAGCGACAAAGAAAGGAACAGGAAACACAATGACATCATCACCAGCGCTCTTAATCACAGTGACGCCGAACGCCGCCGGCTCCAACGCACCGGAGCGGCGCCGCGCTTCAGCCGCGCGCCCGCAAACAGGGCCGCGGGCCGGCCGTGGAATTTGAAAAGGTCATTAGCGAAAGGCTCTTAAAAACGACTGCGTGTGGAACGAGTGTAACACGCTCCAACGGCGACGAAAACCATTAAGAAACGGGCCGTAAACGATGCAACCGATCGCTTTTACGTAATTAATTGTTGACTATAAACGGTGTCCGCGCTCGGCATTATTGTACCAAAATCCAAAAACACCAGCGATTATATGATTTCAACAAACACAGACTGCTTTATTGGCCCAATTACAGGTCCATAAATGAGGAAGCGCCCACAAACCACTTTGAGATACACACATTTACAAGCAAAGTTAGCCGTTTACATCATCGCTTCGGTGTCTGTTTGGAAAGAGGCGCGCGTTAGCCTTTAATAAGCCCAATTCCAAAAGTAATCTTCATTCCGTCTCTTAATTCTCCAAACTCTCGGCAAAGTCCCGTCCCGCACCCCCTTCTCAGGAACCATCCACGACTAATTCACTTCCCTCCGAGTCATTTCCTCCTAATTATGCCGCGTGAAATATTACAACCGAACTTATATTTTAATTTGACTCAGCGTGAATCTGCCGGGACACGTGTGACTCACCGTTCCCCACAATAATTACACCAGGAAAAAAAAAAAGTGGTGGATCTCCCAAGTTTAGACGCTAATTAAAAGCTTCATTACCTCCTTGTAAATTTGCCGCCTTCTCAGAAAATGCCCATTATTGTTTTGGAGGTGACGGCGGAGCGGGCGGCGCCTTTTTTTGTTTTGGCGGAGTCGCAGCGCGAGAGAGTGGCTTGAGTTTATTAGCTCGTAGCGCGCCGCGGAATGCTAATGCCAGGGATATAGACAGAGCCGCGCCGGCCTAATGACTGCGGGATATTTAGCATTATTGGCAAAATGGAAATACACTTTTTATGGATGCGGCGCACAGAGGCTCGCGGCCGGGGGCCGTGCAAACAAGGCACCTGCGCCGAGGACGGCGCTCGGGTCGCACCGGAACGGCTCAATCCCAATTTAGAGCAAAGTGATAATCTATTCTAGCACATTCTGGATCGATTTGGCTGATTTCATGCACAGATTTCTAAAAAGCTGCGAGATTAATTACAGTCGAGATTGCAATTTTGGCCACAAATGCAGCAAAATGTAGTTAATTAAAATGTTATCCATAAATGACTACATTAGGCCCGACTAAAACATGTTTGAAATTCATGGAAGGTTGTTAGCTCGGCGGCCTTCTTCTGACTCTTGATTTGGTAAACATAATCGCTCATAGCCCACGATATGCAAACCTTGCGCGGCGTTCGTGCCGTCGTTTTGTGATGACGTCGCTCCAAAGGCATCAACGGGTCAGAATTCGCGAGACCGATATATAATCACACGCGTGACGAAAGCAATGCCCCTCCGCCGTTGCCCTCCCTCCCCCCCTGCGTCCCCCCTCCGCCCCCCTCCCGCCCGCCCTCCCCTGCCGCAGTGATCTCACCCTTCTCCTCTCGCTTTCTCCTCTCGCCTTGTCAACTCGACTTGAATAGCGCTGGATATCGGGAGAGCCATAAATTTCGGCGCGGGCCAGTTCCTGTGACGGGCCGCTCACTGCCGGAGGCCTGTAATAAAGTAAAAGTATATTTATTTACACTCCGGCGGGGGGCATTATAGTTCGCTGTCTGTTAAAAGAAGGATGTCTCTCTTTTTTCTTTTTCTTTTTTCCTTTTTATGACACGACGCTCATAAATGTCACAAAATGGAGAAAGAAAGTTTGGCCCCCCAAAAAAGAAAAAGTGCCGTACGTCTTCGCTCGACTCGGGAACGTAGATTTATCTTGTTTAGTAAATAAAAAATAATATAATATGGTCGTGGAATAAACGTTTGTTGAAGATGTTTTTTGCCGTTAACGCTCAGAAACACCGGCCAATCAAAGCCGTTAAAGTGGCGTACGGCAGCTTTTTACCACGTTCTAATTCTGACTTCATTTGGTGTGTTTTAACCGGTCGTACATATAAATGATAGTTTCACACCGGTCGAGCAGGTATTTGTGGAGAAAACGGTGGAAAAATCTGTAGAAAGTGACAGGAAGTGACATCACAGTAGGGACAGGAAGTGACATCACAGCCGGGACACTCATTCCAGTCAAAGTTTATGCAGAATTTACACAAAAGAAACAACTTTTTTGACTCTAAACATGAATTCAACAAAATAAAGTTGCTCTCGTATATTTGTATTTGACAAATAAAACATCATTGTGACATTAGATGAGTTTTGGCAATTTCCTACTGTGATGTCATCGATTACAAACAGCAAGTGAAATTATCAACCTAAACAATTTGCTATTCTGTGATCATTTTTTTTATAATTATTTAGAAAAATCCCTAAATATATTGATTTCGAACATGAATCATCGTTTTTGCCGTGGAATTGAAAACAAAACTAAAAACGTAATAAATGCGGTTTTATACCAAGACAAATAAAGCGCTGATGTGATCGATGTCATAAAGTCAAGAATTTCACTTTTTTTATCGCATTTTGCCGACGCGCAAACGTGATGAATTCCTTGGCAAACGTGATGAATTCCTTGGACGTGATGAATTCCTTGGCAAACGTGATGAATTCCTTGGCAAACGTGATGAATTCCTTGGCAAACGTGATGAATTCCTTGCCTCGTTCAAAATAAGTCAAATAAATCACACTTCGATGCCCTCGTCTGCATATCAAGTGTATAAATACTGCAGTAACTGGCGCGTGTGCAGTTCTGTCCGCGATCAGAGCGTCGGCTTCCCTCGCGTCGCTCTTATTGTTTGCCCGTATCGATCCGGCTTTTGCGGCTTCGGGGTCCGGGGTCTGTCCCCGCCTCCTCGCCTTTTCCGCTGGAGGAGGGGAAGAGTGATGGCGCTGCGGAGGTAGACCCGGAGCGGAGAGGAGGACGAGGAGGAGGAGGAATTACCCAGGATCCACTTTCGACTGCTCCTGTGTCTTCAGTACAATCCCCCCCCTCCGCCCCCCGTCTCCAGAAATAAGGCGCTTATGTAACAGAGGCGAGGCTACCCAGGGCCCGCGCGGAGCTTCCGGCAAACAGAACACGGATCATATCTTCATCTGAGAACACGCGATAATCAATAGGTCTATGTTAACCGCGAGCATATTGTGTCATGGCGAAGGTGGGGAAGAAAAGGGGCGGTTCGGCGTCGTGAACACCGCCACGCGAAAGGGCGGGATTCAATCAAACGGGGATATTTTTTTTGTGCGGAATTCGAGACGGCAATTCAATTAAACGTTAAAATCAAAGTAAATAAAATGCAAACTGAGGCAAAGGTCTTTTCCAGTTAATCAAAGTAAATTCTGACAAAAAACGCGATCGTTTAATTGCAATATTCTGCCGTTTCTTCTCAATGTCATTTTAACGTGACATTTCACACTTCCATTTAAGGGAACTCATCTCAATTATATTTAGGTTTTTGTCTTGTTAATCATGAAACAAAGTCGCAACAGTAAGAAAAAACACACAACTGCATTAAAATCAAGTTGAAAATTCATTAGGATTAATCGACAATAACAAACTGTAGTTGTATTTGAAACAATTGTCATCATTATCTCCAAAACAAAAACACACTTTCTTAACAAAGACATCGTTACATCCAAATGTCAGAGGACTGCTTCTAATTACTAATTACACTTATTTGTAACTATTCTCCGTCTGGATTCATCAGATCGTCACATTTATTTGGTCGATAAATAATCGTTTGACTAATCGACCGATCAATAGTCGATAATCCGCCTTTAAAACGCCTCAAACGCCTCTTTCGTTGGCCAATGGAAAGCCACAGTTCTAGTCTTTACTGCTGAACGTGAACATCTCCGTTGGCCCCTCCCTCCCGCCCCCGCCCCCGGCTCTAAACGCCTGGGACCCGGGGCTGGCGGTGACACACTTCCCTCCCCCGTCGTGAGAGCTTTGATCCTGCCTCCCAGCGCTCCCATCCTCTGCCCCCCGCTTTGCACACACTTCGGCCCCTCTCCCGGGACGGCTTTAACACCTGGGACGGCCTAACACCGGCGCGGCACAGGGGGGGCCGGGAGTGACCTCGGGGATCGTTTACTGCGGGCCAGGCTGTGCTATTGACAGCTGTAAACGGGGAAGGGGAGGCCTAATAGGTTTGTGTCCCTCGTTAGGCCGACGCGGGGGTGTGTGAGGAATGAGCGGGCCCCTCTTTCACTCCCGGGACAGGCGCGCGTCCACGTTTGTGCGCGGGGTTCGGAGGCGTTCACCGGAGCAGACATTCATCAATATAGAGCTGAAACTAACAGATAAGGCTGAAATTCGGGACAGAAAGAGAATTTTACAAATAAAGTGTATTATTGATAAAAATCTGAAAATGTGTATTCTTCTTTTTATTATTTATTTTATTTCGATTTAATAATGCAGCTTTTTTTTTTTTTTTATTGTTTTATTGTCCAGATAATGTGTTTAGGTCACAATTAGTGGATTACGTTTCGTTTCATTCGGACTCATTCAATTATTTGTAAATTATTTCAAAATGTTTTTAATGTCTCCCCGTTTTTTTCATTCAAGATTTATTCATGTTATTTAGATTATCTTGAACAAATAGCTCGCTAACGCTAGCCTGCTAAAGCGGCTAACTCCCCAGCTAACCATAAAGGCTCACGCCATCAGCAGCGGGGCATTTGTGGCGAGCTTCCTGCTCCGCGCGCCTTATCTTCCTCCCGGTGCAGAGTGCAAATATTTAAGACGAGATTGCCGTTTGTGGCTGTTGACTTTAGCTTTGCCGTTCTTTGCTGATCCCCGCTGCGCTCGGCGAAATCGAGTGGATCCAGATCATTTAGACAAATGTCTGGAAACGTTGGGACTTGGCTGAAGACCCCGGTGGTCCCAGTTCAGTCCAGCACCATCAGCTGTAGGCCAGGCTCGTGGGCGGAGCAAGTCTATGGTGGAACGCACACGTTTATAGGTTCATATGTCTGCCTGTTCACATGAAACAAAGACTGGCACAAAGTTCAACGTCTTCTCTGTCAGCACAACGTAACTAAAGCACCTGTTTCTCAACCTGTGGTGGTACCACTGGTGTTAGACATGATCTCATATCAGTTTCAATATTGGTTTGATTTAGAGTCCATTTTATCCACATTTTGGCCAGAACTACTGTAGCAATGGTGCAGTCCATGTACAATAGTCCGTTACAGACCAGTTTAGATCTGAGGGTCGTCGGAGATCCAAATGTTTCCACTCGGTGTAAACCTCGCCACTTGTCTGCCCCTCGCCACTTCTCCTGCCCCTCACACTTCTGCTGCCCCTCGCCACTTCTCTGCTCCTACTTCTCCTGCCCTCGTTCGCCAGCACTTCTCCCTGCCCCGTTTCTGCGCCATGGGCCACTTCTCTGGCTGTGCTGCCTCCACCTTGCTCTCCTGCCCCTGCCACTTCTCTGCCCCTCCACTTTCTGCTGCCCCTGCGCACTTCCTTCTTCCTGCCATCACTCTTCGCTGCCCTCTGGCCCTTCCCCTTCTCAACCAGTTCTCCTCCCCTCTTGCCTCCCCCCTCCGACTCTGTCTGCCTACCCCTCCCCTGGCCCCCTGCCACCTCACTGCCCCTTCTCTCTGCCCCTCGCACTTCTCCTGCCCTTCAACTGCTGCCCCTCGCATCTGCTCGCCACTCTGCTGCCCTCGCCACCTGGCCCCTCGCACTTCTCCTGCCTCATCTTCTGCCTGCCCTTCTCGCCACTTCTGCTTGTTCTGCTGCCTCGCACTTCTCCTGCCGCCCTCACTCTTCTGTTGCCCGACTCGCCACTCTCTCCTGCCCCTCACTCTTCTCCCCGCCGTAGCTGAAGCTGCCTCGCCCACTTTCTGCTGCCCTCGCGACTCTCTGCCCCTCACACTTCTGCTGCCCCTCACACTTCTCCCGCCGTAGCTGAAGCTGCCCCTCGCCACTTCTGCTGCCGTCCGTGATATATTTTTTCTTTACTGTCAGCAAATCTGGCGAGCAGGAAATTGATCTGCAAACATGTGGCGCTCACCTCTGCCGCCTGATGGGCCATTGTTGTCCACGAACGATTAAAAACACATCAGAAAAGACAAGACACACACCGGCTCAAAACCCGTGGACCAGAATGTTAAGTTTGGAATGATAGTCACAATGTTAGATGGTTTTAAGGCATCATTTAGCCACCATTTTTACTAAAAATCTTGACGCTGAGTAATCTATCACGCCAGAATGAATTCTCGTGAGAATCATAGCTTCGTGGTTTGTGCCGAAGTCAAACGGACGAACCTAAACAAACATGGCCGACAAACGTACTTACTGCAGAAAATGTACTAGTTTTTTTTTTTTTTTTATTCTATCTTTTTATTTGAATTGCGACAGAGTAACGAACAGCTAACGTTGTAAATAAACCAGATTTAGCTCAAAGCTCGTTTCCCATCCTTCGTCCTGTCGCGCTTCGTGTGTTTGAGGACGAAGTCTGTGCTTTTCTCTCTGACTGGATTTAACAACACTTTGATCTGCTGCGACTCTTCGACCAATCAGGTTCAAATATTTGTCGTTCCGTCCCGCCTTTTCCCGACTGCGATCGGCAAGGGTGTGTCCAGAGTGAGGCTGTAGAACTGCAGGGCGTGGCGTCTGATTTGGACAATTGTGAACATTTGCAAACATAATTTTCCTCTACAAACAAGCCACTTCAGAAAAGACTAAATTATTATTATTATTGGTTTTGAGAATAAGATTCGTCTTTTAGTTTATAACCTGTTATACTGTTAAGATGCTAAAGTACACAAGCTTATTCAACTGCATAAATGTCCAACTTTAAAACCGTGAATGACGTATTATTTAAAACCACTTTTGAGTTCTTTTAAGTTTTGAAGACATCGATACAAACGTGGTGACGAGAGCAGCGCCGCGCCCAGATGCAGATGACATTGTTTTATATTAACAACTGGGCTTATTTTCATCAACTCTCATGAGATGCCCGCCGTGCGCGTCCAAGCGTTGCCGCGCGCAACATCTGCCGCCCGCGTCCCGGACACTTCCATCACGAACCGATTCAATCAAGCGCGAATCAAAACGCGACGGGGGGAAAACTCCGTCCGATAGAACCCGGCTCGCTGCGGTCGCTCACTTCTTTTTCCCGGGAAAGGGTCTCGACGGAAGCGTTTTTTCTCCGTGCTCGTGGTCATCCCCGCCCGCTCGGACGCTTGTGTGCGGTTGGCGGCCGGTGGGAGGGTTTGCGTGGCACTGAAAGAGCCGCGGTACAGGCCTGCTCTGTGCTCGCCGAGGCCCCCTACAGCCCGCGGTTCAGGGCTCATGCGCTCGTATGTTCATTTGACTGTGAACCGTGTGTGCGAGTTTGAAATCAATATTCAATTTAACTTTTATTTAGGTTTGTTTTAGAAAATGTTGGCATGGATTTGAGCCACAGACACATTTTCTTCTTAGGCTTAAAGCGCCCCTACAGGTCGGAGGACTCATTGAACTCAAATGTAGTTCAGATAAATATATTTGAATTTTGCTGAAAATTCTAAAAAATGTTCTCCCAGAATAGCACACTTTTTAGGTTTATAATTTCACTTCCTGTTTGTAATTGATGACATCACAGTAGGAAATTACCCATCAAACTCAATTTATTTATTTGCCAAATAAAAAATACATGAGAGCTACTTTATTTAGTTGAATTCATGTTTAGAGAGTCAAAAAAGTTGTTTCTTTGTGTAAATTCCTGAATAAACTTTGACTGGAACGAGTGTCCCTGCTGTGATGTCACTTCCTGTCATTTTCCATAGATTTTTCAACGTTTTCTCCACAAATACCTGCTCGACTGGTGTAAAACTATTATTCATGTGTACGACAGGTATGAATACACCAAAATAAAGACCAAATTAGAACTTCATAAAAACCCGTCATAACGTCACTTTAATCCGGTCAAACTGAAGGTGCACTTTGCTTCATCCCACGGGAAGTTCGTCCAGGTCTTGAGGTTTGGTCAGGAGTACCTTTTCTGGAGGATTTTACGTCTCGTGCATGTTTTGGTTTGATGAGGCCAGTTGCGCCCGGAGGAACCCCGCCCAACACGTGCAGCAACACCACACCCTGCAACAGAAAGCCCCGCGGGTGTGAATATCTGTGCGATTTATGTCCCAAATCAAATTCAGAAAGAAGAGCCGGAGCTACAACCCTTCCATGAATTTAGAACATGATTTATAGTCGGCCTAATGTAGTCATTTAAATGGGCCCCGCATTTTGTGTGAATATCTGTGCGATTTATGTTCCCAAAATCAAGATTCAGAAAGAAGAGCCGCGAGCTAACAACCCTTCCATGAATTTCGAACATGTTTTAGTCGGCCTAATGTAGTCATTTATGGATAACATTTTAATTAACTACATTTTGCTGCATTTGTGGCCAAAATTGCAATCTCGACTGTAATTAATCTCGCAGCTTTTTAGAATCTGTGCATGAAATCAGCCAAATCGATCCAGAATGTGCTAGAATAGATTATCACTTTGCTCTAAATTGGGATTGAGCCGTTCCGGTGCGACCCGAGCGCCGTCCTCGCGCAGGTGCCTTGTTTGCACGGCCCCGGCCCGCGAGCCTCTGTGCGCCGCATCCATAAAAAGTGTATTTCCATTTTGCCAATAATGCTAAATATCCCGCAGTCATTAGGCCGGGCCGCGGCTCTGTCTATATCCTGGCATTAGCATTCCGCGGCGCGCTACGAGCTAATAAACTCAAGCCACTCTCTCGGCGCTGCGACTCCGCCAAAACAAAAAAGGCGCCGCCCGCTCCCGCCGTCACCTCCAAAACAATTAATGGGCATTTTCTGAGAAGGCGGCAAATTTACAAGGAGGTAATGAAGCTTTTAATTAGCGTCTAAACTTTGGAGATCCACCACTTTTTTTTTTTTTTCCTGGTGTAATTATTGTGGGGAACGGTGAGTCACACGTGTCCCGGCAGATTCACGCTGAGTCAAATTAAAATATAAGTTCGGTTGTAATATTTCACGCGGCATAATTAGGAGGAAATGACTCGGAGGGAAGTGAATTAGTCGTGGATGGTTCCTGAAGAAGGGGTGCGGGACGGGACTTTGCGAGAGTTTGGAGATTAAGAGACGGAATGAGATTACTTTTGGAATTGGGCTTTTAAAAGCTAACGCGCGCCTCTTTCCAAACAGACACCGAAGCGATGATGTAAACGGTAACTTTGCTTGTAAATGTGTGGTATCTCAAGTGGTTTTGTGGGCGCTTCTCATTTATGGACTGTAATTGGGCCAATAAAGCAGTCTGTGTTTGTTGAATCATATAATCGCTTGTGTTTTTGGATTTTGGTACAATAATTCGAGCGCGGACACCGTTTATAGTCAAAATTATTACGTAAAAGCGATCGGTTGCATCGTTTACCGGCCCGTTTCTTAATGGTTTTCGTCGCCGTTGGAGCGTGTTACATCGTTCCACACGCAGTCGTTTTTAAGAGCCTTTCGCTAATGACCTTTCAAATTCACGGCGGCCCCGCGGCTGTTTGCGGGCGCGCGCTGAAGCGGCGCCGCTGGGGTGCGGTTTTGGAGCCGGCGGCGTTCGGGTCACTGTGATTAAGAGCGCTGGTGATGATGTCATTGTGTTTCCTGTTCCTTTCTTTGTCGCTCAGAGTAAAAGGAAGTGCAGCTTGTTCTTTTCGAGACTAGATGATGGACAACTGAATTTCTTCAGCTTCGTAGTGAAGAGTTTTTGTTTTATTATTCTGTGTGGAAACATCTCAAAGCTGAAAGTGTA